>JAJHZJ010000472.1:5713567-5853438 GCA_023548195.1 Bettongia penicillata ogilbyi
AAAGCTTTTTCTGCATCTATTGAGATAATCACATGATTTCTGTTAGTTTTATTGTTGATTTGATCAATTATGCTGATAGTTTTCCTAATATTGAAGTAGCCCTGAACTATTCCTGGTATAAATCCTACCTAATCAAAGTGATCTTATCTTGTGATAAGTTGCTGTAATCTTTTTTGCTAATATCTTATTTAAAATTTTTGCATATACATTAGGGAAATTGTTCTATAATTTTCTTTCTCTGTTTTGACTCTTCTCAGTTTAGGTAACAGCACCATATTTGGTATCATGAAAAGAATTTGGTAGGACTCCTTCTTTGCCAATTTTCTCAAATTGTCTGTATAGTATTGGAATTAACTGTTCTCTAAATGTTTGGTAGAATTCACTTGTAAATCCATCTGGCCCTGGAGATTTTTTCCTGGGGAGTTCACTGATGACTTGTTCAATTTCCTTTTGTGAGATGGGATTATTTAAGTATTTTACTTCCTCTTCTGTTAATCTGGGCAATTTATATTTTTGTAAATATTCATCCACTTCACGAAGATTGTCAAATTTATGGGCATGCAGTTGGGTTATGGAATATTTTCTTCAGTTTTTTCTTTTTGGTGTTTCCTTTAGCAAGTTTTTAAAAGATTTTCTTGCATCACTTTTAGTTTTCTTCTCATTTTTTCCTCTACTTCTCTTACTTGATTTTCAAAATCCTTTTTGAGATCTCCCATGGCCTGAGACCAATTCATATTTTTATTGTAGGCTTTGGATTTAGTAGCTTTAATTTTGTTATCTTCCTCTGAGTGTGTGTGTTTTGATCTTCCTTGTCCCTGTAGTAACTTTCTATGAGCAGATTTTTTTTCCCCTATCATTTGCTCATTTTCCCAGATTATTTCATGAATTTTAACTTTTTATTAAAGTGAGGCTCTGCTTCCAGGGTGGAGGGAGCACTGTTACAAGCTACAAGTGTTTTCTGCAGCTGTTTTCAGAATTACTTCTAGGGACCTATAAGTTTTCAGTTTTTTCAAGGTTATATGATCTAAGGAGAGAAGTTTTCTTCTCTCCTGTTTGTGCTTTGGTCTGTGAGCAACCACAGGAACTCTTTTCTGCCCTGGAACTGGGGGGAGAGTCCCTGCTAAACTGTGACCATAAGCTCTGCTGTGCTAGTGCTCTTCCTTGCCCTGGAACTGCCACACAGGACTGTGGCCTGAATCTGAGTATAGGCAAAACAACAGAGTCCTACCCAGTGCTAGCAAAGAGACCTCAGTAATCTCCTTCTGACCAGTTGTTCAACCCCCTTAGTGTCTGAGGGCTGAGAGCTCCAGAGGCAGCCCCTGATGCTGCCACTGCTGCTGCTATTTCAGTGACTCCTGGGCTTGCTCCTGGTTTGTTGGAGGTGGGGATGTGTTGGCACAACCTGCATTGGACTGTGCTTCACTCTCATCCAGGTGTGACAGACCTTTCCTGCTCACCTTCTAAGTTGTCTTTGGCTGGAAAATTATTTCATCCCATCCTTTTGTGGGTTATACTGCTCCAGGAATTGTTTTTTGGCATCATCTAAAGGTTTTTGGAGGGATTTTGGGAAGAGTTCAGGTGAGTAGCTGCCTGTTCTCCACCATTTGAGTCCCACCTCTTCCTAAGCTATATTGTTCTCTGAGGATTTGCTTGTAGATACTTTGGAGTTGATTTCCAGTTCAGGGAGCCAAGATGGTAGAGTGATTGGCAATTGCTATCTCCATCCCCTGGTTGACCTAGATGAGCCCAGAGAATATCCCCCAGGGAAAAACTCTGGAACAGTGGGAGCAGCATAAGGGATAAACAGTCTCTTAGACTATGAAGGCTAGAAAAATCACTAAGGAACATCCTTTTTACTCTGGCTAAAGGGGACCAGTGCAGTACCAGAGCTGTCCCAGACAGCCCCACCTCAGAAAACCCTGGGAGGAGATCCTGAGTTCCAGGGGGGTAGAGCCCACAACTGCCAACACCAGGACTCCAGGCATGCCTCAGCACCACAGGGGAATTGGGAAGACACTAATGCAGATGGTATCACCAACTGCTGAGCTTGCCTATGCTCAGCTGAGTAGAAGAGACCTCCCGTAGCTAAAGCACCCCTCCCCCACACTTAACATAGCTTGCTCCAGGGTAACTCTGGGGAAACCCAAAAAGAACTCACCTGGTCTCTGTCGTACAACACCAATCAGCTCAGCACCAGGTAAGCTGCAGCATTTTAGCTTCTAGCTGAAAGAACCAGAGGCCACAACACACAAAGCTTCAAGTTTTCGGCACAAGAACTGTGGGACAGAGTCCCCTGTGTCCCAGATGTAGAGATCTGCTTTAAAAGTCAGGAAAAGGGTAATTATCATGAGTAAGAAGCAAAGCAGAAAACCATAGAATCTTTCTATGGGGACAAGAACCAAAACACAAATACTAAAGAGGTCAGCATTGAGACTGTACTCACATCTGAAAGAACCTTCTTAGAAGAGCTCAGGAAGGATTTTAAAAGCTAAATTAGAAAAACAGAAGGAAAACTGACCAATGATTTTAAAAATATGAAAAAAGAAATCACAGAAAAATTTAAAAGGACAATTGGGCAAATGGAAAAGGAAGTACAAAACCTAAATGAAGAAAATAACTCCTTGAAAGGAACAATTGGACAGATGGAAAATGAGATGTGGAAGTTAACTGAAGAAGACAATTTGATAAAAATTAGAATCAGGCAAGTAGAAACTAATGAATCTATGAGACATCAAGAATCAGTCAAACAGAATCTAAAGAATGAAAAGATAGAAGAAAATGTAAAATATCTAATTGGAAAAACAACTGACCTGAAAAATAGATCCAGGAGAGAAAAATCTAAGGATTATTGGTCTATCAGAAAGCCATGATGAAAAAAAAAGAGCTTAGACAATATCATTCAAATAATCATCAAGGAAAATTGCCCAGAAGTCCTAGATCCAGAGGGCAAAATAGTCATCAAAAGAATCCATTGTTCACCTCCTGCAAGGGATCCCAAACTGAAAACACCAAGGAATATTGTTGCCAAATTCCAGAACTATCAAGTAAAGGAGAAAATCCTGCAGGCAGCCAGAAAGAAACAACTCAAATATTGAGGAGCTACAGTCAGAATTGCACAAGATCTTGCAGCTTCTACATTAAAAGATTGAAGGAATTGGAATATGATATTTCATAAGGCAAAGGAGCTGGGACTACAACCAAGGATTAATTGCCCAGCAAAGTTGAGCATAATATTTCAGGCAAGGAGATGGATATTCAATAAAATAAGAGATTTCCAGACCTTCCTGATAAAAATGCCAGCACTCAACAGAAAATTTGATCTTCAAACTCAAGTCTCAAGAGAGGCATAAAAAGATAAACAGTGGAGAAAAAAACCCAACTTGTTACTCAATATAGGCAAACTGTTTACATCCCTATAATGGAAGATAATACTTGTTACTCTTTAGACTTGTATATTTATTATGATATATAAAAGGGCTATACATAGATAGAGGGAGTGTGTATAAATTAAATGATGTGATGATAACAAATGTGATTTAAGGTTGTGAAGGGATTGTAACAAGAGATGTGAAAAGGAGGAGACAGAAAAAAATAAATTATCTCAAAAGAAGAGGCACAAAAATATTTTACAGTAGAGGGAAAGAAGGGAGGGAGATGATTATTGTTTGAGAGGTACTCTCATTTGATTGGGTTCTAGGAGGGAAAAACACCCAGTTAAGTATAGAAATACAACTATCTCTATAGGCAGTAGGAGGGGAAGGGAAAAAGAAAAGGGAGGGGAGGCTAAAAGGGAAGGAAGAAGTGGTAAGGGAAAAGGGGATTAAAATGGAGGAGGGCTGAAAGAAGGGAGGGAAGACTGAGGGAGGCGGTGGTCAAAAATTAAAACTCTATTGTGCAGGAGAAGGGAGAACTAAAAGCATAAACAAGGAGAAAGTGGATAGAAGGAAAAACATATAGTAATCTTAACTGGAATGTGAATGGGATGAACTTTCCCATAAAATGGAGGTGGATAGCAGAATGGCTTAAAAACCATAATTGAGCAATATGTTGTTTGCAAGAAACACATTTGAAACGGGGGCATACACACAGGGTAAAGATCAAAGGTTGGAGCAGAATATATGGTGCTTCAGCTGATGTAAAAAAAGCAGTGGTAGCAATCCTAATCTGAAAGCAAAAGCAGAAATAGATAATCAAAAGAGATAAGGAAGGAAACTATATCCTGCTAAAAGGCACCATAGACAATGAAGCAATTTCATTATTAAACATATATACTCCAAGTGGCATAGCATCCAGATTCTTAGAGGAGAAGTTAAGAGAGTTACAGGAAGAAATAGACAGCAAACTATACTAGTGGGGGTCCTCAACTTCCTCCTCCCTGAACTTGATAAATCTAACCTCAAAATAAACAAGAAAGAAGTTAAGGAGGTGAATAAAACTCTGGATAAGGTAGATATGATAGATTTCTGGAGAAAACTGAATAGGGATAGAAAGGAATATACCTTTTTTCTTAGGAGTGCATGGCACATATACAAAAATTGACCATGTACTAGGCCATAAAAACCTCATAATCCAGTGCAGAAAGGCAGATAGTCAATGCATCCTTCTGAGATCACAATGCAATAAAAATTATATGTAATCAAAGACCATGGAAATATAAACCAAAAATTAATTGGAAACTAAACAGTCTAATCCTAAAGAATGAGTGGGTTAAACAACAAATTATAGAAACAATCAACAACTTTATTCAATAGAGTGACAATAATGAGACAGCCTACCAAATCTTATGGGATACTGCAAAAGCAGTTCTTAGGGGAAGTTTTATATATTTGAATGCCTACATGAATAAAATAGAGAAAGAGGAGATCGATGAATTGGACAAGCAGCTGAAAAAGAACAAATTGAAAATCCCCAAGATACTTTGGAGTTGTCCTCTTTCTCTGAGTTTGAGTCTTGAGTTTCCTTGACACTATAACAGTTCTTCCAGGGGGGCATGTTTCTTTTAATTACTCATTCCCCCAGACTATTTCCTAACTTTGGACTTGACATTAAGACTGGGCTCTGTGGCACTTCTGGAGAAAGTGTGGGCTGATCTTCTTGCTCCTTTCTTTGGATATTCAGTGCTATGTTATTCCAGGATCTCAGAGACAACTCAGGATGGGGACCTGTAAGCCTTCAATGCTTCCAAAGAGGTCTAATCCATGGAAAGCTCTGATTGCTGCCTCTTCATCCCATCTGAGCTCTGCAAGTTCCTGTTCTGGGTTTAGATCTGAGCAAGCGTGGTTTGCTGCTGGACTCAACCCCTATCACTGTTGGTTTGGGGAGGTAGAATTGAAGGCTCTCTTTTATCTGGGATTCCTGTTGTGATTATTCTTATGGAGGCTAAGCTAGATGATGAAAATGAGATCTTGCTCTGTGCTTAGGGTCTGAGCCACATAGCTGTTGCTGTTGACTTCTGAAGTTTTTCCTTTCTTATCATCTAGGGACTCCCTACTTGGGGAACATCACCCCTATCCATAGGTCCCCTTCTTAGTCTATTCTGAATCTCTGACTTAAAAAAACTCTCAGTTCATACCTGTTCCCATTGCAGTGCCCCAATATGGGTCCAGAGGTACCCCAGTATGGGTGCACTTGGGTCTGATCCAGTCCTCAATATTCATAGACCTCACTGTCTATCTTCCTATGTCAACCTGAACTGGAAAAATGACTCACTGGAACTTTTTCTGAATTCTTCCAGTAGGATTTCGTTTGGTGCATTTTTCTAGAACTGTTTGGGAAAGTTTTGTTAAGGAGAGTTTGATGTGTTGCTTCCTACCACTCCCTCATCTTGGCTCTGTCTCCTGTAGAGGATTATCATTGTAACTAGAACTGGCACATTTACAAAAACTGCCTTTTAATTTGACTTTGATCAAAATCCATGATTTAACTTAGAATTTCAGATGGCTTTGCTGAATATGTAAAACACTACGTTAGATGCCAGGGATTACATAAAGATAATGTGGATAGAGTTCCTGGTCTCACAGATCTGCAATCTAACTGAAGTATAATCCAATCTAATCGAATCCAACATAACACAACACGGACAAATATGCATCATTCTCTTTGAAAGGCCCTGCAGTTTTACTTCTGCCCTCATCATTCAATTGAAACTGATCTCTCCAAAGTTAACAATTATTTTTTAATTGCCAAACCTAATACTCTTTTCTCATTTCTCATCCTTCTTGACACCTTTGCAGTATTTGATACAGTTGATCACATTTGCCTCCTTTTTGGATGTTCTCTCCTTTTTGGGTTTCCTCAATTCTTTCTTAGTTCTCAGATAGGTGGCACAGTGGACAGAACCCTAAATCTGGAGTCAGGAAGACTTGAATGAAAATCTGGCCTCAGACACTTATTAGCTGTGTCAGCCTGTCCAAGTCCCTTAATCTCCATTTGTCTCAGTTTCCTCAACTGTAAAATGGGGAGGGTTGTTGTGGGGATCAAATGAAATTATGTTTGTAAAGCACTTAGTATAATGCTTAAACCTTTGTAGTCTTGATGTAAATGATGGCTCTTCCTTTTTTTTTTCCTTTTATCAGTCTGATTGCTCCTTCTCTATTTCATCTAATGGGTCTTAATCCTTGTCATATCCACTTATTTCATTTCCCACTGGGCTGCTCTTCTGGATTTCATCACTGTCTTTTGAAACTCTCATTCCTGCAAGATCACATCAACTCTGAAACTCAAACCATCTCATTACTTCTTGCCCTCTGGCTGGGGAGAGTGTTGAGTGGAGATGAGAGAGAGTTCCTGCCTGATCTTCCATTGGCATCCAAGGCAACCATTTCATCCTTTCCCACCTAGCTGAAGGACTTTAGGACTTCATCATGAACCACAATGGATACCCTTCCCCACCTCCCCTCTTCACTTGATGTATTGTCTTCTCCCATTAGACTGTGAGTTCCTTAAGGGCAGTGGCTGTCTTTTACCTTTTTTTGTACCCTCTTGGCTTAGCATAGTGCCTGGCACACAGTAGATTCTTAATAAATGTTGATTTACTGATTCATTCACTTACTGTGGATGTATCCCCAAGGTTTTCTTATGGTCTCTCTTCTCTTTTGTTCTTTATACAGTTATCCTTTTCACATCATGACTTTCTACATCATGGTTTTGATATATCAAGGGTTGGCATAAGAAATTAAATGGATATTTTTGGGGAGTTTTGCAGAAGCTGCAGATGACACGTGAAGGCCAACAGAGGACACAGAGCTTATGACCAAATACTTAACTTAGTTTTTATAATAAGGTACTGTAAATATTCCAGAAGAGAAAAAGAAAATAAATCAGACTTTTTCTTGAGTGTCAAAAAGTTTTATATGAATTGTGAGGGTACTGTGTCCCTAAATTCCTGTGATGTGAAAAGGATAACTGTACTCTGTCATTTGGTGATCTTGTCAGCTTCTATGAATGCAATGACCATTTTCAAGAGGAAATTGTCCAAATCTTTATCTTCCAGTCTTAATCTCCCTCCTTAGCTTTAGCCCCATATGACCAAATACTTATTGGACATTTGAACTCAATACCTTGTAGGCATCTCAAACTCAACATGTCCATAATGGAATTCCTTATCTTTTCCCATTTTCTCTTCTGACCTTTGTTATTACATTGGGAGGTACCACCATCCTTCCAATCACCCAGGTTCTCCAATAGGGTGTATTCCTTAACTTCTTCCTCTCATTCATCCCGCATATATGTGGCATAATCTTGTTTTTATTCCTGTTTCTCATGTATGTTTCCTTTTTTCTACTCTCACACAGATACTACCCCAGTTCACTCTCAAATTACCTCTTTCCTGTGCTATTGCAATAACCTCCCAATTTTATGTCCATGCCTTAACTCATGCCAATCCATCTTCTGCTCAGCTGCCAAAGTGATTTTCTTTTTTTTATTTTAATTTTTTTTAATGTTTTACAATCATTTCCTTAAAGTTAAGATTTTATCCCCCCCACCCTTCCCCCACTACCCCCTTCCGTCCCCATGACAGCATACAATTCTGTATAGGTTCTACATATACTTTCCTATTGAGCACATTTTCACTATAGTCATGCTATGTAATCGAATTAAAATAAATGGAAGAAATCATATAACAAATCAAAACATAATACACTGAAACCCACCCACACACAAACATGATCTGCTGCATTCTGTGAATGAGTTCCATATTTCTTTCTCTGAGTGTGGAAGACATTTTGCCTTAGAAGACCAACATTGGGATTTTTTTTTTTCTCAGTAAGTTCTTGTGTTATTGCAAAGTTCCAAGTCTACCAGAAAAAACTCTCACACACTGTGGTTGTTGCTGTGCACAAAGTTCTCCTGGTTCTGCTCCTTTCGCTCAGCATCAGGTCATATAAGTCCTTCTAGGCCTCCCTGAAGTCTTCTTGTTCATCATTTCTTATGGCACAATAGTACTCCATTACATTCATATACCATAATTTATTCAGCCATTCCCCAATTGATGGGCATCCCCTTGACTTCCAGTTTTTGGCTACCGCAAAGAGTGCTGCTATAAATATTCTTGTACACGTGGGACCCTTTCCTGTTTTTATAATCTCTTGGGGATACAGTCCTAGTAGCGATATTGCTGGGTCAAAGGGTATGCACATTTTTGTAGCCCTTTGGGCATAGTTCCAAACCGTTCTCCAGAAGGGTTGGATGATCTCACAGCTCCACCAACAATGAATTAGTGTTCCAACTCTCCCACATCCTCTCCAGCATTTATCATTTTCTTGCTCTGTCATGTTTGCCAATCTTATAGGTTGATGTGGTACCTCAGAGTTTTGATTTGTGTCTCTCTAATCAATAGTGATTTAGAGCACCTTTTCATATGATTATAGATATCTTTGATTTCTTCCCCTGAAAATTGCTTGTTCATATCCTTTGACCATTTATCAATTGGGGAATGACTTGTATGGTTATATATTTGAGTCAGTTCTCTATATATTCTAGAAATGAGGCCTTTATCCCCGAGCTTAGTCGTAAAATTTTTTTCCCAATTTACTACATCCCTCCGAATTTTGGTTGCACTGGGTTTGGTTGTGCAAAAACTTTTCAGTTTAAAGTAATCAAAATTATCCATCTTGCATTTCATGATGCGTTCTGTCATTTCTTTAGAAAAAAATTCTTCCCCTCTCCATAAATCTGATAAATACACTATTCCTTGCTTCTCCAGTTTATTCATGGTATCAATCTTTATACCTAAATCATGTACCCATTTGGACTTTATTCTTGTGTATGGTGTCAGGCATGGGTCTATGCCTAATTTGTGCCACACAGTTAACTAGTTTTCCCAGAAATTTTTGTCAAACAGTGAGTTCTTATCCCAGAAGCTGGGATCTTTGGGTTTATCAAAGTGATTTTCTTAAAGTGTAGCTTTGATCATGTTTTCCCTCTATGCCAGAAACTCCAGTGGCTCCCTATTACCTCTAGGATCCCATGTAAATTTTTCTGCTTGACATTTAAAGTTACATTCTACTCCCCTCCTTGCACTATACTTACTTCCCAGTCATACTGGCCTGTTTGCTGTTTTTCATGTAGCAAAGTACACTGTTCTCTAGGCCAGATATGCTCTACCTCCCCACCTCCAACTTCAAGAATCTCTGGCTTCTGTCAAAGTTAAGCTCAAATTCCCCTTGCAGGAAGTTTTTTCCAGTTCCCCCAGAGTTGTCAATGGTTTCTCTTCTAAGGTTATTTTCCAACTTTGCTATATGTGGGTACACCTATTTATGAAATGTTATTTTTCCCAATAGAATTTAAGTTCCTTGAGGGCAGGGAATTTGCCCGTCAATAACTATAATACTGAATAGAATATGATTTAAATGTAAGAGAGGGACAAAGTATCATTTGAGTGGCAAGGGGAACTGGGATGAGGCAGAGGTCAGGAAGATGCCAGCAAGGAGAGGTTGGGAGGGGACACTGGGGGAGCATTCTAAGTCTTATTCATTTCTGTCTGATTTTTTTATGACCTCATTTTGGGATTTTTCTTGGCAGAGATACTGGAGTGGCTTGCCATTTCCTTCTCCAGCTCATTTTATTAATGAGGAAACTGAGGCAAATGGACTTAAATGCCCACGGTCACATAGCTAGTAGATGGACAGAGAGGTTGGGGGAACCCCCCCCAGTCCCACTCACTCTAATTTGAAGGCAGAACCCATCCTTCCTACAGGTGACATAAGAACCTATGTTAGTTAGTCTGTAAGCATTTATTAAGTGCTCCTTGTGAAACAAGCACTATGCAATGTGTTAGGTTTGTAAAAAAAGGCAAAAACATTCACTTTTTTCAAGAAGCTTGTATTACAGTGAAGGAGGTGATATGTAAATAAGTAGCTTCACACAAGATATATAGAAAGTTGCTGTTGTTGGGTCATTTTTCAGTCATGTCTGACTCTTCATGACCCCATTTGGGGTTTTCTTGGCAAAGATATAGGTTAGTTTGCTATTTCCTTCTTCAGCTCATTTTATAGATGAAGAATTGAGACAAAGTTAAGTGACTTGCCCAGGGTCATACAGCTAGTAAGTATCTGAGGCCAGATTTGAACTCAGGAAAATATCTTCCTGATTCTAAGCCCAGTGCATGATCTACTGCACCTAGAGTCGATGAGGGCAGTCTGAAAAGGGAAGGCTCTAGTTGCTGGCAGGACTGAGGATGTCCTACAGAAAGGAGGTTAGCCTTGAAAGAAGCCACCAAAGCAAGGAGGTAGAGGTGAGAAGGAAGAACATTGCAAGATCTGATTAGACAGCCTCAGGAAAAATTCCTTCCCAAGGAGCTCACCCACCATTTCCTCCCCAAGATGAATTCCTTTGCCTTAAGCATGGTCTTCTCCCTGGAATTCTCTTTTTAAATGTGGGGAATGACCATGATGATGCACACTTGTGGTCTCTGCTACTGGGGAGGCTCAGGCTGCTAGATCAATTGAGTTTGAGAGTTCTGAGCTACAGTAGGCTTAATGTGGATCAGGTATGCCCTGGGCCAGTTATGATGAGCTGTGGAGGTGGAGGTGGAGGGAGGGTGGTGGGAGGGGTAACTGGCTGCCTACAGAGGAACTGACTGGCCCAGGTCAGAAATGGAGCAGGTCAAAACTTTTGTGCAGGTGAGTCAGGGGAGTGGCTGCTGTGCTTCCAGAGTATCTGAAATAGGGGAAGTAAAAAAATAAAATAAAATAAAATGTGGTTGATGATAGAGAGGGCAAATTAACAGCTTAGTGTGAATGTATCTATCATTTATTGCTCATATACTAGGAAAGTGTAAGGTTTTGGTCAGAGGAGGGTAAGTACTTAAAAGAGGTAGAGGTTTTACATGTAATTGGAAAAAAATAAAATACTATTAAAGAAAAAAAGAGAGGGAATGGGGACCCTGACAGGGAAGGTGCAGGATGCCCAAGACAAATTTTGCCAAGTCTACCCATTTGACTGAGGACTAATTCTCTCTTCTGGATAATAAACAATAAATTTGTTTTTATTTATTGTTTTATTATCAATTAAAAATAAATGAATAAATGAAGTACTAAGGCACAATCTCCTTTTTTGCTTAGACCTAGGAATGAATAGGTTGGCATAGGCTGTGGATTTGCTCGGTGGGTCATTCCATGTATAAGGTTCACAACTGGAATGTCATGCCAGCAGTAAAGAGGTGGGACTCAAATGCAGGCCTTTCTGGAGGCTTCCAAACCATGGCTCTTCCTTTGATATCACTCAGTTTCAACTTGGTGAGCCTAAATCACCCAGTAAGGCAGTGCCAACCTCTCTTTCCCCCTCATGACTGAGAGATGAGTTTTGCAAATACACCTTGTAATGAGCTTCTTGTTTTTCTCCTTAATCCCCAATATAGGCTGGATGCAGAACAGTTAGTTATTCTGGAGCAGGACCTGCATGATCTCTGCATTTGGTAGTATGTTTTGCATGGATAACAAACCCTTTTCTTGAGGAGAGACTGGTCTGTTCAGGTGGAAACAATGGCTTTTTCTTGTAATCTCCTTGGATTCTGGAAGCAGGGAAGGCTGCTGCAAAAAAGTATAAAAGTATATTGTAGTTTCATCTTCCCCTTAAGGCTGTCCTTTCAATCAATCTCGTTGTTAGCCTAGAAATCTCTTGTCCCAAGGGAGTAGACAGTTGAACACCAATTAAAATTGGGTTTTCCCCTAATTAAAATTTGGTTTTGCCTTGCAGTTGATTTTTCTTCCTCTCTATGCCAACAGTGTATGGTCTTGGGTGTAATTAAATCTGGGTTTGGGGAAACCACAGAGTAAAATGCCTGTTTGTTAGGTGGCCAACCTCTGGACAGTTCTTTAAAAACCTCATTGCCAAGAGACGTTTCCATTAGTCAAGTCTTAGCCAGCAGACCAGGATCACTAAGATGATGTACCCAGTTAACCCTGCCCCTTCCTTAACTTTGTAAGGAGTCCAACTAGTTGTTCTCCCTGTCTACTCACTCCTGTCTCAAACAAAGGGGGATGTCCCATGGAAGGAGGGCTCTAAATGGCTGAGCCTGAGTTAGACCATTATTACTGGATTAGTCCCAATGGGGTTGAAATAAAAACAAACCAAGTCCTCTCCCCCACTCTCCCAACCTCTAAACTAAGCAAACAAAAAATCTTTTCAGTGATTAATTCAGAGCTCAGAAAAATTCGTTTAAAAACCTTTGAACCCTTCCTTTTTCTTTTGTCCCCTATTCTCCCTTTTAATTCTTCTCTTTTCCTCATCTCTCCCAGCCCATTTTGCTTTTCTTCTGTTCTCTCCTTATCCTACCACACACATCAATCTCCCATTCCTTTTCCTCTAGTATTTCTCCTCTTTTCTTATTTCCCTGCCTCTACCCCTCTTATTCTTCTTTTCCAGTCCTTTTTCTGACCTTCTCTTATAAAACAAGGGAGTTGAACTAGATGATCTCTAAGATTTCTTCTTCCTGTATCACTCTGTTCGGCATGGTACATACAACCTACATTGGGTTGAAAATTCAAAGTCTGCTGCTTCCTATCAGTAAGATCTTGGGCAAGTCATTAACCTTTTTGGGACTCATCCCTAAAATGAATGAGTTGCAATTGATCCCTAAGGTCCTTTTCAGCTCAAAATCTGATTTTATTCTACTACTGTCTCCTTTTGATTATTCTCTCTTTCTGTCTCTCTGTCTCTGTCTCTTTCTCTGTTTATGTTAGTATGGAATTGGGGTGCTGGAAGGAGGAAGGTAGAAGAAATGACTGAATGAAAAAAATATGTTTATTAAGTGCTTACCAGGTACAATGCACCAGCCTAAGTTTTTTTGTTATTCAGTCATGCCATGTACCTTGTGACTCCTTTTGAGGTTTTCTTGGCAAAGATACTTGAGTGGTTCGCTTCGTATTTCCTTCTCTAGCTCATTTTACAAATAAGGAAACTGAGACAAACAAGGTTAAGCCCACAGTCACACAAGTAGTAAGTGTTTGAGGACAGAATTGATATCAGATCTTCCTGATTTCAGGCCCTGCGCTCTATCCACAGCACCACCTGGCTGCCCCCAGTCTAAGTACTGGGGATACAAAGAGACATTGTTCTCCAGCAGCTTATATTGCAATGGCACACACATAGGAGATTTCAGCAGCAAGTTAGATGGGAAGGGCTAATAGCCCTTAGGGTGCAAAGCAAATGATAATGCATCTTCTTAGTGTCTTTTTCATTGACAACAAACCATATTGATTTCTGACGTTGAGCCGTTTGACAGCCAAGGACTTTCTCTACTTGAGTTTTAGTAGTTATCACTACTGGTGAGAGTGGGCATTCAGCACCTCCAAAGGCAAGTGTCAGAACTCATATCCACCAGGATTGCTCCTTTAACTACCCTGGAAGCAGGGTCAGTGGCTTGGGGTGGGGCGCTATTGTCCCTGGAGTTCTTAGGTTTACCTTGGCCATCTGTGGGTGTTGGTAGTGGCAGGGATTTTGAACCCCTTGTTCTCAAGCATTTTTCATTCCTTCTCACCTCTTCCTCTTCTATGATGCTTGTGGAGGTCACATCAAAACAGGGCTGATGATCTGGGGGAAGGGGTGACAGGTAACTGCTTTTCTTAGAGCTCTTTGTTCTCTCCACCTGCATTTGAGGGGGATGGTAGTGGTGGTTTGACCTGACTGGTACATTTCATTTCCTCCCCTCCTTTCCCACCTGCTCAAAGTAAAGATGTCAGTAAATATATATATATATATATATATATATATAATATTTTATTTATTTAATAATATTTATTTACATTTATTATTTAATATTATTTAATAACAAGTCATAACCATAGTAATATTTAATAATAATTTATTATATATATTATATATATATATAAAACACCTAAATTTTAAATGAATTCAAGATGTTGGATTTTTAGCTTATCTTGTTATTGAGGTTTTTTTAGTCCTGTCCAACTCTTTGTCAGCTCATGTGGGATTTTCTTGGCAAAGATACTGGAGTGGTTTGCCATTTCCTTCTTCAACTCTTTTTACAGATGAGGAAACTGAGCAAATGGGGTTAAGTGACTTGCCCAGGCTCACACAGGTAGAAAGTATCCGAGGCTGAATTTAAAATAAGATCTTTCTGACTCCAAGACTGGTTCTCTATCCACTGAAGCACCTAGTCATCCCATTATATCATCTATGACATTGGATTATCTCTGCCATCACTCCCATTCAATAGGCTCCTCTTAAGGAATGCTTGTATAAGTGGATTCACTCATAATGGAGAAATGCTCTCTATGATGTCCATTAATAACACATTCTTGACCATGCTATTGTAGAAAAGGCTAAAGCTCTCAAGAGCATAGTTTATATGTAGGATGCCCTAAGGATTTGCTCTCAGTATGAGAAGGCTAGATGTGTTCACATTTTATTAAGAAATGTTGGACTTATGCAGGATATCCCAAAAGTTTTTGTGCAGTTTTAATCTCCTAAAGCTTTTCAGAATTCCTCTTTAAGCCTTAGGAACTTAAAACTACACTAAGACTTTTGGGACACCTTGTATTTGAACTCAAAAGAAAACTGCTGGAAACCTTTTGCCTATGAAGCTTAGTGAATCTTGGCAGCACAGGAAGAAGGGTTCTGCCAATTTCTGAGGAATAAGCTGGAGTGGAGGAATAGTAATGATAAGTAAAGATGATGATGATAGTGATAAATTATAGTATGGTGACTTTTCTCAGGACCATTTCTGTTTGAACTCCATTGGAAAGGATGACAAGAATCCAATGAGTAACAATAATAATGGTAAATAACAACAGCTCACTGAGAAACAGCCCAAGACAGAGGATAGGTCTTAAGCTCAGAAAGATTTGAGTTCAGATCCTGCCTCTGACACGTATTGACCTCATGACCCAAGGCATTAGAGGCAACTCCCTATGACTATACATTACAAAGAACATCTGCATCAGAGTTTCTAACCTGGTAGCTCCTCACACTAATAAAATTATAGGTCTGGACTCGGGTGGGAAACAAAACAATCCCTTCATGCAGCCTACTTGGATTCTGGCTAAGAGTACACTGGTAAATGTTTAACCACTAACTTTGTGAAGGAAAAAAAGGGTTTTTTTTGCGTATGAAGAAAACACTTCTAAGTTTAATGTACATTTTAAACATTTTCTCCATTCCTTTCTTAAGTTTATGTAACCAACAAAACAATATTAAGCCCTGAATTTCAATGTTTGCAGATTTCTGAGGTGTGAATACTCACACGTAAAATTTGGCAATCCACCCAGTTAGAGGTGGCTCCAGACACAAACCTGATTGTAGGGGAGGAGGAGGATTGCTCTAACTCTCCTGCTTTCCCTTGGGTCTCTAGTAGTGGGGGGTGGTGGGTGATAATCCCATCCTTGGTCTCTCCATCCTTCTTGTAATCAGTGATTAACAATTCACTTCAGAGACAGTGAGAATTGGAGACATGAAGCTGCTACTTCTGATAATAACATGACAATAATAACACCTTACACTGATGTCGTTACTTTTACCTTTTTAAAAAAAACTTATTTCTTTTTAGTTTTCAACATTCATTTCCACAAGATTTTGAATTCCAAATTTTCTACCCATCTCTTCCCTCCCCCCACCCCAAGACACCGTGCATTCTGATTACCCCTTCTCCTACTCTGCCCTCCCTTCTATCACATTCCTCTCTTCCCTATCTCCTCTATTTTCTTGTAGGGCAAGATAGATGTCTACACCACATTATCTATAATTCTTATTTCTCAGTGGCATGTAAAAACAATTTTTAATATTCATTTTTAAGACTCTGATTTCCAACTTCTTTCCCTTCCTCCCTCCTCACCCATCCCCATTGAGAAGGCAAGCAATTCAGTATAGGTTATACATGTGTAGTTATGCAAAAGACTTCCATAAAAGTCATGTTGTGAAAGACTATATTTCCCTCCATCCTATCGTATTCTCTGTTTTGTTCTTGTCCCTCTCAAAAGTGTTTACCTGTAATTACTTCCTCCTCCCATTTGCCCTCCCTTTATTATCCCTCCCATACCCCATTTATCCCCTTCTCCCCTACTTTCCTGTAGTGTAAGATAGATTTTCATACCAAATTGAGTGTGCATGTTATTCCCTCCTTAAGCCAAATGTGATCAGAGTAAGCTTCACTTTTCCCCTCTCATTTCCCCCCTTTTCCCCTCCATTGTAAAGGCTTTTTCTTGCCTCTTTTATGTGAGGTAATTTGTCCCATTCTATTTCTCCCTTTCTCCTCCCAATATATTCCTCTCACCTTTTAAGTTTATTGTTTTAGATACCATTCCTTCCTATTCAACTCACCCTGTGCCCTCTATCTATATGTATATAATCCCTCCAACTACCCAAATACTGAGAAAAGTCTCAAGAGTTACAAATATTGTCTTTCCATGTAGGAATGTAAACAGTTCAACT
Source organism: Bettongia penicillata ogilbyi (assembly GCA_023548195.1). Lineage (NCBI taxonomy): Eukaryota > Metazoa > Chordata > Mammalia > Diprotodontia > Potoroidae > Bettongia > Bettongia penicillata. The sequence continues at coordinate 5,730,458 of JAJHZJ010000472.1, forward strand.
TTAGTCAGTCCCTTATGATTTATCTTTCCTGTTTATCTTTTCATGCTTCTCTTGATTCTTGTATTTGAAAGTCATATTTTCTATTCAGTTCTAGTCTTCTCATCAAGAATGCTTGAAAGTCCTTCATTTCGTTGAATGACAATTTTTTCCCTTGAAGTATTATACTCAGTTTTGCTGGGTAGGTGATTCTTGGTTTTAATTCCAGTTTCTTTGACTTTTGGAATATCCTATTCTAAGCCCTTCGGTTCCTTAGTGTAGAAGCTGCCAGATCTTGTGTTATCCTGATTGTATTTCCACAATACTTGAATTGTTTCTTTCTAGCTGCTTGAAATATTTTCTCCTTGACCTAGGAACTCTGGAATTTGGCTACAATATTCCTAGGAGTTTTTCTTTTTGGATCTCTTTCAGGAGGTGATTGGTGGATTCTTTCAATATTTATTTTACCCTCTGGTTTTACAACATCAGGGAAGTTTTCCTTGATAATTTCATGAAAAATGATGTCTAGGCTCTTTTTCTGATCCTGGCTTTCAGGTAGTCCCATAATTTTTAAATTGTCTCTCCTGGATCTATTTTCCAGGTCAGTTGTTTTTTCAAAGAGGTATTTCACATTGTTTGCTATTTTTTCATTCCTTTGGTTTTCTTGTATAGTTTCTTGATTTTTCATAAAATCATTAACTTCCATCTACTCCATTCTAATCTTTAAGGAATTATTTTCTTCAGTGAACTTTTGGATCTCCTTTTCCATGTGGTCAATTCTGCTTGTTAGAGCATTCTTTTCTTCATTGATTTTTTGGATCTCTTTTGCCATTTGAGTTAGTCTATTTTTTAAAGTGTTATTTTCTTCAGTATTTTTTTGGGTCTTCTTTTAGCAAATAGTTGACTTGTTTTTCATGATTTTCTTGTACCACTCTCATTTCTCTTCCCAATTTCTGCTCTACTTCTCTTACTTGATTTTCAAAATCCTTTTTGAGTACTTTCATGACCTGAGAGAAATTCATATTTTTCTTGGAGGCTTTGGATGGAAGGAGCTTTGACTTTGTTTTCTTCTGTTTGCATGTTTTGGTCTTCCTTGTCGTCAAAGTAAGATTGTGTAGTCTGACTCTTTTTCCTGTTTTTGCTCATTTCCCCAGTCATTTACCTGACTTCTGAGTTCTTTGTCAAGATAGCTCTCTGCTTCCAGTGGGGGTGTGGGGTGTACTGTCAGCCATTTGCTAACCCCACAATCTGTGCATCTAGAACTTCAGAAACAGTGGCTGCAGCTGCTTCTGCTGTTGCTGTGACTGCTGCAGGTTTCTCCACCCCTTTCCCCTTCTGCTGCCCTGGGGCTGGGGCAGGACCACTCCAGTCTCCTGCACTGGTCCCATAGGCCTTTCCCACTGATGTTCCAATTTATCCTCAGTGTTTTCAGGTGGTGAAGTCTGGAAACTACAACAGGTGTGAGAGATTCAGTCTCCGCAAGGCCTTCTCAGATTCTGTCTGTGCCAGTGTGGCCCACCCTGGATTGTGCTCTGCTTCCAGCCTGGTGGGATAAACTCTTCCTGGTGACCTTCCAGGCTGTCTTGGGCTGGAGATTTGTTGTCATCCCTGTCATTCTGTGGGTTTTGCAGCTCCAAAATTTGTTTAGAGTCATTTTTTTACAGGTATCTGGCTGGACTTGGTGGGAGCGCTCTAGAAATCTGTCCTGTTCACCATTTTGGCTCTCTCACCCCCATTTTTACTTTCCAAAGAGCTTTTGCATCTACTCAATTCAATGAACATTTATTAAGTACCAAGTACTATGGGAACCACAAATTCTTCTGCCAGTTAAGGTGGGCAGGCTGTGTTATCCTCATATGAAGATGAAGACTTAGGAAAAATGAAATCTCTAAGGATTCTGGATTTTGAGTTTAGAGACACCTCAGAGACCAGTTAGTCTGCCCCACCTCATTTTACAGATAAAAGAACCAAGGCCCAGGGTGCTGAAGTTACTTGCCCAAAGTCACTAAAAAGGGTAAGCATCAGAGGCAGAATTAGAACCTAGGTCCTCTGCCTTCAGAGCCTGCAATTTTTTTCTATTATATTTTCATGATTTCTAAGTCACATAGCTAGTACATGACACAGCTGGGGCTGGAACCCAGGCAGGAGTATTCTGCAAGCAGTTCAAAAGTCAGTTGTTAAATTTTCAAATGTGAGTATTTATACCTCAGAAATTGAAATACACTGTGAAATAGGGCTTGTTTTATTATTTTATTGATTATCCAGACTTAAAGAATTATGGAGGAAAATGTTAATAATGCAGATTAAATTTAAAAGTACCTTCTTTGTTCATTTCTTTCCCAGAGAGCCGATTGTTAAATATGTACCAAAATTCCCTTGAACCCAGGTCTCCTGAAGACTACTCTGGTTTTCATCTTTATTCTCTCAGACCTTTTGTACTATTTGACCTCTCACAAGGTAGGCAAGTGATTAGAGGTGCTTTCAATGTATATCTCAGGAACCATTAGATACATATTTTTGCTGATCCTTTTGGGATGAGCCCAGTGTAGGAAGATAAGTGTTCCCTGGGCTTAGAAGCATTCATTCTTTGTGTCTAAAGGCTGAGTCAGTGAACCTGGCTCTGAAGGCTGATGATTAGCGAAATGATTTTCCACCTGGCTGCTGCCCGGACAGATTGAGGCCTGGATGCCATTCAGATTTATTCCCTGGCATTCTGCTTAGAAGTGGCCCAGACTCTGGCTGGGTCATCGCTCTGGAGATCAGAGTCTGTCCTAGAGCTGGGGGGTGGGAGGGCAGGGGGGAGGGAGGCGGTAGAGAGGCAGAATGAGAGTGATTATGAGAAACAGACTGGGAGATGGCATCCTACCCTCAGAAGTTTTATATGCCTTCCTAGGCTTTCCTGTCTAAGCCAGGATTTTGAATTGGAAGGTTCAGAGATCTTGATCCCTGTTTCATCTAAAAGATTAATAGAAGCTAGTAGCTCACCCACAAAACAATGGCAGACTCTCTTTCCCCTTTGTTGTGAGACTAGAGGAGGCTAAAAACTTGGAAGACTAACACTGCATACCATATTTTGATGAATGAATGAATGAGCACTTTCAATGTGTCAGGCACTGTTCTAAGTTTTGGAAATACCCATATAAAAACAAGACAATAACTGTAATGGGCTTTCACCAACCAGGATAGCATCAGTGCCTAGATTTTCCACGATGGTGTCTTTGGAAATCTGGTTAGGGGTCAGAGTGTTGTAGCAGCGGCAGATTTTCTTACTAATGTGCCTGTCAGAGAAATATAGAGCAGACTTGGAGAGGTCATTCTAAGGGACATATTTCCCATGTGTGCATATATTAACTGTATTCTTACAAAATCCTTGTGAGTTGTATAGTACATTATTCCCTTCTCTTGCAGATGAAAAATTGGGACAGTGAGAAATTATGACTTGCTAGGCATCATGGGATTTCAGAGCTGGAAGGATCTCTAGAGATCATTGAGTCTAATCTTTTATTTTACAGATGAGAAAACTGAGGCCCAAAGAGGGGCAATGATTTGCTTTAGGTCACTCAGATGGTAAAATCTATCAAGCTTGGACTCAGATCGAAGTCTTTTGATGACAAGCTAGACCTTTCTCTGGCATGTTCTCTTACCTCTTATCACTGAGTGTATCCAGAGGAAAAGAAATCTCTGCTGTTTCTGAAACCTTATTCAGTCTTCATCTTTTTTGTCTCCTTACCTTTCCTCTACTCCTACCTCACAGTGAGCTGGGCCATTTCCAGTCATTCTCATCCATCTCTGGCCACTGGACTCAGATGTCATCTGACTCTGGAGGAGAAAGTGAGACTGGTGACTTTGCACAGCCTTTCCTCACTTAAATCCAATTGACTTGCAAGTCATGGCATCATCTTCCTGATATAATGGTCTTCTTTGAGAATGAAGGACAAACCACACAACCCCAAAGTGAAGCAAAGGGGACGATGGGAGAGAGTTTTAAGAGAAATGTTGACAGCGATATTGTCCCTGATGGTTGGGGAAGGTAGCACCCTGTTTTTGGTTCTGTTGATTCTCTGCTCTGCTGTCCCAGATTCTGCTGATCTCTGGGAGAAATCAAAGAGGTATTAAGATGTGACCAGCTCTACATAGACCCCCTCCCCCAAGTTAAACCAAGAAACATTTATTAGTCACCTACTATATGGCAGACTCTGTGTTGTGCTGGGGTACAAAGAATGGTCAAAATAATCCTTTCCCTAAAGGAGCTAATTTTCTAATGGGAGAGACAACATGCAGATTACTATGTACAAACAAGATAAATGTAAAATAAATTGGAGGCAATGCCAGAGAGGAGATAGACTGCCAAGAAAGGTTTCTTGTGGAAGGTAGGATATGGTGTGTGTCTGTTCTTCATTGCTGAAGAAGACCATGCCATCAGATAAATGATGTCATGACTTGCACTTGACTTTGTTTTGAGTGAGAGAACTGTGCAGGTCACCAGCCTCATTTCTCCTCTAGAGCCATCTGAATCCAGTGACCAGATATTCATCAGGATGACTGGAGATGACTCAGGATGAGGCAATTGGTGTTAAGTGACCTGCTGGAGGTCACACAGCTAGTGAATGTCAAATGTCTGAGGTGAGATTTGAACTCAGATCCTCCTGACTCCTGCACTGGTGCTTTATCCACTGCACCACCTAGCTGCCCCCCTCAAGGAGATTACATTTGATCAGGAGAGACAGTAGGTCCATAAGTAAATTTACTCAAAATAAAGGCAAGAAGTTTGGGAAAAAATTATAGCTAGCATATCAGATAAAGGTCTCAAATCTAAAATATATAAAGAACTTTGTCAAATATATAAGAATGTGAATTCATTCCCCAACTGATAATCAAAGGATATGAACAGGCAGTTTTCAGATAAAGAAATCAAAGCTATCTATAGGCACATGATGAAGTGCTCTAAACCACTTTTATTTGGAGAAACACAAATTAAAATAACTGTGAGGTACCACCTCACATCTATCAGATTGTCTAATATGACAGAAAAGGAAACTGATAAATGTTAGAGAAGATGTGGGAAAACTAATGCACTGTTGGTGGAGTTGTGAACTGAGCCCAACCATTTCGGAGAGCAATTTGGCACTATGCCCAATGGGCTATAAAATTGTGCATACCCTTTGATCCAGCAATACCACTAGGTCTATATCTCACAGAGATCATAAAAAAGGGAAAAGGACCTACATTTGCAAAAATATTTCATAGCACCCCTTGTCGTGGTAGCAAGATATTAGAAAATGAGGGGATCCTCATCATTTGAGAAATGACTGAACTAGCTATGGCATGTAAGACTAGAAAGAACCCAGGAGTGAGAGAATTCTAGGTCATGGAAAGAATGGACAGAGGTAGGACTGGCTTAATGGCTTTATATTTTTCAGGCAATGGAGTTAAATGACTTGCCAAGGGTCACATAGCTAGTAGGTGTCTGAGGCTGGATTTGAACTCAGTTACTCCTGACTCCAGGACTACCACTCTATCCACTGCACTACCTAGTTGCCCCTTTAGTGGCTTTTAAAATCTGCCTCTCTACCTCCACCCTCTGACCTCAATTAGTGCTGCCTGCAAGGGTTTTGAGCCTGACAATAAATTACATTTCTTGCACTGGACTGCATTGTATTGACATCTTATTTACATGCCTCCCAGCATCCTTAGTTAGTGCAGTCTCTAGGCACTAATCAACAGAGCAAGAACAGGAATAAGAACTCCAAGGAGGTCTTGCTTTGGCTCACGTTGGGAAATACATTAGTCTGAGAAATGCCTTCAATTTACCCTAGACCAATGTAATTTAATGCCACGATAAGCCTTGCCCATCTCCATCCTGCATGTGATCAGACCATGGTATTATGATGGGTTTTCTTGAGAATTACAGTGCTGTGCTGTGAAGATTATCTATCTATGCTTGCAAGGATCCTCATCATCTTCCTTCCCATTCCTTGACAAAAAAGGGGGAATGAAGCTCCGTGGGCTGGAGTGTGGCAGTAATGAGGCTAGCGTCTCCCAATCCAACCCAATGTAATAAGTATTTTTTAATCAACTACTACTAGTTCAAGACACTGGGTTAAGCCTGGGGATACAAAGAGAAAACCAAACCAAGTCAAAACCAGTCTCTGGCTTCAAGGAACTTACATCAAACTGGGAGAGTCCTTTGGGGGTTCCTTATATGGTCAGTGAACAAAAAATTTCATTTTCTTTCATTACCCCATCTCTCAAATCTGTCTTCTATCACACAGTCATGACCCTAGTTCATGCCTTCATCATCTCTTATCTGGATTACTGCAATAGCATTGTGACTGGTCTTCCAGGCTAAGGTTTGGTCTTCTCTACCATGTGCCCAGGGACTTTGTCTTGCTTTGAGATTTCATCAGCCTTGGTTCTCCCACTTCTGAAGTACCCTCCATACTCTCTACCCGCTCTGCCTAGAGGGAGGAATGGAGAACTCCTCCGAAAATCTCTGTTGAAGGAGCCTGCCCAGGTCAAACACCTCTTCATTTCCCATCTGGTTGCATTTCTTTGGAATTCTCTATCATGCCCCTACCCTGGGTACCTCCTTCCCTACTCCCCTTCAGCTTCCTTTATATGTCATCTTCCTCCACTAGATTTTACTTTCTTTGAGGGTAATAACTGTCTTTCTTTTTTATATTTGCATCCCCAGTGCTTAACCCACTGTCTGGCACACAGTATCTGCTGAATAAATATTTATTGCCTGACTGACAGTCCAAACTATCTTCCACACCATGGCCAAAGCGATTTTTACTAAAGCACCAGTCTGACCATGTCACCTCCCTAATCAATAAACTCTAGTCATTCCCCATTATTTCTAGGTTCCAAGGAAACTCCCTGCTTAGGACTTAAAGTCATTTACAATTTGTCTCCTTCCAGTCTTCTTGTACATTATTCATTATACATTATACTCTACACATCCATGGCCCAGCTATACTAGCCTACCTATGTTTCATGGACACAGACTTCACTCTTTATTCTGGTCAGTTGATTAGCAGAAGCATGCCTTTACTCACAGGGGAGAATAAGAAAGAAAATATGGCTGAGTCAGTCTATACAGACTACTGGGGAAATGAGTTGGAACCATCTTTGTAGCAGAAGGCTCAGGAAAGGAAACTCAGAGTAGCTTTGCTGATCCTTAATATCCACATCATCTTATTGCCATCCCTAGGTCTCAACCTTCAGCCCACTCAGCTCATACTTACCCAGGCTGGACCTCAAACACACTGCTTTCAATCTTTTCTTCCTTCTTCACTCCTCCCACCCTCATCAATATATACCCATTCTACATCCCATCACCTTCAGGTCCCTGCTACAGGGACAGGAACCTAATCTGCTATACTAAATCACTTCAGACAACATTTATTAAGTACCTACCACATACAAGGCACTGTTTTACGCATTGGGGACATAGAGGCAAACAACAAATCCAATAACCCAGAAAAAGGTTCTTGACTTTAAAGTTAAAAAAGACCTAATATTTACATTTTAATGGGGGCCATCAATTTAACCCAAAGGAGTGGATAATATTAGGAATTTCTGGATCTGTGGGCTACTTAGGGAGAGATTTGATGACAGACAGCATATTTCAGTGCTCCTTCAATCACTTCTTGTGGGGAACTGCCTGTCCTGTCTATATGTATGTTCAGCTGCCGGCTACAAGATTTCAACTTAGTTTTAAAAGCATAGTATGGGGAAAAACCTTAACTCTTGAGACTCAGAAGCATGTGACTCGAGCTTCTCAAACTTGGAATTTTAGAAAGATGAGATCAGTCTCCTCTTCTTCCTCTTTCTCCCTCTTTATGTCGTTCCTTCCTCTCCCCTCCTTATTTCTAAACACCTCCTCTCCCCTCCCCCCAATGCCTTCAGAACACTGAGACCTTCCTTTCCTGACTAACCCAGTGCCACAATTAGGATGAGCTGCTTGCATGATTGTCCTGGGGAAATTTGTTCCCCAAGCCCAGGCCAGTATATCTGACAGATAATGCTAAGAATCCAAGCTGTCCAGATGCATTTATCTCTTCCCCTTTCACCCAATGAGCCCGGGAGACAAGACAAAACCTTCCTGACAGAATCAGTTCAGCCCTCTCCTCCCAGCTGTGCCACTGGCGCTGAGGGGAGGTGGGGTCAGTGATGGAGGGTGAGCTGCTCTGGTCGAATCACCTGGGGGAGTCCTGGTGGCCCAAGGGCAGGCAAGCAGGCTTGTGGCAAGAAGACCTGATGGGCTGAGACAGCTGCCATCCACAGAGCAGAGAGAAGGTGTAGTATAAAGAGCTAGGGATTGCTACCTCTCACCCTCCAGAAAGAGACAGAAGCTTCCACGTGGGAATGAGCCATTTGTGATCCCCTGGCAGTTTGGTCCCTTGGTGGGGGGTAGGATAAGGGGTAGCTTGGGGAGGTTGCCATCAGTTGAAAGAAGATGCCTTGAGGTTTGGTCTCAAGCCAAGGCTGCCAAACTGGTGTCTCTCTTTCCCCTGTTATTCCTTGGACCTGTGCTGAGACTTTCTCCCAGATAGGAAGACATAATGTTCTTTGAGATTAGGAAGAACATGTGACTAACATGAAAGGTAACTTACCTGGAAACTCTAGAGTTCAGGCTAGATAGAACACTGCATTCTGCTGATGAATGACCAGGACAAGAGAGGGAGGAAATCACTTACTCTAGGAAATATGTCCCTGTTATTAGCCTCACAGCCACAGTATGTCAGCATCACTCCATATAATCAGAAGCCAAGACTGGTCATACAGAGCCATAGACCGTTATTTAGAATTCATCTGGTTCAATCTTATTTAACACTCATTTTCCAGCTGGAGAAACTGAGGCTCAAAGGGGGAAGTGATCACTTAAGTCATGGACTACTAGTCCTACAAAAGACCTTAGAAACAAACCATCTCGGTCATTTTACAGATAGAGAAACTTGCATAGAAAGAGGGGAAATGACATGCCTTAAGTTTAAACAATTAATAAGAAGAAGGGAAACTAGCCCTGATGTTCTGGTTCTCAGGCTGGTGTTCTTTCCATCACTCCCACATTGCCTGGAATGGGTGTGTGATAGGAGTGGGGGAGGCATGAGTGAGGAGGCAGGAGATGGATTGTGATATGAGTTGGAAAGAGAAGCTGGATACTTCTGCTACATGGTATGGGCAGTACTTTTGGAGTTAGGAGAGATTTGATTTCTAATCTCAGCATAGTGGAAAGACTGCTGGGTTTACGGTCAGAGTCCTCAGTTCTATCACTAGCCAATTCAAGTCACTGAAGGTTTACCATATGCCAGGCACTGTGCCAAGAGCTGGCAATATAAATACAACCAAAAAGACAGTCCCTACCCTCAAAGAGCTTTTGATTTTAATGAGTGAAGAGCGGACATAAAGGGGAGCTTAAAGGAAGAGGAGTTAGGAGAAGGTACCCACTTGAATGTGCAGGAAAACTTTATTGCATTGTTTGAATGTAGCCCTGCATGGCTGAGAAACCAGACCTGTTACTTGGAGACCAGATTTGTTTAATGCTTAACTCAAGCAAAACTTAGGTTATGCTGACTAAAAACTGGTCCAGATCTGAAGATTAATATAAGGAGTTCTCTCTCCCTATACATCTAGTTTTATCTGGAAGCTCCTTATGTGCTGGTCAATCAACTACTGTTTCCTTGTTCCTTTGTTTGAATCTTGTTAACTTATAGACACACAGGAGGAAAGAGTCCCTCTATTAAGTTTTCTCTCTTCTGGAGGACTTCATAAACTTCTATCTAAATTATTGATGTTTTGGGTTTTGTTGTCAGTCAACAAAATTATGATGGCAAAGTCTTGAGAGTCAAGCATGGAGCTTGGAGAGGAGTGAAAGAATGGCTTTTCTGGGAAACAGATGCTGGCAATCTGTGTCTCTTTCTGAATCAGTAGCTATGCTCCAGCACTGACAAGGTGTGGTTACATTTGAACATTAAACCCTTTCTAGGCTATTTCCCAATTTGTACGTGAATCTGAAGTTTGAATAACTCTTTCCTTCTAATGCTATAACTCATGAGCCCCCACTGATGTGCTTCTCTGTAACAGTCAGCCTGTAGATATAATTAGCTCTTAGCAAAAGCATGTATTAAGACAGTATAGTCAGAACAGTAGTTACCAAAAAAAAAAAAGTCCCCTCATAAACCTGGGGATCACACTTTCATAAATACACAGCTTCCTTGGGAAAAGTGGACTCAAACTTAGAATACAATGGAGGTTCAAAATAGAGGTTCTGAAAAGAACTCCCCAGTGGGAGGAGGGGACTGCCTGATTACCTTTGTGACCTTGGGCAAGTAATTTTATTCCTCTGGGTATCACCTTCCTCATGAAATGACTGGTTTGGGCTAGATGACCTTTGAGAACCCTTTCAGATCTAAATCTAATAAACTACTTGTGTGACCTTGGGCAAGGAACTTTCTCTTTCTGAGATCTGTTTTTCTCCATTATAAAATGAAGGGATTGGCCTAGACTAGAGGTTCTGAACAAGAAATCTACAAATCTGGATGAAAAAAGAGACCATTTTTAATTTCATTAACCTTTAGTTTCTTTGTAATAATAAGGGTTTTATTTCATACCTTATTCTTAGAAGGGGCTTGTTCATATGTTTCACCAACTCAACAAAGGGGTCTATGACAAAATAAGGGTTAAGATGCCCAGGTTTAGAGGAACTCCAAAATCTCTTCTATTACTAGAACTATGATTCTGTGATTCTAAGAGGGTTGGACTAGCTGATGTCTAAAATGCTTTTCAACTTTAAAGTCTATGCATTTTTGTTGTTATTGGGTTGTTTTAGCTATACCTGACTCTCTGTGACCCCATTTGGGGTTTTATTGGCAGAGATACTGGAGTGGTTTGCATTTTCCTTTTCCAGCTCATTTTACAGATGAGGAAACTGAGGCCAATAGGGTTAAATTGACTTGCCTATGATCACACAGTTAGTAAATGTCTGAGCTCATAAAAGGGAGTTTTTCTGAATCCAAATCCAGTTCACTATCTGTGACTCACTTTTTGGGGGTACTTCTGAGGAAGACTGAGGTAAGAGAAAGCAGGAATGTGATTTTTCCTCTCCTCCAGCTCAATAGATGTAGTTACATGATGTCACCCATGATGGAAATGGGCTCACAGGGTAGTGGGGTACAGATATTGAATTAACATGTGACAGAGGGATCTCTGCCTCTTCCTGACTCTAAAGTGTCAAGAATTCTCCCTTTTAGGAATAAATTAGTCCCTTGAGTGAGTCATAAAGGTGACAAAGCAATTGACTGAGGAAACAAATTAACCCCACCTCTGGGAGCTTTAAATAACTAAGCCCTGAGGAGCTCAAGGAATCATGGCTTAGAGTTTCATGCTCTACAAAGAGATAAAGGACCCCCAGATTCTGTAGGTCCTAGATTTGTGAATTGTCTTTGTTGCATATATATCCTATACCTGCTCCTATTACCATTGTATTATAAACTTGAGTTCACTTTTCCCAAGGAAATTGTGTATTGTGGAGTATGATACCCAGGTTTATAATGTTTAATTTTTTTTTTGTAGCTACTGTTCTGACTATACTGTCTTAAAAAATACTTTTGCTAGGAGCTAATTGTATCTACAGGTTGATTGTTTCAGAGAAGCACATCAGTGGCGGTTCAGGAGCTATAGCATTAGAAGGAAAAGGGTTATTCAAACTTCAGATTCAAGTACAAATTGGGAAATAGCCCAGGAGGGGTTTAATGTTCAAGTGTAACCACACCTTGTCAGTGCTGGAGCATAGCTACTGGTTCAAAAAGACAGACAGATTGCCAGCATCTGGGAACTGTGAGAGCTTATCTATATGCTCATGTGACAATGAGGAGGGGGAGGTTGGGAAAATGATAAAACAAATGTCATCAATTTCTAGGTATATAGTTCTTTTTGTTTATTTTCCATAATACTTTCACCTTACAAACTCTATAGGGTAAAATTTTTTTTTGTAGTGTAGGAGAACAAGGCACAAATTGGTTAAGCGATTTGCTCAAGGTCATGCAGGAATAATTAAGAATGTTTATAGTTCTTATATACTCAGAATAACCTGGCAACCTGTATAAGGACCTCTTTATTACTGCATAGACTTCTGCCTCTGGACAGTTAGGTGTCATAAGGGATAGAATATTGGACTTACAATCATGAAGACCTCAATGATTTCTCTCTAAACCCTTGATAGCTGGGTGACCTTGGACAAATCACTTATTCTCTCTTAGTCTCAGTTTCTCCATCAGTTAAATGGGGATAATGGGGGGAGGAGCCAAGATGGTGGAGTAGAAAGACTCACGTATGCTAGCTCCGAACCCACAGCCCATAAATTTCCTGTAAAAAGAACTCCCCACAAATTTTGGAGCAGTGGAACCCATGCAGAAATACAGTGGAAGAGATTTCTGTTCCAGAGAGCCCTGAAAAGTCGTCCCCAGGGGTCTGTCGCGCTCCGGACGTGGAGCCCACCCCTGCACTGCCCTGGCCCCACGGCCCCAGAGGAGCAGATCCGAGCAGGCTTCAGGGATGGAATCTCCGGCAGCCGCGAAGGTCCCTCCACCCACAGGCACTCCAGGTCAGTGAGAGAGACTTCTGGGCTGGCCGAGAGGGGAGTGGGATGTCTCCATAACTCAGGCCCCCTCAGGAGGCAGTGGCAGAGGCAGTGGTGGCCAGGGGCTCCCAGAGCAGACAGGAGCTCTGCTCCATTACTGAAAATCTCCAAATAAACCCCCTGAGGGAACTGAGCCTGGGAGGCAGCACTGCCCCCACCTGTACTCCAGAACTTAAGCTCACATTGAATAGCAGCTGTGCCCACCACTGAAAGCCCTGAGGCTGGGGAGCAGCATTTGAATCTCAGACCCCAAGCACTAGCTGGGAAGATCTAGGCAGGGGTGGAGAGGAATCTCAGAAGTCAAGTAACTGGCTGGGAAAATGCTCAGAAAAGGAAAAAAAAATAAGACCATAGAAGGTTACTTTCTTGGGGAACAGATGTTTCCACCTTTCCTTTCTGATGAGGAAATACAATGCTTACCATCAGGGAAAGACATGGAAGTCGGGGCCTCTGTATCCCAAACATCCGAAATAGATATCCAATGGGTTCAGGCCATGGAAGAGCTCTAAAAGGATTTTGAAAAACAAGTTAGACAGGTGGAGGAAAAACTGGGAAGAGAAATGAGAGAGATGCAAGAAAAGCATGAAAAACGGGTCAATACCTTGCTAAAGGAGACCCACAAAAATGCTGAAGAAAATAACACCTTGAAAAATAGGCTCACTCAATTGGCAAAAGAGGTTCAAAAAGCCAATGAGGAGAAGAATGCTTTCAAAAGCAGAATTAGCCAAATGGAAAAAGAGGTTCAAAAGCTCACTGAAGATAATAGTTCTCTCAAAATTAGAATGGAACAGATGGAGGCTAATGACTTTCTGAGAAACCAAGAAATCACAAAACAAAACCAAAAGAATGAAAAAATGGAAGAGAATGTGAAATACCTCATTGGAAAAACAACTGACCTGGAAAATAGATCCAGGAGAGACAATTTAAAAATTATGGGACTACCTGAAAGTCATGATCAAAAAAAGAGCCTAGACATCATCTTTCATGAAATTATCAAGGAAAACTGCCCTGATATTCTAGAACCAGAGGGCAAAGTAAGTATTGAAGGAATCCATTGATCACCGCCTGAAAGAGATCCAAAAAGAGAAACTCCTAGGAACATTGTGGCCAAGTTCCAGAATTCCTAGGTCAAGGAGAAAATCTTGCAAGCAGCTAGAAAGAAACAATTCCAGTACTGTGGAAATAAAATCAGGATAACACAAGATCTAGCAGCTTCTACATTAAGGGACAGAAGGATGTGGAATAGGATATTCCAGACGTCAAAGGAACTAGGACTAAAACCAAGAATCACCTACCCAGCAAAACTGAGTATAATGCTACAGGGGAAAAACTGGTCTTTCAATGAAACAGAGGACTTTCAAGCATTCTTGATGAAAAGACTAGAGCTGAAAAGAAAATTTGACTTTCAGACACAAGAATGAGAAGAAGCATGAAAAAGCAAACAGCAAAGGGGAGTCATAAGGGACTTACCAAAGGTGAACTGTTTACATTCCTCCATGGAAAGACAATATTTGTAACTCTTAAAACTTTTCAGTATCTGGGTAGTTGGTGGGACTACACACACACACACACACACACACACACACACGCACACACACACGTACACACGTGTGTGCACACACACGTACACACATGCACGCACACACATAGGCAGAGAGCACAAAGTGAATTGAATAGGATGGGACCATATCTTAAAAGAAATTAAGGTAAACGGTGAGAGAGAAATGTAGTGGGAGGAAAGAGGGTGAAATGGAATGGGGTAAATTATCTCTCATTCAAGAGACAAGCAGGAGACTTTTTAGTGGAGGGAAAAAGAGGAAAGCTGAGAAAAAAAAAAACATGAAGTTTACCCTCATCACATTCGACTAAAGGAAGGAATAAAATGCACACTCATTTTGGGATGAAAACCTATCTTACAATACAGGAAAGTGGGGGAGAAGGAGATAAGCAGGGTGGGGGGGCATGATGGAAGGGAGGGCAATGGGAGGAGGGAACAATTTGAAGTCAACACTTGGGGAGGGACAGGATCAAAAGACAGAATAGAAACAATGGGGGGCAGGATAGGATTACACAACACGACTATTATTGGAGTCATTTGCAAAACTACACAGATAGGGCCTATATTGAATTGCCTGCCTTCCCAAAGGGAATGGGTGGGGAGGGAGGGATGGGGAGAATTTGGAACTCCAAGTTTTAGGAACAACTGTTTAGTATTGTTCTTGCTACTAGGAAATAAGAAATACAGGTAATGGGGAATAGAAAGTCATCTGGCCCTACAGGACAAAAGAGAAGATGGGGAAAAGAGAATGGAGGGATGACAGAAGAGAGGGCAGATTGGTGATAGGGAAAATTAGAATGCTCGGTGTATTGGGATGGAGGGGACAAATGGGGAGAAAATTTGGAACCCAAAATCTTGTGAAAATGAATGTAAAAAGTTAAATAAATAAATTTATATTTAAAAAAATAGGAAATATTCAACAAAGATCTGGAAGTTCAGTAGAGGGAAGGATTTGGTGGAAAACAAATAAATAGCAAAACAAAGGGAAAAAAAAATAACTGGGGATAATGGCCCTTACCTCACAATGCGATAATGTGTAAAATGATTTGTAAAACTTAAAATCATTATACAAATACTTGCTATTATTATTATATTAACAAAAAACAACTAGGACATGCAATGTGCAAGGCACTGAGGCAGATTCAAAGAAAATTTAAACATGGCCACTTGCTCTATCTGTCCTTAACAACCTTTGACATGAATACAAATTATAGTGTTGGGTACCATGGAGAGTTCCAGGGATGGACAGAACATTTCCAGTTTGGGAGTCAGAAGGAGATTAAAAAAGACTTCATAGAAGAGGTGACATTTGTACTGAGTATTAAAAGGATGGGAAGGCTTTCCAGGCATAGTCCATGGTGTGAGCAAAGAATATGTTCAGGGAACAGCAAATAGTCTAGTTTGGTCAGACCATAAAGAATGAGAAAAGGAATACTTTGAGGTGAGGCTAGTAGATAAGAACTTGTTTATGGATGATCTTGAATGTCAGGGTAATGTGTTTTGACTTTACTCTCAATTGGCAATGGGTTTTGGATTCGGACAGTGGCTGATAGGATAGGAAGGAAAGAAGGAAACTAAGGAGGGAAGTTAGGAGAGTATTGCAATGGTTCCAGTGAGAGGTAACGAAGGACTGCACTCTGGTGGTGGCATTAGGAATAGAAAGGATTTAGGAGATTATTTTAGTTCAAACTTCCACCTACCTCATTTACCAAATGAAGAAATGGAGGTCCAGAAAGGTGCTCTATGTCATGGAAAGAACAAATAACCTAGCTGGGATTTGAAACCCAATCCTTCACCTCTGAATTTTGTGCTCATTCCACTACATTAAGATACTTGGGAAGGAGACAAAGCAAAGTGACTTGGCAACTGATTAAATATACGTAGGGGTGGAGGAAGAGACAAAGAAGACTGTGATTTTTGTGATTTGAGAGTGGTGATGTCATCACTTCTTGAGCAGGTGAAAGAGTCCTGCAAGACTTAACGGGAGTCAGTGCTCAAGCAGGTATTGCAAAGTGTGGAGGTCCCAGGGGCTAAACAGGCTCCCGAGGGATCCATCGGGAAATCAAGACATTAGATTCCTACTCTCAGCTTCTGCTAATTGAATAAGGGATGTTTACTATTTCTAAAAATAAAAATAATTTTATTATAAATTTGAGCCTCAACAAAAACAATTTTCAATTACATAAACAAAAACAACTGAAAAAGATTTGAGGTGAAATTAGAAACTTTATTCTTTAGGATCGTAGAGTCACAGATTTAGAGCTAGAAGATAGGATATTTCAGAGGTCACCTAGTTCAAACTGTAAGTTTTACAGATGAGGAAACTGTTAAGAGAGGGGTTAAGAGACTTGCTCAGTGGCACACAGATGAACCAAGTCCTTTGAGTCTAAACCTAGAACTTTGTGCTAACCCACAATAGTTTGTTCCACAAAAATATGCAAATGATTTAAGCAATGTGATATTAAGACACCTTCCTGAGTTCAAATCTGGCCTCAGACATTTACTAGTTGTATAACCTTAGGCAAGTCTGTTTAACTCTGTTTACCTCAGTTTCCTCATTTGTAAAATGATCAGGAGAAGGAAATGGTGAACCACTCCTATCTATAAAGGGTCAGACACACCTGCAAACAACTGAATAGCAACAATACATCTATGTATATATTGGTCTTTTCACTCTACTACTTTCTTTGTATCATTTCATGTAAGTCTGCATTTCCTAACATTCTTTGTCTCTGTCATTTCTTAAGGCACATCAACATTATATCACGCTAATCTGCTATTATAAACAAAACTGCTAGCATATCTTCTATAAACTTAGATTTTGGAAATGGATTTTGTCCTTATAAGTACATATCAGTTCCTAAAAGGTTTTGGATGTCCAAGTTTTATCAGAAATGTTGATTACAAAGCTTTTTCTCAATCTATTTCTTTCCTCTTTGTTTTGGGAGCATTGATTTTTGTCAAATAAAAGCTCTATATTTGTTTATAATTAAATTCATTTACTTAGTGTCACATAGCTTTTTTTTTTCTCCTAAAAAAAGAGATGCTCATTATTTCAGACAAAGAAAACAGAATCAGTCCAGAATGTCAGGAGAGTTCATGTTACACAATTGTAAGGGAATTGATTTTTGGCCTCAATGAGAGGGTTTAAAAGATGAAATGTCCTGTTTCAGGGAGGCTTCAAATAACCAAATAATTTATGTTGGGCTGTAAAAATGAACCCCACCTAATAGTACAGCTCTGAACCAGATGACATTGTGTCTAAAGGTGCCAGCCAGGTGTGACCAGGGTCTGGCATCCTATATATCTCTGCTCCTATGGCTTCTGCATCATCATAATCAATCTATTTGGATTTCTGCCTCATCTTTCTTAAGTTTTATCCTGAGCATCCACTTGCTTCTCCTGGCAAAGGGGAACCAATAAGATGATGTTAAGGCCAGGAGAGTGTCACTCATGTTGTTTGATAATCCTTGTTGGATAGATGAGAATTGCTCACCCCAAAACTGTGATAGATAATATTCCATTACCTTCTACTTTTTATGATTTTAAAAATATTTATTATCAACAACCCACTTGGAATTTATTTTAGTGTATGGTGTGAGATGTGGATCTAATCTTGTTTCTTTTGGTCACAGTTCTATAACTCCTATGACAAGTGGAGTTCCTGGATCCCCTCTCTTCTTGACAGATGGACTGAATTTAATATTAGGAAACTTCCTTATAAAATCAATTGTGATGGTTCATGTTTATCCCCATCTGGAATTTCTGAGAACATCTGAATTTGGCCCATTTTGGCACTCTTTTAGGGATACACAGTCACCCCCTGTAAGCAACTTGTTGCCAATAAACAATGAAACATAGAATACATGTGTAACAGAGCATGCAAAGAAGTGAACCAAGTCTTACATCAGAGCCTAGGTGACTAGGGACAGGACCTTCTCCTTCCACCTTCAGCTTGTCTCTGATGCAACAAAAATACAAAACTCATAGCAGCAAAAGGGTAAGTCCTAGCAATGTATGTGAACTTGAGTCTTTTCATACTCAGTGAAGGCAGGGTCTACCTCTAGTCTCATGGACTGACTTCCCTAGGATAGTGAGTCCTTTCCCTCCTGATAGCTCTCCATGATGTTACAATAGAATTTTTTTCAGCTATTTTTATTAAATAAAAATTTCATAGGATCATAACTGATAAGCCCACAGATTTAGAATTCAAAGGTACTTGAGAGGCTATCAAGTCCAACTCTCCTCATTTTACAGAAGAGGAAATTGAGGTACAGAGAAATTAAGTGACTTACTTGTGGTTATACAGGTAGTAAGGATCTGTGGTGAAAGTTGAACCCAGGATTGCCTGATTCTAAGTCCAATGTTCCATGTACTATCTCTTGCAATTTTTTTCTCATTGTTTTGAATTTTTAAATTTGTCAACTGCTAGGCTGCTGTATAATTTTTGTTCTATATCTGGATTATTTCATCTATTTCACAAATCAGTTTTTCTATTTTTTAAATCTAGTACTAGCAAGTTTGAATAATTATTACGTTTTAATATACTGCAAGACTCCCTTTCTCCTCTTTTTTTTTAAATTATTTTCCAACAAGGACTATTTAAGGCTTTTTGAGAGACTGCATTTTCATATAACATCCGTTCAACTGAACCCTCTGAACTGCTAGGCAGCTCCACTTACTAGAGATCAAAATCATCTTTGCCCCTCCTCTCTTCTTCTCTTCCCATATCCAACTGGTTGCCAAGTCCTGTTGATTCTACATCTGTTCCCTCAGAAGTTTAGGTATGGTGTGTGTGTGTGTGTGTGTGTGTGTGTGTGTGTGTGTGTGTGTGTGTGTGTGTGTAGAAATGGAAATGAAGATTTGCTACTCATGTGATCCTGGTTAAATGACTTAGTCTCCCTAGACCTTTGCTTCCTCATCTGCAAAAGAGAACTTGGTATTAGGACTATACTCCTACAGAAGCAAGTAGGAATTGGTGCTGGTGCTTATCGTGTGTTCTGTCTCTCCATCCTGGGTACTTCCCAAGTAGCCCCGAACCATGAGGAACCAAAATCTATTTATATTATGCTCCAGTTACTTGAAGTCAGGGACTCTGTTTTTTGTCTGTCTTATATCCCTTGCAGTATCTTGCACAAGGCTGGGCTATTGCATTAACATTTATTGGTTTTCAAGCCCAGGAAAATTCAAATTGATGCCAGCACTCAAAGAATTATACATATTCCTATTTGTCAACATGTTTTTATCAGCTGGAACTTTCATTAGAGGCCTGAGAATTTGGCTGTGTGACACTAATCTCAGTGAGAATCCCACCCAATAAAGCATTCAAGGGAGAGGTTTGTGGTTTCTAATGACTCAAGGGAAAAGTGCGCCTCTAAAGGATAGCACCTGGATGAAGGCCAGAAAAAAATGATCTGGAAGGAGAGACAACATGATATTGTGGACAGGCTACTGGTCTTGGAAGTCAGGAACACCTAGATCCAGATCCTGCCTTGGCCACTTACTAGTTTCATGACCCCAGCAAATCATTTAACCTCTCTGTTCCTTGATATCCTTATCTATAAACTGTATAAAATCCATATAATTAAGGACTTGGACTAAGATTCCTTCAACTCTACGTCTATGAACTTATAATTTCTCTTTCCATTCCTCCTGCCAAGAAGGCTTGCTGATCTAAATTTAAGTGAATATGATTGCTAGTGGCTTACCTTATGATTGCTAGTAGCTGTTCCTCAAGAAACTCAATACTTGTGACCTTCTCCAAGTTTGATTAGGGGAGGCCCACCCCTTTGGTTAATTTCTAATGAGGCACTGGTTCTCAAGGGTTGTGATGCCCTCTGGCTCTGAAAAATAAAAATACTCTGAGGTGAGGTTTTACTTTGGGGCTTACTCATTGGAAGTGTTTGTTTGGCCAGAGGAGACTCTGGGCAGCCTGTAAGAAGTCCCCCCCCTCACCCTGTTTGAAAATCCAAACATTGGTGCTTCTCTTTCTGGTAACTAGGTATGTATGGTCAGACAGCTGGATCTGTCTGTTGATCTGTGATGTATGTATTGCTTACGGTCAGACAATTGGAAGCCCTGTCTGTTGGTTGATCTTTGTTTCTCTGTATTTTCTCTGAAGTTCAGGGTGTGATCTTTGTTTCTCTGTATTTTCTCTGAAGTTCAGGGTGATGACTTTTTCCCCCTTAACTAAGTGAATGATATATGTGCTTGATTAAAGTATTTGTTGACTGCAATCAAAGTGGCTTTCCTTTTAGAAAAGCAGATCTAAGAAACTGCACAACAGGTTCTCCTGTGTATGTCAGTGTCCTTGCTGATACAATCATTTGGACTTCTTCTGAAATGCAAGAGGTTTCTGGGATGGGAAATATATTTAATCACTACATATTGTGTCTCGGGGGTGATAGAGAACCAGACTCCAAGGTAGAAAGACCTAGGGATCAAGTCCCACCTCAGGCACATACTGGTAGCATGAACAGGAGCTTAGTACTCTGGATCCCTGCATTGCTAGAGGGAATTTCCTCTGGTTGTTGTGAGGATTGAATGAGATAATGGATATTGCAAATCTAAAGCACTATAGAAATGCTAGTTATTATTATTTTTAGCCTAGAGTCCCAGACCTCATTCCTTAAGCCTTCTATGGCATGCATTCCTGGGGAGTTCAAGCAATGTTTGTAGTATATACAGTCCCCTCCTCTCCACTGACATATCCAGCCTAATTGTTCAAGCCCTTATCAGGGATGTGCAGATAAATGTTTAACAACCAGGCTTCCTAAGTGGGGAGGAGAATATGTACATATACTTTTCAGTCTAATCCTCTTTATTAACATTTTCTTGAGCTTCGATAATCAATAAAACCAAAAACCAATCCCTGATTTATAGAGATTGCTGATTTCTGAGTTGTAAATGCTCACACTGAAAATTTAACAATGCTTTCTCAAATCCTTTAGAACAGAGTTTCCTCACATGGGAGTTCCCTGTACCAATGAATTCACATGCCTAATTCCTATCCCCTACATTAGTGCACTTCTCCAAAAATCTCCAACAAGTGACCCTGAATTCTTTAAATTCATGCTAGTAGAGTATATATAAATTCTGGTAGTTTTTGTCAGTTTGGAAAGACTTTGAGTATTCTTTTGGCAACAGATCACACCTGTAGCTAAATGTGGATAGATTCATTGCAAAATAACTGACTGCTGGATGAGGAGCTTTTGGCCAAGAAAATGCATGAATCTAGTAATCAAAAGGCATTTTTATTAAATCCTTATTATGTGCCAGGCATCCTGTTGGGTGCTGGAGTGATACAAAGACAAAAAATGAAATTGATCCTGACCTCACAATCTGTCCAGAGAGACAATATATATACATACAAATAAAATAAAATACAAACAAAATAAATACAAGACAACAACTGGGTGGCACAGGTGAGAAAGCACCAGCTTGGAATCAGTAAGACCTGAATTCAAATTCTGCTTCAGATACTAGCTATGTGACAAGGGGCAAGTTACTTAACCCTGTTTGCCTCAGTTTCCTCATCTGTAAAATGAGCTGGAGAAGGAAATGGCTAACCACTCCAGTATCTTTCTCAGAAAACTCCAAATGGGGTCACCAAGAGTTGGCCATTGCTGAACAATAAATACCTAATGGGAGAGGGGGCTATCAGGAAAGGCCTCAAGTAGGAGGTGTTATTTAAGTCATACTTTCAAGGAAACTGAAGATACTGAGACGTAGAGGTGGATGGGGAACTCTGTTCTAGATGTAATTGTGAAGGAGCTTGCAAAAAAAGCTTGGAGATAAGAAATTCCTGAGTGAGGAATAGCAAGGAAGCCAATTAAAATAGATTGTAGAGTGGGGAAAGGGGAGTAATGGTTAACAAGGCTGGAAAAGTAGGTTGGAACCAAGTTGTGAAGGGATTACAAAATGGCCCTCGTTTCTGTGAGACTCTTCCATTTCTGCACTGATGGTGGGTGAGTGGCGGAAAAGGAGGTAGAGGGGGCTAAACATCACATGTTCTGGAGCCCTTCTTCTCTTTTTCTCTCTCACTTGGCTTGACCTCATCAGATCCCAAAGGTTCAATTATTCTTTTTATGCAGATGACTCCCAGATTTACATATCCATCTCTAGTCTCTTTTGAGCTCTAGGCCTCCATTTTCAGGCCTATTGGACATTTTGAACTGGACACCTGGGAGCATTTCAAATCCAACACATCAAATATAGGATTTGTTATCTCTTTACCAAATCCAACTTTTTTCCAAACCTCCCTCAAGATTCCCAAGCTGGTCCTGTTGAGGGTACCACCATCCTTCCAATAACCCAGCTTCTCAATCTAGGTGACATCCTTGACCCCTCCTTCTGACTCACCCCACATATATATATAGTCAATTGGCAAATCTTGTCCTTTCCATCTCTAGGGCACACAATCCCCTTCTCTCCACTTACTCATGCAGCCGGTTAGTTCAGGCCCTTATCTCCTCTCTCCTAGATTATTTCAATAGCCTCCTAATAGCTCTCTCAGTCTCAAGTTTCTACCCACTCTGATTCATTTTCTGCATAGCTGACAAAATGGTTCCCTGAAATACAGGTCAGATCTTGTCACCTTCTCTCCACCAACAAACTCCAGTGCCTCCCTATTACCTAGGATGAAATAGAACCTCCTTTGTTTGGTATTGAAAACTCTTTACAACTTGGCCTCTTCCTACCTTCCCTGTCTCTTCATTCATTCATTCTCCTCTATTAACTCTGTTGTCTCGCCATACTGGCACAACTGTACTTCCTCATGTACAAACCTCCATTTCCCAACTCCACGTCTTTGCACCAACCTCCATATCTGGAATGTTTTCACTCTTCACCTCTGCCTCCCACAGTTCCTCTTTTCCTTTTAGGGCCAGCTCAAATTCCACCTCAGGCTTGTCCTACACCTACTCCTGAGGTAGCCAGGTGGACCTGCGGATAGAACACTGGGCCTGGGGTCAGAAAGACTTGAGTTCAAATATGGCCTCAGACATTTACTGGCTATGAGACACTGGACAAATCACTCCTCTGCCTGCCTCAGTTTCCTTAACTGTAAGAAATGCTGAATTTCCTTAGATATAAGTGAAAATAATCTTTTTTTCCATTCAAATTCATGAATACCCTGAAATTCATTCCAGATTAAGAACTCTTGCTTTCTTCCAAATTCAATATTCTTTTCACTGTAACATGGTCTGCCTAAAGAAACTGTGATCCCAATCTTATATGAACACAAGCTTCATATAACACAAACTTCCTGAGGACTGGTCTTGTCTATCCTATAAGGTTGAAGAAAGACATTTGATGTAGAGCAGTGGTTTCCACTTAGTGGTTTTGAGACCCCTTTTGGGGATTCATGTTGATAGTTCAAGGTGTTTGAGCTGAAAATTCTGTAATGTCACTTTAAACAGTAAATAGTTGCAGAAAACTATGAATAGTATATAAATTACATGAGGATTCAAAACACTTTTTTTAAGGCATAAAAAAATGCTGGGAATTTTTGCTTTAGGGAATAATTATTTTACTTGCAAAAATTTCAGACTGAATCCAGTCCAAAAGTGATCATGTATGCAGAAAATGCCCAAGCATGGCTTAGGGGCTCTGGGCTGATCACTTAATCTAAGAGTCACTCAATTAATAAGCTTTTTTTCAGTGCTTACTATATTCCAAGCACTGTGCTACTCTTTGGCAACACAAAAAGAGGCAAAATACAGTTTCTGCCCCCAAGGAGATTACAATCTAACAGGGAAGACAAGCTAACTAGTGGGGACTCACTGTTAGAGGATCACAGATGTGTTTGACCTAACACTTTGAAGCCTACTGGCTACTTCCCATGTGGCAACCGCAGA
This sequence comes from Bettongia penicillata ogilbyi, assembly GCA_023548195.1. NCBI lineage: Eukaryota > Metazoa > Chordata > Mammalia > Diprotodontia > Potoroidae > Bettongia > Bettongia penicillata. Next base: position 5,754,492 of record JAJHZJ010000472.1, read on the forward strand.
GCTGGTCATATGGTAGCCTCAAAGGAGATGAAATGAGTAAACTTCATGTTTTCTGACCCTGACTTTGCTTACGTTCCTAGACAGAATATCTTTCAAATTTTACTCCCACAACCGGTTTCAATTTCTACATGTATCCTTTCAGATATCTGACTAGAGAGATGAGGAGATTAAAAGGTGTAGGTCACTTACAAGAAGAATTAAAGAGCTAGGGATGTTTCATTTGGAGAAGACAAGACATGGCTGGTGGGAGAGGGTCTTCACATGTTGGAAGGACTGTAAAGTAGGAAAGAAATTAGATTTATTCTGGCTAGCTTCTTAGGGCAGAATTAGGACCAACGTATGGAAGCAGCTAGGTAGTGCAGCAGAAAGAGTGCTAGGTTGGTCTCAGACACTTATTTCCTGTGTGACCCTGGGCAAGTCACTTAATCTTGTTGGCCTCAGTTTCCTCAGCTGTAAAAATGAGCTGGAGAAGGAAATGACAAACTACTCTAGTATCTCTGTGAAGAAAACCACCACTGGGGTCACAAAGAATCAGAAAAAAACTCAGCGACAAATGCAACATGGAAGTAATTGGGAAGCAAATTTCAGCTCAAAGTCAGGAAGAACTAATATATCTTTCAGACAATGACAAGGGTTGCCTTGTAAGATAGTGACCTCCTCATCACAAGTACAAGTAAGAGACTGGGTGACTAGGATGTTGTAATCTACATTGAGGGGAGGGTTGGATGGGGAGAATTCCATTGCTATTTTAATCTAATTGATTTCCTTTGCAGTCCTATGTATTTTATATTATGTGTTTAAAAGTATTTTTCTGGAAAGGGTTTCATAGGCTTCACCACACTGCCAGAAAAGTCCATGACACAAACAAGGCTAAGAGCCCTTATGCTTAGATGAACTCTAAGGTCCTTCTCAATTCTAGAAGTCTGATTCTATGACCAGGGAAAAAGAGAGAGGGTCACAGTCCTGCTTGGACCTCTTACAGGAAACCCATCAGGCTGGTCCCCGTGCCCTGTGCAAGTTAGGTAGGCTTTGGGGAGCTTGAGACATTGATGTTCCAAGAAATGATGATTTCTTCCTATTGGTATACATAAGATTTTGGCTCCTATTTAAAGTTAGAGAAAAAGAGTCTGAGAGTTGGACCAAACTTCTGCGGGACATCTAGGAATGGAGATGACACTGGTTTAGGTCTAATATTATCCACTGACATGTACGTAATATATTATGTCCCACAATGGGGCAACTGTGTAGTGGAAAAGCATTGTGTAGGAGAAATTAGTAATGCTTAATTTGAGCACTAATTCTGCCACAAAATAGTTAAATGATCTTGGATAAGTCATTTCAGTTTTTAATTTTCTCATATATACAGTGAGGTAGTTGGATTATAGTCTTTTCTAATTTCAACCACCTATGACTTCATAGAGGTGTATCTCTGTATCAATTACATTTTTAGAAATCATCTTCTATTTTAAGTGAACTAAGGAGCATTTTATTTAAAGGAATTATGATAAAAATTCCTTTGCATAGCAAAAAATCCTTCTCTGAAGAGAAGACTCACCCATCTAATTTATCTGTGGAGGTGACCTGTATTTTCACATCATAACTGCTTCAACCAAAGTAAACCTGAGCTGCCATGTTCCCACCACCACCTCTCTGAGGAGATCCCTTAGTCCCCCATTCAATGTCCATGCCTCCCTCCCACTCCCAACCTCAAGGCTACATGAATAGACAATTCCCTGGAATTTCCTTCCAATGCCCACTCACTTTGATCACTTGGAAAAGAAGCAGTAATTTGGGGAAAGACCTATGGCGGGCAGCAGAGGGCCTCTATCTTGAAAGAAACAAAGAGGAGTTTGTAAGAACAGGCTATTAGGGAATGGCCTCAGGGGACAGGGAAGGGGTTTCCATCCAAGAGACCTTCTCCAAATAGGCAGGGTCAGGAGAGAGAGGGGAAGAAAGGGCCTGGCCTAAGGAAGCATAGAAGCGTTGCAGGAAAATAGTGACAGCAGTATCACATGGAGGGAAAGACCTGAAGGGCCCTAGTCTCAGAGCCAAAGGTTACTCCAGAGAGCAGCCATCCAAACTTTTCTCATAGTACTTTAGAGGTCTTGTGGGGGACATAAAAAGGATTGAGACTGAAGGTGACTATGGACAGCTAGACTTTGATGTCCCAAGAGGAGCACAAGATTGGGAATTTGGCAGGAGCTGGCATGGTATAAGGGAAAGAACTTAAAATTTTGAATCAGAAGTCCTGAGATCTAATTGTCACTGATGCTTTGGACCCATGTGTCTGTGGCAAATGGGTAATTTCTCTAGACTTCAGTTTCCTCATCTCTAAAGTAGGGAGGTTGGACTAGATGATTTCCAAATAGAATTTATTTCTTCAGACTTAGTTTTTCATCATTTGTTAAATTGTCTTACCTTTAAGGATAGAAAATCAGAGCTGGAAACCACTGTGGAGGTCATCTTAGGACATTTCTTCATCTTTTTTTGTGTGCCATAGACCCTTTTGGCAATCTATTCTCACCCTTCCCAGAATGCTTTTAAAATCACAATTGAAGGAGATGCTAAGTTTCCTCTAGAAGTTAATGAAAATAAAAATGTCATTTTTTCCCATCCAAGTTCATGGGCCCCTTGAAGTCTACCCACAAATCCCTTGGGGATCTGTAGACCCCCCCAGTTAAGAATTCCTGATCTAGGTTATGTTAAAGATGAGTTGTATAGATGAAATTCAATAGTAACAGTTAATGTTCTTTGGAAAGTATAAAACACAAAAATGCAGGCTGGTATTCTTTGTCATGTTTTTGCCTCTGGGTCTCAAATGTAACCCCATGTACCTCTGGGAACTTCTGATTAGTATCATAAGGCTACCAATGAGAGATCTGAACGGCTACCAATTGTGTTCATCTCCCTATCAGTTAGATGTAGGGTGGACAGAGTGTGGACAAAGAATTAGGAAGATCTGAGTCCAAAGCTGGCCTTGGATTTATTAGATGTATGACCCTAAACAGGTCACTTAACCATTGTCTGCCTCAGTTTCTTCAACTGTAAAATAGGGATAATAATAGTATCTACCTAGCAAAGTTGATAAAATCAAAAGAGATAATATCTGTGAACTGCTTACCACTGTGCCAGGCACATGGTAGGTACTTAATAATCAACGTTTGTTTCCTCTTTGCTTTCCCCCCATCCCCAATCTCATAACTACAATAACTGCACTCATTGAACCTGCTGAGTATGGATTGGATATTTCTCTGGACTGGAAGTTTACCAGGTCAGCCAGGTGGAGGTCCCTGAGCACGAAATCTTCCACTCTCCTCTGTGGAGGATCATCTCCATGTTTCCTTGTTAATGAGGGCAAGGGTTTACTCTGGATTAGACAAATGAGCTCACTGGAGCTCATTCATTTCTTGGCCTGAATCACTGTAGCTCTTTCCTTTCTTCCTCTTGACTGAGTGAGCAATTAGTTCAAGGCCCCTCACAATCAGGCCAACCTGACCTAGACAGTTTGACCTAGACAGCCCTCTCCCCCTCACTGTTCCCTTGACCCCCTATCACAGCTCCCTCATTCTCTGCACCAGCCAGGTCCATCTCCTCACTGTCCCTCCTACATGTCATCACACCACACCTCATTTTCATTTCTGTTTCCACACACTTGCTCATGCCTTCTGCCCTCCTCTCTGCCAACTGAAGTATGCCAGCCTTCATGACCCAGGACACATCTCCTCCATTCATTTACACTTAGTTCAACTTAATTCAGTAAACATTTCTGTATTTCCTGGGGACACTATCCAGCTCTTAAGGTGGGTCCTGAAGGAGATGGTTATACCAGGTTCAAAGTTATTTGTAACTTTGTTTATTTGTAACTATTTATTTGTAAAATAAAACTTTGTTTTATTTGTAACTAGGTGCACATCCCCTAAAACCAAAGCTCATGAACCTTCCTCTCCTTTCCCATTTGTTTTTTTAAACTTTAATATCAGAGGCTGCAATTAATTAAAAGCAATATATTTAAAGAAATGGTAGAGTATAAAAAATTATAATGAAATACTTCCCTCATAAATCTCCCACAGATATACATGCCATATAGGGAGCATTTATGGCCCAGGGAAGAAATTCATGCTTCCACACTGCAGGGCCACTGATATCTAGTGACAACAGCATCATGCCCCTATGGAGTCTGCTCCATGCTGGTCCACAGTCCTTGTTGGTCAGTCTCCACTGGGCACTATGTCAGGCCAGGTAGCTGCCCGTTGCTGCTTCATAGGACTCAATCTTTGCTAGATGCTGCTTTGCTAGACTGTTGCCTCCAGCATCTGGCTCAGCTGAAACCCTTGGCTTTCTCTTCCTCAAGAAAAGAGCAGAGGCTTCCAGGCCTTGTCAACTTGTAGTTCCAGGTATTTTCTTAGAAAGGATAAAAACACTTGCCTGGGAGTCAGCAAAAATAATCTCACTTGAATTGTTTCCTAAGAATCTTGGCTGCTGTGGCCTCTCATCTCCTTAGCAGGAGAGTCTGAGGATCAAGTAACATGTTGCTTAGAACAGAGAGCAGGGTCCTTCCATGTAACTGAGGCTCACAGGTTGTCTTTCCTTCAGATTCCTTTTCCTGGTCCAGGGACACACACTTCCCTTCTACTCTTGCTCTAACTGCATTCCACTCAGACACCTCCTTCTAGCTTCTACAGAGTATTCCAAACGAGTGCAAAATTTTCAGTCTTTATTTTATTTTATTTTAGCTAAAGAAAAACAAAGTTTATTTAAGATCTACCATATTGGGTTGACTCTTAAGAAACCTCATCATTTGTGATACTTGTATTGATAAGCTAGCCAGATAGAATCTGAGTTAGATTGAATCTGAGTTCCTTCATGGAGACAAGAAGGATCTTATATACAGAAAGACTGTGGGAGAGTTCTGGGGGTGGTCTAGTAGTCTGGGAGGAGGGTCCACAGAAGGTCTTGAGGAGGACTTTTAGGAGGATCTTGATGGACTGGGATGATTAGAGATCAGACTCAGAAGAATGGGATTTTGATGGGATCAAGGGTAGGAAGCAAAAATTTTCAGTCTTCAAAGGATAGACTACAAACTAGGTAATGTCTATTACTTAGTAACTACCTAACAGCTTTGGGGTTCAGAGATCCCCAGTTTTCAAGCTGTATAAGCCTCTTCTCTTCTCCTGTTTGGATAAGTGGGTGGAAAAAAGACTGCCAAGTCCCAGGCCAAAGTTTCATGTTCCCCTCTTAATTGGATCTTTCACATGTAGATAAAACCAGCCCAAAGTTCAGAAGGACCATGGGGGTACTGCCTTACAATTATTAAGCACCTACTGTGTTCACTGTGCCAAGTACTGGGGTGTAAAGATAAACTATCCCCTTCAAGAAGCAGGTGAGGGAAGGTGATACGTATGAGGTAGTAGAATGTGATAAGGACAAAGCTCTCTAAATTCGAGGCGGTTAAGTGGAGAACTTTAGGGAAGGCTTCATACCTGAGCTGGGCCTTGAAGGAAGGGAAAGATACCAGTAGGTAAAGGAATCAAGAGAGTGTATTTCTAGGTATGAAGGAAGAGAAGAGAATGAATATTTACACATTATTTGCAAAGTGCCTTATGAATACCATCCCACTTAATCTTTACAACAACCTTGGGAAGTAAACAGCTATCATTATAGCTATTTTACAGTTAGGGAAACCAAGGCAGAGAGAGGTTAAGTGACTTGCCCAGGATCACACAGTAGCCAATAAATGTCTTGAAACCAGATTTGAACTCAGACCTCCCTGCCTCTGGGCTGAGTGCTCTGTCTTCTCTGCCACCAGCTGCCTCTGTGGAAGGCATGTGGGAGATCACACGTGTTAAGTCATAAAAGCAGCAAAGAACTAGCTGATTATAATATCAAATAGAGATGATAATATAAAGTATGGCCTGCCTTTATACAATACTTTAAAGTTTGCAAAGCACTTATCATACCTTGTTTGATCTCTATGAAGCCTTCCTTCTCTATTACTACCTATACTGGTTCACTTCATGCTCTTAACTCAGAAAACATTTGTGATATTTACTCATTAGGACATTTGATTACATTCTGTCTCGTACTGTTCTCTACTTGTGCTGCGAGTATTATTCTGTAAACATCTTGAGAGCAGCTACTAAGCCTTGTTCAGCACTCGAGGGCTTCATCTATAAGAGGGAGATGATTATACCTTACTCAGCTAATGGGCATGGACTAGAGCAATTGAGAAAAGATCTCTTTAAGATTCCTTTCATCTCTGACAGCTATGATTCTTTGGCTGATTGGGTATGGTGAAAACACGAGATGGAAGCCTTGAATGCCAGGCTAATTCAATTCTGAATAGATTTCTTTTGAATTTTAACACCCCTCTTCCTGTCTGCCCCTCCTCTGCTGTGTGATGCAGTAGGATTTTGGCATGGTGAGGCAGCAAGAGAAGATATATAAAAGGAAGTGATGTGACCTGTACCAAGGCCAGAGACACTGGTGCCAGGGCACTGTAACATCAACAGGTTCCTACTTGTCTGGGCTAGTCATTGGGCTCACTCATCCTGTCTGACAAGCTGGCAGTGCTGAGAAGCTATGAGGGATCTCTGCCAGGGACAGGACAATTGAGAACAGGAAAAGAACATACCAGGGTAAGTTCTGTCTCCGTGAAAGTCTTCTGTGGGAACCTCTATCTCTTAAGTCCTTCAGATCCCAGGTCCCATGTTCTTGAGTCTTTTCTAAAGATTGATCCTACTAACTGTTTGTGAGTCACTTTCTATGCTATTTATACTCCTCTGCCTGGTCACATCTGAAGTAACTTTGGTCACTAAACGTAATGAACTGTGTGTTTTCCCAAACTCTCAGGTTCTGAGCAACTCACATACCATCAGGGAACTCCTTGGGTCTAGAAAGTGGTTGCAAAAGGTGGGAGGTCAGAAGAGTGCAGCAGATCTTTTGTTACATGTTGTTTCTGTAACTTGGCACTCACCTCGACAGGATAGGGGTAAGTAATGCTCAGTGCAATTTGCTGGGTAGGCAGAGATAATTGCAACTCCTAATGGGCAGAGAAAATCTGCAGTATGACAATGCATGCCAATGTAAGTGACTTACTAAGTGTCTGCTTCCAGACACTTATGGAGGTTTGGGGAGGTAGGGGAGAGAGAGAGAAAGACTTCAGCATGAACAATGTGCATAGGAAGTCATTCCCCTCACATCCCAGGATTTGCTTGAGACTTGAGATTGCTGAGAATTGAACCTTCCCTGGTCCTTTTCCCTTTCTTCTTGGTTTTGCTGAGATCTTATCTCATTCACTGGAATATTCTTTTCTTTTTCAATTTATTTATTTTTTGTTTTCAACATTCATTTCCATAAGTTTTAAATTTTCTCCCTCTTCTTCCCTCCCCCCATCCAAGACAGCATATAATCTGATATAGACTCTACATATACATTCCTATTGAACACATTTTCACATTAGTCATATTGGCATAGAAGAATTTCATTGGCATATCCTTAAAGCTCATTCGCTGGTATGTTCTTGGGTTTATCCCAATCTGTGGAATTTCTCTAATTTTTGTTTGCTCACTATTTGTTATTTATGATGATCTTTTGTGTAACTGTCCTTTGGTGAAGAGTCATTTGAGAATGCACTACTTTCCTCCTTAAGAGTGATCAGGGAAGTGGCTTTTGTACTGACTCTGTTATGCCTCTAGCTCTATTTCAAGGTTGGCAGATGGAAATATTTCTAGTTTGATGGCCCTTTTGGGACTGAGAAGAGATTTCCAAGCCTTGGCTGTCCTGGAACTCCCCTTTCCCTGATTTCATCTAGTAGGCTGGTCATGCAAAGATGTCCTTTGGCTCTCCTCCTACTTTCAAAGAGGCAAGGTAGACCTTAGATCAGAGGGTTCGTAACTTAAAGTCTGTGAACTTTTTATTTTTTTTAAGGGGCAGCTAGGTGGCACAGTGGCTAGAGCATCAGCCCTGGAGTCAGGAAGACCTGAGTTCAAATACGACCCCAGATACTTGTCATTTACTCTCTATGTGGCTGCAGGCAAGTCATTTAACCTTGATTGTCTAAGAAAAAAATAAAAACAATTGATAATTATATTTCAATCTATTTGAATTTCTTTGTAAAGCTTCAGAGAAAAGGTTCATCGGCTACCAGAAGGTAACTATGACATATAAAAAAGTTGAGAGCCTCTTGCCTTGGATCATAGTTATCCATACCATTCTTGTTTATGCTTTTGGATGATCGTCTCATATATATATATATATATATATATATATATATATATATTATATATATTATTATATGTAATATATAGGTACATCTCTTACATTTCATTTTTGTTTTTGAATCCTTTGTAGGCAATTAATAAATATTTCTTGATGGATTGCTTATTGCTTTCACTGATTCTGTGCCAAGAATAAAGCAAACATATGCAGCTGAGAATATCCTGTCTATTTCAGGAAAGCGGGGAGAACTCTCCTACCTTGACTCATACCAAGGTTATGTGATTAGGGCTCAGTGAAATATAGCAAGTTCATAGAAGAGGTTGGGTTTGCTAGAGGCTGGCACTCAAGAAAAGCTGTTTCTTGTGAGGCAACTTTACAGTAATCCACATCCCCTGGAAGTCAAACTAACCTGACCTCAGAATTTCAGTCTGGTGTGGTGGAGCATGGACAAGAGTGAGAATGGCCCAGCAGACAAGCCTGGATGTTTAGAAAGGTCCACGAGAGCAGCTACCATCACCTCCTGGTGGCTGTTTTGTAAAAGGAGGGGTTGAATCCAATATCCTTTTGGGATTTCTTCTGTGAAGTTTGAATTTAGTCACAGAGCCACACTTGAGGACCTAGAGAGCAACATATGTTGCTGGAGGCTGCAGATTCCCCACCCTTGTCAGTTCCACCTTTGTATGCTTCCGTAGCTTCCTGAAGCTACTCTAGGATTCTTAAAACCTGATTTATTTTCATATCTTCTCAAATTAGTCTCCCTCTGAATTTTTTTCCCATGATTAATCAGAAATTATTCACATATTACAATGTAACAATAATTATTATAATAATTTGGCAATTACTTATATACTATTTAAATAGCAGTTTACTTAAATGTAATAGAAATTTTTTTTATAACAGAAAATCAAGGTAAAGAATAAAACTTCTGACACATACTTTCTTATCCCCCATTTTCCACACTACAATTATAGTCCCAAGGTCTCCACTTCCTTGAGCTGTTCATTGATTCCAAATCCCAAACAAAGGACCAGAAGTGGTGTACCCACATCTCTGGTGGCCAAATGCTAATATTTCAGTGCCTGGGACAAGTGGTGTCACTCGGCACTAGTGACACCTCAGGGCCCTACAAAGATGGAAGTGAAGTCTGGAAATCTGCAGAGAGTCTCCATGTGAATGCCTGAAAAGTTCAACCCTAGCCTCCTGGGGGCAAAATTCATGTTCAGAGCTGCTGGCCTCCAGCACAGTTGGAGCTTGACACCGATGTGGCCAAGCAAAGTTATTATTAAAAGCAGTAGGAATGGAATAAGGTCTAGCATTGCCATTGCTTCCAAGACCATTTCTTCCTCTCACTTCTCCTTAGCTCTAATTTTTCCGCTTCATGTTCTTCTCTTGAAAGAGAAGATTCTTCACACAATTCTGTGTCTGCTCACGTTGGCCGATCTCACCTACATGCTAGGCATTCCAGGACCTGTGGACAAATCACCTAGTCCTAGAAGCATCCATTAATGGCAAGGGCCATTTGTGCTGTGGCCACTATTACATCTGTAGGAATTAAATTAGAAAGGTATTGTTTCCTCTTTGTCACATGCTCCTGTCTCTCGTGGTTTTCCCATGCAAGTACCTAGGTAAACTTCTGTGGGTTTTCTTTTGGGTGAGCTGGGAAAAGTCTCCTGGACTCAGGAGGTATTTGTTTATCTGCCAGTCTCCTTTCTAAAGGGAATCCTGGGACAGCCTCCCTACCTAAGCCTCTGGAAGCCAGGTCAATGACTGTCAAATGTTATTTAAGAAGCATACAGAGGGTAACATTTGTTCAAATGGTAAACTTTCCCTTTTGTACACATGCATCTTCGTGCATACATGCTTACTGATTATGTGTGTTCGTCCTTCGTTGCCAAAGAAGACCATGCCATCAGAGAAATGATGACATGACTTGCACTTGACTTTGTTTTGAGTGAGGGAAGTCTGTGCAGGTCACCAGCCTCACTTCTCCTCCAGAGCCAGCTGAATCCAGTGACCAGATATTCATCAGGATGACTGGAGATGACCCAGGATGAGGCAATTGGGGTTAAGTGACTTGCCCCAGGTCACACAGCTAGTGAATGTTAAGTGTCTGAAGTGAGATTTGAACTCAGGTCCTCCTGACTCCTGTACTGGTGCTCCATCCACTGCACCACTTAGCTGCCCTTGCTTACTGCTTATGCATTTTAAGAAGAGGGAAGAATTAGGTGGATAAAGTTCCCTGTTACTGGAAAGGCCCAACTTCTCCTGCGGCCAACTAGGGTGCTTTCTATTGAAATGCCTTCCTTCTCTGTGGGGAAACAAAGAGGGGATGCTTTCTCCAGAAGGTCTTGGTTAAAATATTCATGTTACCTTGTAAATCTCTCCCCTTGGAATGAATTCATTTACTAAATTAGCTGAATGGATACAATGAATTGATTAGCTAAGTAAAGAAATGCTCTTCCAACTATCTCCCTTACTTTCCCCAACAAATATATAGCCCTGCACAAGCAAACATAATCCAGCCCTGCTCCACACACACCTCTCCCACATACATACACAGGCTCACCCACAGTGAAGACGCAGGAATGCTCACACTAACTACCCTTAGTCTTCTCACTCCCAGCGGTCAATATTTTCGCCCTCTACACTCCTGAGTCACAGAATGACAAAGATGAGGGAAGAGACCCAGCATGTCAGGACTGCTCCAAGATAGTTTCTAGATCTACCCAATGGAAAATCAAGTAGAGATTCCTAACTGTATACACAATAGCTGTTTTTGTATTTTGTTTTTTATATAGAAATGCTCATTTTGGGGGGAGTGTTTAAGTTCAGAATTAAGAAACAAAATGAAAAAAATAGATATGCCAGGTTGTCAAGGAACTAGCCGATGTTAGGGTTAACAACCCAATGACAGCCCCTTCTCCCTCAGGAAATGTGCAGAGGCAGGGTCTTCTAGTGACAGAAGCAGCAACTCTGCCACTAATGCCAAGGTCTCCTGGTCCCTTTTCTCATTCTCCACACGTTAAGAGAACAAAGACCCTGCCATTCCTTCTTCTCTGGGACAGAGGCCACGGCCTTCTGCATGTTCCTGGGAGGCCCTCTCTATGTTTATGTCAACCCAGGCTGTGTCTTTCAGCCCGGAGAGTTGCAGTTAATACATACAGAGGAACAGGGAACTGACTACCAACTGAAGGAGACATGGCAGTGACCAAAGGAGACATGGCAGTCAAAGTCTCAGAGAACAGCATGGAAGGCTGGGGGAAGAGAAGGAGAGAGAGAGCAGTGGGAGAGCAGGGGAAGTGGGGAGCATCGTCACTCTTTCCCACTTCTGCATCATGTGTTTCACTGTCTTAACCCTGTTGAGGTATCCAGCTCTGTCTGCAAATGTACAAAAGAGCTGGCAATATCTAGTAGGGTAGAAGGATCACGGGCTCTGGAGTCAGAGGACCTGGGTTCAAATCCTGACTCCTTGATTCTTTACTGCCTAGGGGACCTTGGCAAGTCCTTTAACATTTGTGGGCCTCATTTTTTTCATCTATAAAATGGGAAGACTGAATGAGATGACTTCTGAGTTTCCTTCTACCTTTAAGCCTATGACTTAAAATCAAAACAACTCCTGGTTCACCTGGGGATAGTTCTGAGAACATTTATGTAGGCTGTGGTTTGTCTTGGTACTTTCCTTCTTCCCTTTTTTCCTTTCTCCTTATTTCTCCTCACATTCTGAGAACTAAACATATTATTCCCTCACAAAGGTATTTTCAAGAATTCGTTTCCTAGAAGGAAGTTTCATGGAGAGGGCAATGCTTAATCTGAAAGGAAGAATCTCTGACAATGGAGTGTCCAGGGTAGGCGGTCCCCTTATGCCTCCAAGGGCAGGAGGGAGATGATTTGGGGTAGTCTCTGATGCCCTTCAGTCACATACCATATAGAAGTGGCCCTCTGTTCTATCTAAAATCCAAGGCCTAATGCATGAACATGCAAAGTCAATTGAACTGATGATGTTGGCAACAACCATTTGCCATGGTAGGAAAAAACCCCAAAATAAAACAAAAAACAAAACCTAACCCTGAATCTGAAGTCAGATTCTCATTTTTGCTCTGCTACTTTGAGATAGACTCTAGTTTTCCTTACTACACAAAGGTAACTGTAGGATCTTGGGCCAGTCATTAACCTCTTTGGATTTTGAGTTGAACGAGGTGGTCTCTGAGGTTCCTTCTAGCTTCTGTAATGCTAAGCATTTAATTTACCTCAAACTCCTTTGTTCTTCCCTTATTTCCTCATCTTCCTCCAGATTTTTCCAAATGAGATCATTCCTAATTTTTGGCTCAAAGGAGAAAGGACAGATTCATGAGTTTTATAGGATACTGGGTCAAGAATATATTCTTAGAAGTCACTGGGTCTGACCCTCATTTTACAGATGAGGAAACTGAGGCCCAGAGATGTTATATGACTTAACCAAAGTCAGTTTCTAGTAAATTTCTGATGGGAGAGTCAAATTCCCAGTTCCCTGCCTCCAGATGCAGCATTCTATCTACTACACCACCCTCCTTTCTTCCTGTTACCTGGAGATGCTGTCTCTAGGTTTAAGAATATTATGGCCTCAGGGTGAGTAGATGAAATAGATCCTAGAAAGACTCATAAATAATGACAGTTATAGATGGACTTTGTCACTATATCATACACCCAAAACTAACTTAGACTGTTGCAACTTTTTTTTTTGTTAATTGACTTGTATGAAATTTAGACTGTTCACTGATATAAATAGCTTAAAGACATTGATAAACCAATGGACAGAGAGGCCTAGTTTGTTCAATATTACTGAGTAAGCTCTTCCATTCAAGTGTGCTTCCCAGTGCCCCTTTATAAGCACTCTTTGAAGTCTTACTGAGGCTACCCTCAGACAACAGAGATGGGGTGTGATCTAGCCCTGTGACCTCTCTAGATACAGAGACTTTCTCAAACTGGGATCTATTGCCATGTATGAGGGCATCCCCTACTGTTCTCCGTTCTTCTCCACCATATGAGAAAATAATATCAGTAGTCGGCAATAACTAAATCCCTATTCACCAGGCCCTTTGCCACCAAGACTTTATTGAAGACCAAAATCTCAGATGCTAAACCCAGCCAGGAACGAAAGCATACACCACATAGAGTATCTTCTGGATTTATGTTGTTTTCCTGCTCACCTCATTCCCTGTCAATCTTTCAATGAGACAAAGGAATGAAAGTCAACAGTGAATTCAGACGGGTCAATAAGGATCTGATCCTCTGGTACTGACCCAGATAACCAGTTCAATATTCTTACCAGTTTGGCTTCTTCCTTTCTGGAAATTAGAGAGAAATGAACAGGACCCTGGAATTCAACCCGCATTTTTCCTATCCCATGATTAGCAAATTTCCTACCTCTTCCCCTAATCGCTATGATTCAGGACTGTGCTGCCTGCCAAGGTCTACACGTCTATCCCTCCCCATGTGCTCATCCCCATTTAGCTCAATTGTACTTTACCCAGGTCCTTCCCCCTTCTCCTTCATCTTGCTTTGTATTCTTCGGAACCCATTCTATGGTATGGATAGCAAACTGCCTTCTATCCCAGACCTCATCCACTCATGCTCTTTCTGTCTTCTTAAACTCATGATACCCTGTCCTTCCTCTTTTTCCCTGTAGATCCTGGGCCAGAAAAATATGTAGGCACACTCCTTCCTCTAAATTGCCACTTCTAGTTCCTTCCTCTGCTACCATTTGAACTTTATGACATTTCCTTTGAACTTCATTAATTTCTTTATAGCATCCTGTCCAGTTCCTTTGGTGGTCATCAGCCAGCTTCTAAGTACTCTTTTTCCAAGAAGTTAAGTACTTGGTTCACAGTTTTCCTCTGGAACTCAATCCCTATTCTCATATTTAGGAAACTCAACATGTAACAAGGGACATCCCATGGAACATGAGCAGAGGTGCCCTTCTTCATTCTGGCTGTCCACTTGTACTGGTTCAGCCCCTCATTGGTAGCTTGTCAGAGGAACTAATGATTCAGTGAATTTTTAAAGAGAAGAGAAAGCTTACAACTCAGTCTCTTGCTTCAGTTTTCCTGTGTGGCAAGTAGTGCTCAAATTTGTTCCCTAAAAATACTCTGGTCTGGTTCATGTGACAATCTTCTCAATTCTTCTCGCTGTGCCTTAGCTACCCACTTGAGTGATCATCATCACTCAAAACTGTGTCATCTCCGTGATCATGAGCTCTTCAATTCTCTGATCATAACCTTTTACACTTCCATGTGTCATTGGGCCTCACTTCTCTTAAACATCATCTCCAGTCCTCTCCTTATTCTTTTACTCTAAAACTCCTGCTTTGGCTTCACGTTTCTTCCTTTGCAGTCTCTATCCTAGATTTGACTATTAAATGCCTTGAAGTCCTTGCCCTTTGTCCTAGTTTCTTATGCCTTGCCAACCTCCTCCCCTCAACCAAATTCCATTGCCTCTACCATCTACCTCTTCCAGTCCTGGCTATTCTTATGTGACTGAACAGTGCTGGTGAAAGGGAAACAATTGAACCCATCAGATCCACTACAACTTTATGTTAACCATTCTCAACTTAGGTCCTCACTGCTGCACCATGATCTTGTTATTCTTTTCTGATTGACTATTGTATTTTCCACAGTGGTTGTTCCAAAACCTCCCCTTTTCTTTTCAAGTCACTTATGCTACTCCTTCTCTATAACTTTCTGTGGAGAATCTATTGAGAAAATAAAGGATATTTATAGTGAGCTTAATCTTCTCCTTTTTCTTTTCCTCAAACTTCCTAAACAACAATGTTCTATATTCTTTCTTTCTTTGTTTCAGTTTCTGAGGCCTGTCTCTGTGCCAGCATCAACCTTTTCACATGTATACAGGATCCCATCCCCTCTTGCCACCTACTGATATTTGCACCTTTAATCACTTCCACTCCCCTGCACCAATTTTCCATCTCTTCTTATTTATTGGTTCTTTCTCTGCTACCTAAAAAGCACATTCAAGTTTCACATATCCACTGGGGAGAAAAAAAAATCTGTTTGACTTTTCCATGTCTTTATGGTATCATCACCTGCTCTTTTTCCTTTCACAGGCAAACTCCTAAGAAAAGTCATTTACATTGATTGTCTCTCCTTCCTTATCTCCTACTCACCTCTTGATCCAACAATCTGGCTTCTGACACCATCACAATACTGAAACTGCTCTCTTTAAGATTACCACTGACCTCTCCTAACTGCTATAAACCTGGTAACATTTTGTTGCTCCTTATCCAATTCTCTTTGAAGCTTTTGACACAGTTGGCTGCTTTCTTGTCTTGAAGTCTCCTTCCGTGGCTTTTGTGATACTTCCCTTTCCTGATTCTTCCTACCTGGCTGTCCTCTTGAAGTCTCCAACCCTTATTTTGCAAGCATGGGTGTCTCTCAACTGAGCTCTGTCCTGGTCTATCTTTTTCTTCCCTCAAAATATTCATTCTCATGAAGCTAAAATGAAATAATATATAGGAAGTACTATGTAAGCCATAAAGCTCTGTAGAGGGGCAGCTAGGCGGCCTAGTGGACAAAGCACTGGACCTGGTGTTGGGAGGATCTGAGTTCAAATGTAATCTCAGACACTTACGATCTGTGTGACCCTGGGCAAATCACTTAACCTGACTGCCTCAAAAAAACACAAAACATTAAAAAGCATGAAAATATTATTATCTTCACCTGGATGTCTCCTCATCATCTCAAATGCATCATGTCCAAATTGGAACTCACCATCTTCCCCTGAAGACTATCCCTCTCCAAATGTCTCTGTTTCCACATAGGGCAGCATTGTCCTTCCAGTCCCTCAGATTTAAAGCCTTGGAATCATCTTTGACTCTTTCCCCTGTCTCATCCTCTGCCTTCAGCTAGTGTCAAGTCTTGCTGATTTCCTCTTCACAACATCTCTGGCGTTTTCTTCCTTGTTTTTCACTCATACAGCTCCTAGCCTTGTTCAGTTGCTAATTACATCTCACTTTTTGCCTGGACTATGGCAGAAGCCTTCTAATTGGTCTCCCTGCTTTTAGTATGTCTCCTTTCTCTAATCCTCCTCTACAAAGCTTCAGAAATAATCTTTCTGAGGCACAGGTCTGATCATGTCAGACCACTGTTCAAAAACCTGTCGTGGCTCCCTAATGCTTTTAGGATAAAATGTAGAAATCTCAATTTGGCATTTAAGGTCCTCAGAAAACTCCATTTGTGGACTTATTTCATATTGCTCCCCTTCACATACTATTTCCAGACAAATACCTACTAGATGTTTTGTAAATTCAACATGCCACTTTTGACCTCAGTGCTTTTATACAGGCTCTCCTCCCTTCCTGGAATGCATTCCCTCCTTCTCCTTGGAATCCTTATTTTTCTCCCAGGTAGAGCTTAGGAGGCACCTTTTATATTATCTCAACTTGCCCTCAGTCCTCTCAGGCTATCTCTCATTTACTTATGTGGATTCCCTCCATAGAATATAAGTTCCTTGAGGGAATGAATTGTTTTGTTTTTATTTTTTGTGTCCCCAGTTCCTAGTATTTAATAAGTATGAAGTCAATGTTTGTTGAAAGCATTAAAGGGAGGCTGAATAGTATAGTAGAAATCATTGGATGTACAATGGGTTCTCATACCCAACTTCAATACATACCAGCTCTGTGACTTAGGGTCAGTGATTTATACTTCTCTGTCTTTGAGTTTCCTCATCTGCAAAGTGGCAATAATATCTGTATTGTAAGCCTTTTAGATTTGTGAAGGAAAAGAGTTTTTAAATATTAAGTTGCTTATATAAATGTGGATTATTATTATTTCAATAAATAATGAGGTACATTGCTGATT
The DNA here is from genome assembly GCA_023548195.1 of Bettongia penicillata ogilbyi. Classification (NCBI taxonomy): domain Eukaryota; kingdom Metazoa; phylum Chordata; class Mammalia; order Diprotodontia; family Potoroidae; genus Bettongia; species Bettongia penicillata. The sequence goes on from JAJHZJ010000472.1 coordinate 5,771,558, forward strand.
TGTCCTGTTCTTATAGACATTTGCTCCCTGAGTATCCTAAGGGATTACATATTAAGTCATTCTGTACCTCTACCCATTGAAGGAGAATGGATTCTTTATGATCTTGGGATGATTATTCTTTCTTTTCTGAGGCAGGAGATAGGAGATATATGTACACATATATGTATGCATGAATGTATGTACATATACGTGTGTATATATCTATGTAGAATGAAGGTGGGGAAGGATAAAGGAGGCAGTAGATGAAATAGACCCTCTTGACCCAAGCAGTTTCATATAATCCCTTGCACCTAAACTACTCTCCTATTTCCTTAACCGTATTTCCTCTTTTAAAATCCAGTTCCAAACTCGTCTTATTCAAGAAGTCTTTCCCAGTTACCCCAATCCCAGCCTGATTACTCCTTTTCTCTAATTCCCTCCATCAAGTTCCCTTTTTATCCTATGTTGCACTTGCCACTTATCGTCTGGGTATGGCAGGGAGATATTTCCTGATTTTGGGGAAGAGTGTGAACACCTTTCCATGAGTCATGGCTATCTGATGAGTCAGAGTTATAGGTGAGTGAGTCAATTTTATTTTGGGGCAGGGTGGGGTAGTCAATGTGCCTTTTCCACCATTACTTGTGAAAGTCTCTCCACTGCCCCTACCTTCGAAAACTCATCCAAGCTAGCCCCATGCTCCAAAGTTACCTTTTCCTTCCACCTTCCCCTTTTCCTAAACATTCCCAGTGACCATCTGATCTCAACTAGTTGTCAGGAAGAAGCCGAAATCCTCTGGCTAATTCATCCTAGAGTACAAATGGCTGATAATTTCTAATTTTCCCATGAACATTTTCATTTTAAAGGAAGGGCTTATTAACCCAGAGCAATCTCTAATTGCTAGGATTTTGGGAAAAGTAACAAAATCAGTAATAACTAATAATAGTAGCTAATATTTATGTAGTACTTCATTTGCAAAGCACTTCATATACATTACCTCATTTGGTCATTGTAACAAACTGTGAGGTAAATGCCATTATTATTATCTTCATTATACAGTTGAGGAAATTAAATCTGAGACAAGGTAAGTGACTTGCCCATGATCACCCTGTAAGTAAATGTGTAAGGTAGGATTTAAACTCAGATTTTCCTGACTCCAAGTCCAGCACCTGTAACCACTGTGCCACTTTGCTGTCCTCAATCATTTTAGCTGAGATCCAGAGCATATTTAGGGATAGGGCAATCTTCTGGTCATTCCTATTGCATAAACATCTACTACAGCTAGGGCTAAAGTTAACTCTGTCTGGTCCATTATAAGAGTCCATAGTACCCCAGTCTTTGAAAAGGAACTTAATTGGAAACTTAGTTTATCCTATTTTTGATATAATTCTGCACTTTGGATCAGACTCCACAAATCCCTACTATCATTATGGAGAAGCTGTAACCCCTTGGTTCCTTCTTGCTTTGAATCAGTGGATCCCATACCCAGAGCAAAGGGGAAGAGGGAAGGAAGCTGTGGGAGTTTATTACCCATCAGCCTTCTGGGGCTCTCCTTTGAAGACATATGTTTTCTGCCAATGGCTACTTCCAAGTGAATAGGTCATCAATGATTCTGTATTCTGTGCCCATGTCTAACACATTTGCTCCATGAAACCACCAATGCCAAATACCCTGCTCTAAAAGCATTTCTGGAATCATGAAGGATCAGAAAAAGTTTCCTTTTAGCTTCTCAAATGTGCAACTGTGTTTATTCAGGGACTACTATACGGGAAAAAAAAAAAAAACAGGGATTTTTTTCCCTCTTTCATTTTGGGGGGGATTGTGGTGGTAGTGAGAGGAAGTAAGAGAACAAGGGAAAGAAATTTAGAGGGAAAGGCATGGGGGAGGGAAAGTGGTGGTAGCAGTGGTGGAGAAGGGGATATACACTGGAATAGAACCATAGAATTTTGAGCTAGGAGGCTCCTCCTAGATTAATATCTAGTTCAACTTTCTCATTTTACAGATGAGAAAGTCAAAGTCCAGTATGGGGAAATGACTTTATCAAGGTCATACAGGCAGTAAGAAGCAGAAAACATTGAACACAGATCCTCAGACTCCACATCTAGCTCTTTGTACTGTACCATATAGTTTCATGTACCCAGTTAGAAATGAAGGCAAGAGATTAAAGTCACCAAAGGAAGACTCATCTATTTTTTATTTTAAAAATTATATTTATTTTGTTGAATGTCTTAATTATGTATGATTTTTTTTGAAACACTCATTTAAAAGACTATTTTGAGTTCCAAATTCTCTCCCTTCTCCCTTCATACCTCATCTTCCCTCCCTAGAAGGGAAGCACTTTGATTTAAATTATACATGTAAAGTCATGTCAACTATATTTCCATATTAGCCACAATGCAAGAGAAAACAAAATAAAACAATAAAAATAAAGAAAAAATTAAACGTATGCTTCAATCTGTATTTAGAGTTCTCTCCCTGGAGGTGGATAGCATTTTTCATCATGAGTCCTTTAGAACTTTCTTGGATCATTGTATCAATCAGAGCAGCTAAGTTTCACAATTGATAATCATTACAGTATTGCTATTATTGTGCATAATGTTCACTTCAAATTGCATCAGCTCATACAAAGTCTTCCCAGGTTTTTATGACAGCATCCTGCTTGTCATTCTTATAGCACAACAATATTCCATCACAATCACATACTATAACTTATTCAGCCATTCCCTAACTGATGGGTATCCCCTCAATATCCAATTCTTTGCCACCAGAAAAGAGTCACTATAAATGTTTTTGCACAAATAGATCCTTTTCCTTTTTCTTGGATTTCTTTGGGATACAAATCTACCAGTGCATACCCAGTTTTGTAGCCCTTTGGATTTAGTTTTAAATTGCTTTCTGTAATGGTTGAATCAGTTTACAATTCCACCCATAGTGCAGTAGTGAGCCATTTTTCCGCATCCCCTTCAGTATTTGTCATTTTCCTTTTGTGTCATGTTAGTCAATTTGACAGGTGTGAGATATCTCTTAAGGAGTTTTTAAATTTGTATTTCTCTAATCAGTAATGATTTAGATAATTTTCATCATCTATTGATAGCTTTGATTTCCTCTGAGAAGTGCCTATTCCTATCCTTTGACCATTTATCAACTGAGGAATAGCTCTTATTTTTAGAAAATTGACTCAGTTCCCTATATATTTGAGAAATGAGGCCATATCAGAGAAACTTCATGCAAAAACATTTCTCCCAGTTTTCTACTATCCTTCTAATTTTGGCTGCATTAGTTTTGCTTATGCAAACTCTTTCTAATTTAATGTAATCAAAATTATTCCTTTTACATCCCATAATGCTCTCTTTTTTCTTTGATCATGGATTCTTCCCTTATCCATAGATCTGTCAGGTAAACTATTCCATGCTTCCTTATGTCTAAATAATGTACCCATTTTGACCTTCTCTTGGCATATAGTTTGAGATGTTGGTCTATACCTAGTTTTTGCCCAAACTGCTTTCCAGTTTTCCCAGTAGTTTTTGTCAAATGGTGAGTTGTTGTTCTAAATGTCTGGATCTTTGTGTTTATCAAACACAAACGCTAGATTATTATGGTTATTTACTACTATGTATTGTATACCCAGTCTATCCCACTGATCTACCACTCTGTTTCTTAGCCAATACAATAGTTTTGATGATTACTGATTTGTAATGCAGTATGTGATGTGGTACAGCTAAGCCACCTTCCTTAACATTTTTTTGATTCATTTCCTTGATATTCTTGATCTTTTATTCTTCTAAACAAATTTTGTTATTTTCATCACTCTCTTGATTTAAAACTTTATGTTAATGTTGGTCACTGTTCCAGGTGTGGGGTGGGAGGGAACTCAGTCTTAAGCTTTAGGCTTTTTCATGCTGCTGTTTTCAGAGCTAGTTCCGGGGCTCTGGAAATTTTTGGTGCTTCCAATGTGGTGGGATCTGGGAAGAGGTGTGGTCACTGCTCTGTTGGTCAGTGCTCTGATTCTTACCCAAGAAGGACCCCTGATTCCTGAGGATTGTAATTGTTACTGTTCCTGAGGATCCCTGTGTAGCTGGAAGTGGTACTGCCCCTCAGGGTTTCCACTCTCTTGAGAAAAAGTGCTCCTGCCTGCTCTTGAGCTATGACCCAGAAATCAATATAGGTAATAGAGCTGAGAAACAGCATCTGGTCCTGCTTCCACTGCAAGTGCAGAGATGTCATGTAATTTCTTTCTGACCAGTCACCCTTACCACTTCTGGCTTGAAAGCTGCCAAAGCTGCTGCTACTTCTGCCACTACCACTTAGTAATACCATTGGTGTTTCATCCACCTGGGCTCTGGCTTAGCCTCATCTTCCATGTCACCGGACTCTCTCTCCAACTTTCTATGTTGTCTTGGGCTGGAAGAGGGTCTCACTGAACTTTTGTTGACTCTACCACTCCAGGATCAATTGGAGGCATTATTTTAAAGTTGTGTGCAGGGAAATGTTTAGGAGAGCTCAGCCAAGTGCTTCTCTGCCTCAGCCCTAGAAGTCTCGTCCACATTCTTTTCTCTTCACTGCCCCCATATTTATCATGCCCAAAAACCCATCCTTTGAAAATAAAGTGTCTTTTATTGTGGTTGCAGTAATGGTAGCAAAGTGTTTGCCCACTGATTGGAGAATAGTTGAATTAATTGTGGCACTTAGCCCAGTGCCTGTCACATAGTAGTCCCTTAATAAATATTTATTTACTGATATGAATGTAGTAGAATAAATTATTTTGTAAGACACAATAACTATAGAAAATTCAGAGAAAAGATTAGGCAAAATAATCAAAACCCTGACAATATACACAATGTCTGCAATAATGTAAATGAACACTAAAATGAAGATGAGTACTGTGTAATGATATTGGCCAATCTTGGCCACAGAGAAAAGGTGAGGGATGGACTTTTCCTCATATCCCTGGAGATGTGGGTGCAAATGTTGCATGTACTGTTAGATGTGTTCCCTGAAGTCCCGCTGGGTGAATAACAGCTATATCTAGAAGTGACATTAAAATAAGGCACCTAGGAAAAAGGAAAGAAGAAAAGAAAGGAAAGAAAGGGAAAGAAGGAAAAGGAAGAAAGGAAGAAAAAAGGGAAAAGAAAGAGAGAAAAGGAAATTAAGGAAGGAAGGAAAAAGGAAAGGAGGAAAAAGAAGGAAGAAGGAAGGAATAAGAAAGGAAGAAAAGAAAGAAGAGAAAGAAAAGAAGAAAGAAGTAAAGAAGGAAAAGTAAGGAAGAAAGGAAAAATAAGAAGGGAAGGAAGAAAAAGAAATAAGGAAATAAGGAAGGAAATAAGGAAGGAAAAAGGAAAGAAATAAAGGAAGGAAGAAGAAAAGAAAGGAAAGAAGAAAAAAGAAAAGAAGGAAAAGGGAGGACAAGAGGATGAATAAAAGAAGGAAGAAAGGAAAAGAAGGATAAAAAGAAGGAAGAGTAAAAAAGAAAGGAAGGAAGATAAAAAGCAAATAATCAGTATTTAGAATCTACACTCAGTGGGAAGTGGGAAATTCAATAGTTATCTCTGGTCTTAAAACAATCTCCTAAGATTCCAACTTCAACCTAAGTACATAGCACCTCTTTCCTTCTCAATAAGACAGTGTCAAGAAGTAGGAAACCCCCTGTACTGGGATTGAGGAGACTGGGTTCTGAAACATTAGAGCAATGTTTCACTCTAGACCTCAACCTACCAACCCTACACTTCTCTGAGCTAGGTGTTGTCTCTCAGAATCTTCTGCTTTGTTTCTCAGCTCCAGCCCTGAGTCATATTTTGGTTCATTATCATTATTTGCCACCAGGGCTGCTCCTATGGGCATAGATAAAATAAACAACAGCTTACCTGGTAATTTGAGGAGCCACTGCACTAGTGACTAAAATCGACACCATTAAAGTTAAAACTCAATGTGTTATGATAATAATAATAAATAGGAATACTAGGAATCAGGAGACTTGAATTCCAGTCTGGATTGAAATCTAAACTCTGATATTTACTACCTGTGTGACCCTGGGCAAATTGACCTTCCTGGATCTCAGTTTCCTTCTTTTCAAAATGAAGGATGTTAGACTAGATGGTCTCTGAGGTTCTTTCTAGCTCTAGATGCATGAATCTATGAGCCTGGTCCTGGCTCTTTCACTATACACATTGTATGATCTTGGGCAAGTCATTTGTTTCTAGATCTTAATTTACTCCTCTGTAAAATGGTAAGGTTGAACTAGATGATCTTTTTAGGGTCTTCCCAGCCCTAACATTCTATTCTTGAACTCCTACTTTGTTAGACTGCATAGATGGTCATCTGGGGCTTCAAAGCCCTGTCCAAGGTACCAGATAAGACACAGACAAACTTGCTACTCAGCTCAAACTTTAAAAGAATCTTTAGTAATATCCTTTTTTTAAAAAGATAACCTTCATTTCCAAGTGTTCCTCTTCCCCCTTCTCTATCTAAGCACCATCCCTTCTAATAAAAATTTTTAAAAGGAAGGGGGTAAAGCAGTTTGGCAAAATTAGCTGTCATAGGGGTGGTAGGGATGGGAGAGACTTGACTGGGACACCTCAGATCAAACCTTGTTTATGAAAATATGCAAGAGGGAGATGATGGAGACAACAAGGCATTAACTTGTTAAACATCTATTCTCTGTTATTCCTCTATGAAGTATGAAGAAGTAAATTAAAAAGTAACTAGCTCTTGACTCATCAAAGATAGGTCACACCCTTAATGACCTTTACAAAGCAGGATCCAGTTTTGGAAATTACAGCCGACAAGAGGGAGCTGAGCTATGGAGAGGAGCAGGGTCAGAGAGCTCAGGTGAGTAGCTTATCCAGCAGAGATGCTATAACTCACAGTGTGAAGACACCATGACAAAAGAAAGAACATCAGCCCTGTAACTCCAGGGGCATGAGGCAACCTGGCCATATGTGCTTCTTAAATGTGTGCCTGTGCCTATTTTTCCCACTGACTGTGTATTTGTGGCAGAGTGAAATCCAGATTTATCAGAGAAATGTTGTACAATTACTATTTTTAACCATGATTTGAGTAAATGCTTTATTCTGAGTTAATTATGTCTGGTTTTGTTCAGTAGTTTTAGTCACATCTGACTCTTCATGACCCCATTTGCAGTCTTCTTGGCCAAAATACTGGAGTAGTTTGCCAATTCCTTCTCCAGTTCATTTTTTCAGATGAAAAAACTGAGGCTAACAGGGTTAAGTGACTTAACCAGTCACATAGCTAGTAAGTATCTGCGGTCAGATTTGTACTCAGAGAGATAAGTTTTCTTGACTCCAGGCCATCACTGCACCATCCAGCTGCCCCAATTGTGTCCACTGACTGATAAAAGAAAGTGCACTTAAAATTAAAATGAAAGGATACATGGGCTATATAGTTTTGGGAGCACCTTGAACCTAAAAGTAATATTCCTTCTGGGGTCCTAACTTGAAACCTTTGAATGCTGAATTGGGAGTAACTGAAAAAGAGATGTTGTATAATAAACACATCAGACAAGTTTGATAGTATTTGCAATGTTGCACACCCACGGTATCCCACCTTTGCAAAGAAGGAAAAGAGGTGCATTTTCTTGTCTCTTCATAACTACAGAGCTGGAAGGTAATACAGTCCACCCCCTTCATTCTACAGACAATTTACTGGGACCTGGAGAGATTGAGGAGTTGCCCAAAGTCACTCAGGTAGTAGTATACAGCAGAGTCACAATTTGATTGGAACCAAGGTTTTTTTGACTCCACTCCCAGTCACTCCTTTCTTGGGGACCAGAGAAAAGACTCACTTTTGCAGCCTTCTCCCAGAAACAATGTCTCTATCTTGTTCTCTAACCCTTTCCTGTTGACACATTAGCAGGGATTAGCTTAATCAGTCATCGGTCCATTCCCTGGGCTCTAAGCAGATATGGTACAGGGCAGATATCAGTACCTGTGGGAATGGAGAAGGTATGCATGTTCGTTTTGAACACAGCAGCTACAAGGCCAGGATGGTAGAGTACCTGGGACAGAGGCAGTTGAGAAGAGGGGTGCCAGCCCGATTTGTTAACATCTGCGGTATCACTATAGCCAAATCTTCTCTCCTAGTTTCTCCTCTTTACTTTCAGGGAATTTAGACAGATTTCTCTTTTCTAAAATAGAAATGCAATCCCCAAGCCACCTGCATGGGGGAGAGGACTCCTAATCATCTCTTCCTCCTCCTAGATTAGAGTTGGTTCAATGAAAGTGGTAATGGAATCTTCAGCTTCTGGCTCAGGCAGGACCCAGTTGCCCTCCTAGGAGGAGAATAGTAGAATCATAGAGTGATGAGACTTTAAAGAGGACAGGGCTTCTGGGGAGCCTTGAGGGGTTATCCATTTGGAAGGTGAATGAGGAGTCAGGGCAGAAAGATGATGGCGGAAGGAACCAAACATTTATTAAGCTCCTACTATGTAGTAGGCACTCTGCTAAGCACATAAAATATTATCTCATTTGATCCCCACAACCTTGGCAGGTAAGAGCTATTATTATCCTCATTTCACAGTTAAATAAACTGAGGAATATAAAGGTTAAATGATTTGCTCATGGTCACATAGTGAGTAAGTATCTGAGGTCATATCTGAATTCACATCTTCCTGACTTCAGGCCCAGTGCTCTATCCACTGCACCATCCAGCTGACCATATCCTCTTCCCAGGTGCCTTCTGACGCCCCAGCCCTCCCTTCCTCCTACAATATGGTGATACTTTCCTTAGGTTTCCTGTCTCCCCAGTAAGTTCCCATGCTCTATGCTCTAGGCCTTTCTATGCCTTCTCCACTCATCAGAAAGTGGCCTTTGAGCACTTGGGACCTCAATCTTTAGTTTCCAAACTAATCTGATAAACAAATCCATTTGAATGTTAGACTAGATCCACATATAGCATTTTCAGCAGAGTGAAAAAGGACTTTAGAGATTAGTCCAAATTCTTCAAATTTCAGATGAGGAAACTGAGCCCCAAAGTGATGAGTAACTTGCCACATTCACAGAGGCTAGCAATTGCTTGAACTGGAACTTGAGCTCAAGTGTTTCCTATTACAAGTCCAGTGTTCCTTGTATCATACCATGCTGCCTCAATATTTGCATTTTTCAAGGGCCTAGGGGGAGATGATGCCTTCATCCACAGGAATGACTACTGTACTGAGATTTTGGAGATATTCTGGGGAAAGAAGTTTTCCTGGTACCCCTCAAATCATATCCCATAAGTGCCTGCCCATCAAGCCTAGTTTGGTTCATTCACTTCATGACCTCCATCTACATCTTGTTCATTTAGTTGACTCAAACACTTAAATTTTGGGGGATCCCCCGACCCTTAACTTTTCTGTGACTATATTTTCAGTCCAATGCTTATTCCTCTTCTTTCTGGCTGTGACAATAATTGATCCCTGTTGGAGGAAACCTAGCTAGTTTTGTGGAAGGGACTGTTGGCCTTGCTTGGTTGGACGCAGTCAGCTGTGTCTTCATCATTATAACAATGTCATGGTGTGGGAGTAGGAGTAGAGGAGGGAGAATAGGGGATTGGATCTGGAGAATAGCAGAAAAGAGATTCAAGTCAACAAATAATTGTTAATCACTCACTATGTGCAAGCCAAGAGAAACAGCCAATTATGTGCCAGGAGAAACAGCCAAAAACCAAAATCACCCTTGTTTTGTGCTGGCAATGTATTAGACTATACAGAAAAAGGTAGCTTTTCTAGTCCTCCCCAACTGCCATCTCCTACCTGGTCCACCTGCCCTGCTAGAAGGAAGAGGGGAGGGGAGGTACCAGTTCTTACCCTTGTTCCAGTCTACTGGCCTCCCTGAGCTCAAGGCTCACACCAAAGTGTGAGGTAATAAACTAAATCTTGGCTCATTGACACCGAACTCCTTTCTAGTAAGGGGACTTTATACAGCCAAGTGACACTGGCATTAACACCATCGAGAGAAGTATTTATTAAGGCTTGGATGTATGTGTCAGCAGGGGGCTACTGGGTGTGCCCTGTAGAAGATGCATGAAGATGTAGAAGAAGGTACCCAGATGTAGAAAAGCAGGTAAATGAGGAGGAGGCTGGCACAGTCTGTCAGGAACAATGTCATCCAGCTGATCTGAGCTCCCAGGTTCCAGAAAGGAGAGCTGTTGTGGTTCCTATAAGCAGGTCCTGCATAATGTTCTTCTTCAAGGATGTTCTCAGATCTATCTTCAGGGACTGCTAGACAGCATATAACTGGGAATGTGATTTTTGTGAAGAGGTTCCTGATCTTAGCAATGGGTCGCAGTTCCAAAGCAGAGAGGAGTGCTGTATTCCCTAACAAGGGAGTAGGAGCCCTGGTTACAGTTCCAAGGTAAAGAAGAAAACTAGCATGTACAGCTGCAGGGGACCAGGGGCCTTTCCTTGGTAAAGATTAGAGCAAAGATAGGGAAGAAAGTGAAGACAGTGAAGACACATCTCTCAGGATTAGACCGTCTTAAAAGTGCCAAAACTTGCAGGCCTCCAGAACCAGCTCTGAAAATAGCAGCATGAAAAAACTTGAAGCCTGAGACAGGGCTTCCCCACCCCCAGGTAAGCAGAACCCAACTTTAACATAAAAGTTCAAAATCAAGAAATAGGCTGGGAAAATGAGCAAACAATAACAGAACAAGAACCTGACCATAAAAAAGCTACTATGGGAAGACCAAGACAAACTCAGAAGACAACAATATGAAAAAACTACCAAAAAAGTTTCAAAAATGTTAATTGGACCCAAGCCCAACAGAATTACTGGAAGCATTAAAGAGAGAGATAAGAGTCGTACATGGAATCACAAGATTTAATAGATGATGTTCGAGGAGGAAAAGAAGCTAGGATTACAACTAAGTATCACCTCCCCAGAAAAAATAAGTGTACTCCTTCAGGGAAGAAAATGTATATTTAATGAAATAAAGGACTTTCAAGTATTCCTGATGAAAAGACCAGAGCTGAATAGAAAATTTGACATTCAAACAGAAGACTCAAGGGAAGGTTTCGTTGTTGAGTTGCTTCTGTTGTGTCCAATCTTTGCCATCCCATTTAGAGTTTTCTTGAGAGACATAGTGGAATGGTGGAATGGCTTGCCATTTCCTTCTCCAATTCATTTTCCAGATGAGGAAACTGAGGCAAACAGGGTTAAATAACTTTCCCCAGGTCACACAACTAGTGTCTGAGACCATATTTGAGATGAGTCTTCCTGACTCCTTGCCCCAGAGCTCTATCCACTGAGTCACCTAGGTGTACCTCAAGAGAAGTATAGATAAATAAACATGAAAGAGTGATCATAAGGGACTTAATATAGTTAAATTAGTTGTTTCCATTAAACTAAATATTTACATTCCTTTATGTGAAGATGACATATAGAGCTCCTAAGAAATTCATCATTATTAGGCAGCTAAAAGAAGTTTACATAGATAGAGGGTATGGGCATGGGCTGATTACATTGTTATGATCTCCCAAATAAAAAAAACAAAAAGTGAGAAAAAGAGATGCACTGGTAGAAGGTGGAAGGGAGTAGCAGAATAGGGAAATTTTTCACACATAAAAGAAACAGCAAAGAAGAGCTTTTCACAATGGAAGGGAAAATTGGGAGGGGGGCAAGCAATGCTTGAACCCCACTCTCATCAGAATTGGTTCAAAGAGGGAATTGGTTCAAAGAGGGAAGAATATATACACACGCAGTTGTATATAGAAATGTAATTTACTCAGTAGGAAAATAGAAAGGGGAAGGGATAAAGAAAGGGGGGAGGGTCATAAAAGGGAATGAAGATTAAAAGAGGCAGTGGTTAGAAGTAAAATAGACTTTTGAGGAGGTATGGGATAAGAGAGAGAGTGGAAGAAGCAAAAAAAAATAGTATGGAGGGAAACACAGAGTTAATAATCATAACTGTGAATGTGAATGGGATGAATTCACCCATAAAATGGAAGCAAATAGCAAAATGGATAGAAATCAGAATCCAACAATATGTCGATTGCAAGAGACACACTAGAAACCAAAGACATATGATGAGTTACACTGAAGGGCTGGAGCAGAATCTACCATACTTCAGCTGAAGTACAAAAGGCAGGGGTATCAATCATGATCTCAGACAAAGCAAAAGCTAAAACAGACCTAATTAAAAGAGACAATCAGGGAAGCTACATTTTGCTAAAAGGTACCATAAACAATGGAGTAGTATAAAAAAAATTTACAGTAAGTTTCTCTGATAAAGATTTCATTTCTCAAATATATACTGAGCATAGAATTGAGTCAATAAAAAAAAAATGAGCCGTTCCTCAATTGACAAATGGTCAAAGGATATGAACAAGCCGTTTTCAGAGGAAGAAATTAAAGCTATCTATAGTCATATGAAAAAAATGCTCTAAATCACTATTGATAAGAGAAATGCGAATTGAAACAACTTTGAGGTACCACCTCAACCTATCTGACATGACAGATACTGGAAGGGATGAAGTAAAAACAGGTACACTTATGAACGACTGTTGGAAGAGTAAACTTGTCCAACCATTCTGGAAAACAATTTGAATATATGCCTAAAGGGCTATACCCTTTGACCCAGCAATACTACTACTAAGCGTGTATCCCAAGGAGAAAAAAAGGAAAAGGACCTACATGTACAATTGCATTTATAGCAGCTCTTTTTATGTTGGCAAAGAACTGAAAATCAAGGGGATGCTCATCAATTGGGGAATGGCTGAAGAAGTTATGGCATATGATTGTGATGGAATACTGTTGTATTATAAGAAATGATGAGGGGGGTGACTTCAGAAAAAAAAAAAAACATGGCAAGACCAATATGAACTAACAAAAAGTGAAGTGAGAAGAACTGAGAGATCATTGTGCACAGCAACGATGATCAACTGTGAAAGACTTGACGACTTTGATCAATTCAATAATCCAAGACAATTTCAAAGGACACACGTTGAAAAAATGCTATCCATCTCCAGAAAAGAACTGATGAATTCTGAGTGCAAGTTGAAGTATAATATTCTCATTTTTAAAATTTTTCTTTTTGAAAAAATATGGCTAATATAGAAATACACTTTGCTTGATTTCATATGCATGATTCATATTGCTTGCCTTCTCGGAGAATGGGGAAGGGGAGTGGGAGGGATTTAATTTAAAAAGAAAAGAATCTTAAAAATAAATAAAGAATAGAAAAGTAAAACCAATTAAAAATCACATATAGGACCAGCCTTATGACAAGGTCAATTAGATAATGACATTATGTATATGTATATATCTATATATACACATATATACACATACATACATATTATATATAATCTTAATGATAAATACATATCTATGTATATATTTATATTATATATATACAACTACATGGGTACATCTACCAAGTATTTCAACAAATAAATCTGTTTTTGATAAGTTTTATGTGTGTATGTGTATACCTACACACATATTATATGAACACAAATGCATACATATGCACATGTATTTCTATATTTGTATATATGTACATATGTGGACAGCTGCCTATGCCTTACCAAGAGATTTTTTTATTTTACTTGCTGGATTCTGAGATTTTAAACATTAATAAGCATTAATAATATATTTATTTGTATAATATATAATAATTCAAATAAATATATATTTATTTATAATAAATTTATATATAATTTTATAATTTATATATTTATTTATATATATAATTTATATATTATAATAAATTTATATATAAATAAATATGATAATTTAATAATATAATTAATAAAATTAATAAAAAGCATTAATAAATAAGTTTATGAAACATGGAAAAAATTACCTTTTAGATGTATGGATAGAAGAAAAATTCATAACCAAGCAAGGGATAAAGAAGATCATAGAAGATAAAATGGATAATAGTGATTGCATAAAATTAAAAAGTTTTGTATAAACATATCTAATAAAACTAAGGTTAAAAGGGAGACAACTATCTGGGGAAAAGCTTTGCAGCAAATTTTTATGATAAATGCCTCTTTTCCAAGATATGTAAAGGATTGATTCAAATTCATGAGACTAAGAATTATTCACCAATTGATAAATGGTCGAAGAATACATCTCCAAGTTATCTGAAGCCATATAAAACTGCTATAAATTGCTAATAATAAGAAACAAAAATGAAAACAATTCTGAGGCTCCTCACACCCATCAGATTGGTAAAGCTGACAAAAAATGAAATTGGCAAATGCTGGAGGAGATATGGGAAAACAGGTATATTGTTTGCTACTGTTGGGCCTGCGAATAGATACAACCATTCTGGAAAGCAATTTGGAACATATACCAAAAGTTACCAAACAATGGATGTCCTTTGACCAGCTATACCCACAAAGATTAAAGAAACAGGAAAAAGGTCTCATATGTACAAAACTAGCCATCATAGCTCTTTTTATTATGGCAAAACCATGGAAATTAAAGAGATGCCCATCAACTGAAGAATGGCCATAAAAACGGTGGTATTTGAATATACTGGAATGCTTTTTTCCTGTAAGAAATGAGGAAATAGAAGATTTCTAAGAGACATGGAAAGACTTATATGAACTGACACAGCGTGAAGTGAACTGTAATATTAATACTATAAAAATGAACAATTTTAAAGGTTTCTTATAAGCTGATGAACAAACCAGGAGAGCGATTTATACAATAATAACAATCCTATAAAAACCAAACAACTTGGAAAGCTGTAAGAACCATGATGAATACAATTAGCATCCACAATTCCAGAGGATAGGTAATGAAGCATGCTACTTCCTGACAGAGCAGTAACCATTAGATCATGAGTGATGCTCTTGTCACAGATGGATCTTCATTTTATACTTTGGGGATTATGCATTGGGGATTTTCCATTGTGAATTTTTAATCCCATGAGCAGTTTCTGATGGTTGGAGTTAGTGTATATTTGGGAAAACATGAACTCATCTTGTTATCAACCTGAGCAAAGGATTATTAGGAAGAGAAAACCTGTGGGAAAATCTAGTTCTAGCATGATAGAGATGACAGAGTAAGAGATAGATAACGTAGGAGTAGAGTTATTGCTGTTTGTTGTCAAGTGAGATAGAGTTTTACAAAGTCATCAGCTTCACTCTGTCTTCCAGAGTCATCAAAGTCCAGTGGCAAGATAAAAGTTGGGTTGATGGACTGGCATGCAGTGGATGACCATAGGGTCTTCAATGCCTGAACAAGCCTTAAGCCCTCCACAGCATCTTCTTCAGTCACCTTCATGGCCATTGGAACAAACTGTTCCCATTCTGTTGAGGGAAGTTTTCACATGCTTGGGGTAGACACTCCTCTAACTCACTGATAGGTTTGTATTTAGAGATATAACCCTTAAATAGCAATTAGTCTGAAGCAACTGAAGCCAGTGGAGATTAGGGGATTTGTCTCTGCTCTCAGGGAGTCCACAGTTCACAGATGAGACAGCAAATAGTAACTAACATTGACATAGCATGTACTATTTACCAGGTACTATGCTAAATGCTTTACAATTATATCATTTCATTCTCTCAACAATCCTGGGAGATGGGTACTATTATTTTCCCCATTTTACAGATGAAGAAATCACCTGAAACAGAGGTTAAATGACTTGCCCAGGATCACATAGTCAGTAGTAGTCTGAGGCTGCATTTGAACACAGGTCTTTCTGACTCCAGGCCCAACCATTTATTCACAGAACCAACGAGACAAAATACCAATAACTATGTGCTAGCAAGATATATAGAGGATAAGTTTGGGGTATTCCACAGAGAGAAGGCCCTAAGGTTAAGTAAGACCAGGAAAGGCTACTTACAGGATATGGGACCTGAGATGAGACTTGAAGGAAACCAGGGAAACCAGGGGGAACAGATGAGAGAGAGTTCCCCACATGAGGGACACTGAAAATGCCTGGGGAGGGGTGATGGAGAGTTTTGTGTAGTGGAACAGAGTCACTGGAGCACAGATTCACTGTATATGAACAGGTCTCTGCTCCGAGAAGTTTACAATATTACTGGGGAAAATGACATTAAAAGACCATGACCAAGTGCTAAAAATATAAGAGATAATATATAATTTATATTGTTCTAGAAGGGGATTAATCATTGTTGACTAGAATTATCAGGGAAGACTTCATGGTGAACTTTGAACTAGGTCTTTGAAAACTTGGATGGATGAAGAGGAGGGAGGTTGGGTATTTGAAAGAATGAGGGAAAGAGGGGGCAATGCCATGTGGATGAGTGAAAATACAGAAAGAATGAGGACAACTTGGGGAGGGTGACCGCGCTATGATGGTGACAGTGAGGAGATGACTCTTTTCAAAGTACCACGATCAGCTTTGGGAGTGGTGGGAGAAAGT
This sequence comes from Bettongia penicillata ogilbyi, assembly GCA_023548195.1. NCBI lineage: Eukaryota > Metazoa > Chordata > Mammalia > Diprotodontia > Potoroidae > Bettongia > Bettongia penicillata. The sequence continues at coordinate 5,787,875 of JAJHZJ010000472.1, forward strand.
GTTAGATAGAGGGGATCAAACCATTCCTTTCTGGGGCCCTTCAGGCGAGGGAGTGATTGCAAAGGGGATGGAGGGGTGGGTGAGCGTGGGAGAAGATTCAGTTGCTGGAGAACACAACACAAGTTTACCGAAGCTGGTTTTGTAGAATCTTAGGTTGAAGCAACCTCTTCAGAAGTAAAATAATACTGAGCCTCTGAATGCTAGGAGGAGAGGGGAGGAGGGGGAAGAAGAGCCCTGAAGGGGCTCCGTGACCTCGTTCCTTCTTAAAACGTGTTACTGCTTGTTCTTAGCTAATGGATCGGGTGCCTTGCCATTGGTGGTTGAGCCCGCCAATTTGAATATGCACTCAGCTCAGCCTCTAATGCTGCAGCTCTGAGCTTTCTCATTTCCCTGAAGAGTGGAGGTGACTCAGGTGAATCAGGAAACAGAGCCAGGCCCCTTAGGTCACCGTGTCCCTGCCGACACGGATAAGAATCTGTTTCTCCATCCCTCTCACTCCCACTCCCCACTCCAGTTGGAGGCGGGACAAGGCTTGGATCTTTGCTAATAGGATGATCTTTGGAAGGAGGACAGACCTTTTCTCATGATATAAGGTCCTTGAATGGAGACCAGAAGGAGGAGATGGGAGGAGATAAGGAATTCAGCAATATTCCGAGTTCCATCACTTTTTCTCCTTTTACTTATATCAAAATAAGGGAAATTCTTTTTGGGGGTGGGGGTAGGAGTTAGGCAAGGAGATTTTTAGTCTGAGACAATTCAATTAAGTTTCCTAAGCATTTAGGTTATAATGTGCCAGGCTTCTTCTTGTAGTGGATTCAGAGAGGTAGCTTCCCAGTCAGTAAGCTCTGAGTTCAAGGTCTGCCTCAGATACATACTGACAATGGGACACTGGGCAAACTACAATTTAGGAAGACAACAAATTGATGGGCTGTCTCATCACAATCTGATGCGGAAGACAATTTGCAAACATCTACGTATAAAAACTATGTAACAAGTAAATTAGAAATAATCAGCAGAGAGAAGATAATCCAGCAAGTATTTAAGTGACTACGATGTACAAAGATGGGCAGCTAGGTGGCATGGTGTGATAGAGTTCAGGGCCTGGAATTAAGAAGACCTGAGTTCAAATATGATCTCATACACTTACTATCTGTGTGACCCTGTGCAAGTTACTTAACCCTGTTGGCCTCAGTTTCCTCATCTGTCAAATGAAATGGGAAAGGAAATGACAAACCACTCTAGGATTTTTGCCAAGAAAATCCCAGCTGGGTTTTAAGCAATGACCCAAGCCTTGTCTAGCCTCTGACTGGAGTGGAGAGTGGGAGTGGGAGTGGGAGGGGTGGAGTTAGACATTACTGAAATGGTTGAACAACCAAAAAAAAATGTGCAAGGAACAATATTAAGTCCTAGGAGAAAGGAAGAAAGAAAGAAAGAAAGAAAGGGAGGGAGGGAGGAAGGAAGGAAAAAAAAGAAAGTGAGGGAAGAAGGGAGGGAAAGAAAAAGAAAGAGAAAAGGAGAAAAAGGAGTGAAGGAAGACAATCCCCACCCTCAAGAAGGTTACATACTACAACCTGTAAACACATAAAGTCTAAACAAGATAATTTAGGGAAAGATCCTTATGGTAGTGTTTGGCCATTTAGGAACTAAATAAGGGTTTGTTGAATTGAACCAAATGTCACTAATAGAAATATCCTTCCATGATAATCCTGATCCATTAATCAGCACTTGCTGCATGCAGTTACTCAACCAGATAACCTAACTATACTATGATTCATACCATATTTCTCTGTCTTATCCACAAGTATATTATAAAAGACTTTATCAGAGACCCTTCTTAAATCTAATTACACTACATTTATACCATGTCTACACTAAATTCAAACATACTACATCAACCACTCTAAGAGGCCACATGATGTAGTGAATACTGATCCAGCTACAAAGTCAGGAATGAATAAATGAAAAAGTATGTATTAAGTGCTTAGTGTGTGTATTGTGCTAATCAGTGGGGATACAAATAGAAAAGTAACAGTCCTCATTTTCAAGGAACTTACAACCTATTAAGGGAGATAGCTCATCTAGGTTTTAGGCAGAAAGAAACATCCCATGGTCTTTAGGGTACAATAGTAAAACACATACATACATTGAGTTAATTACATTTCCACTGATAAAATCCTGTCACTTTCTGATATTGAACTATTTGACTATTCCGAGGCTGTTGGATGCAAGGTCTGAGGTTATCTTCCTCAGGGTTAGAGGAAAAGTGGTGGTCGTGGTTTCCCCATACCTGGCACAGGCCGCCTCCTGTCTCTCCCTCAGGAGGCCTTTCTGCTTCTTCAGGTTCTGTCTCTGATATCTACTGGTTTTTTTGTCCCTGGGCAAGTCCTTCTAGGCTCTATTCATCTCTTCAGGACTATCAGTTGAAGAGAAGGTACCTACTTGCATCAGAAAAGGGAGTTTCCTCACCTGGGAATTACATTAACTAATTAAATCTCAGATCCAAACCCTGTCTCTACTACTCTAGTAACTATGAAAAAAGAAACATTTGGAATGACTCATTCTTAGTGAACACATATAGGCTTACTGTGGTCATTTCCCTTTCTAAGTGCTCAACTTTCCTTTAATGATCCTTTTTAGAATTCTTCCAGTAATCAATGTTAAGCTCATCAGTTTATAGTTTTAAGAGCCCATTTTCCTCCTATTTTTGCAAATTGGGACAGAATCTCTCTCTCACTTTCTCTTCTGGCAACTCTCCCGTTCCCACAGTTCATCAGAGGTCATTGACAACAGGGTCAAAATCACCTACAAAAGTTCTTTCATTACCCTGGGACATCAATGTTCTATGTGTGAAGTCTAAGAAGCATTTGAGGCAACTGGGTGCTCTCTCATGTATCATGGGTTATCAGTGCATCATAGCATGTGATGGAGAGTCAGAGGCCTATGTGGACCCAGAGCACAGTTGGGTGTGGCAAACCTGAGGGGAAGAGGAAGGGCCAATGAGAATGCTCTGGCAGGCATGCTGAAATAGGCTTGACCTGAACTCTTTGTATCCTACCACTACAGGCTTTGGATAATCCATCAAGAATCAGAGCAAGGTACATTCCCACATCTCTCACCTTGAAAGGGATTTTCTTTCTTAGGTATCACCTGAATCCCTCTCTCGTAATATAAGTCCATTTCCTTTTCTTCTAGGGGACAAGCATACATCTCCTAACTGTAAGGAGAAAACTATTCATGTCTCAATACCAGGCAGAATTGTGAAATGGATAGGGCCTGGACTTGGAGTCAGAGATACCTGGGTTAAAATCCTGCCTCGGATACTTATTTGTTGCTATCCAATTGTATTTCAGACTCTTTGTGACCCCATTTGGACTTTTCTTGGCAAAGATACTGGAGTGGTTTTCTATTTCCTTCTCCAGCTCATGTGACAGATGAGGAAACTAAAGCCAATGGGGTTAAGTGACTTGCTCAGGTTCACATAGGAAATAAGTGTCTGAGGCCAGATTTGAACTCAAGCTGAGTCTTCTTGAATTCAGTCCCAACATTCTATCCATAGCTAGTGACCATAGGCACTTTAACCTTTTTGTGCCTCAGTTTCCTTATCTGTACAATGAGAGCACTGGGTTTAATTGTTTTTCAGACTTCTTCCTCAATATTTATGATGCTCTGTTCTTATTCAGATCCAAAGTAATAAGGAGTTTGTTTCATTATCAGAGTCTCCTAAAATTACATTGCCCATTGTCATTTATTTCATCCAGGAGTGGGCCCATTACAGTCAGAGCGATCATGATTCCAAAAGAACCAGCTCCATCCATTGTCTCTAAAAGGTAACTTCCCCACCCTGTTCCAGCTCATGCCTGAAATTATACTATAACACACTTTATTCCTTCAGCTTCAGGCTTGTCCAGAGTTAGAATGCAAATCTTCCTACAGAGCAGTATTACTAAACTTTACCAGTTATTGATATGTCAATGTAAATTTAGTTTATCAGCCCCTTGGAAAGCAGTCTTTGATAGAGGAGAAAAATATCAGTCTATTGCACTGTTGGTCTGGCGAGTTGAACTCAAAGGGCAAGACCTGAGCATCAGGCAAACTTCACCTCCTTCATGATTTTAGTTGAGGGCCAGCTCAATTTCATCTAGTTTTATCCAATCTCCTGTGTGGCCTAATAAGTCCTTAGGTGTATCCATAGAATTTAAACTCCTTGAGGGCAGGAATTATTTCATTTTTGTCTTATATCCTCATTATGTCATCCTCATCATCTTTATCATCATCATCATCATCATAATAGCTAATAGTGCTTTAGTTTACAAATATTATCTCATTTTTATCCCCACAATATCCCTGAAAGATAAAGGTTATGATTATCCTTATTTTATTGAAAGAGAAACTGAGGTAAAAATGATTGTCTTTCTCAGGGTCGTACACCTAGTTAAGCATTTGAAGTCACATTTGAACTCAGGTCTTCCTGATTTCAGGTCCATTGCTCTATCCATGGAAACACTGTTGCTTGTTATTATTCAGCTGTTGCAGTCATGTTCAACTCTTCATGACCTCATTTTAGGATTTTCTTGGCAAAGAAACTGGAGTAGGGTGTCATTTCCTTCTTCAGCTCATTTGATAGATGAGGAAATTGAGGCCAGTAGGGTTAAGTGACTTGGCCAGGGTCATTCGACTAGTAAGTGTCTGAGGCCGTATTTGAATTCAGTTCTTCTTAATTCCAGGTCCAGCATTCAATGACTTGTATGAAAACAATAATAGGCATGCTCAACAAATTTGCAGAGAATAATAAGTGTTGAATGGTTTGTAAGGGTCAAGTTCAAGTCCAGCCTCAAACACACACTGATTACTTTGTGTCCAGGCAAGTCTCTAAGCCTCTCAGTGCCCTAGGATAAATCTCTAAAACTTGATATTTCAGAGAAGGCATTGATTTGCACTAGTAGGGGAAATTTCCTCACTGAGGAGTTGAATTAAATCACAAGTGTAGATTAAAAGAGAAAATGGCAGCATATATGAGTGGTTCAAAACTCTTAGTACAGTGTTAAGCTATTAAGGTTGTCTTTCTGTGTTTTGCATAACTGTGTATGTATAATATATATCAAATTGCTTGCCTTTTCAAGGAGGGGAAAGGGAGGGAAGGAGAGAATATGGAACTCAAAATTTAAAAAGTAACAATTTTTATTTACATGTAATTAAGAAAAATAAGTTAAAATTTTAAATTAAAACGTTGTATTTCTAAAGAGCTCTAAGGTTTACAAAGTACTTTTCTGACAACAACCCTGTAGAATATGGTTTTCATCGCTCTTTCACAAACAAAGGAACTGAGGCTCAGAGAAGTTAAGGAACTTGCCCCAGGTGTATAACAACGGGCAGAGCTCAGAGTTAAACTCAAGTTTTCTATTGCTTTCTATTGCACCATGCTGCTTATTAGAGATACAAAACTGAGAAGGATCCTTCGCTGGATTTCTTCATTTATCCATTCAGATTTTATTAAGGACCTGCCACTTACCCACACAACCAGTCTAATGCAATCCTGTACGCATTTATTAAGCATTTGCTATATGCTAGTCACTGTGAATACAAAGACAAAACCAAAACAACCAACCCTCCCCTCCCCTGCAAAAAACCCAGTCCTTGTCCTCATGGAGTTTATACTGTACTCTGGAGATGTTGTTCGTGTTGTTCATCCTTCGAAGAGGACCAAGGACATCACAAATGATGTCTTGACTTGTGAGTGAATTGGATTTAAGGGAGACAGAGTTGCACGAAGACATCAGCCTCACTCTCTTCTAGAGTCATCAAAGTCCAGTGAGAAGACAAAAGTCAGGACAACTGGTGATAGCCCAGAACGCAGTGGATGACCTTGGTGTCTGATGCCCGACCAAGCTCTAAGTGCTCCACAGCATCTGTTTCAACTGCCTTTCTGGCCTTGGGAACAAATTGTTCTCATGTACTCATTCCCCATTCCATTGGGGGAAGTCTTCACATGTGTGGGGTAGACATCCCCCTAATTCACCAACAGGTTTGAGCTTACTCTTAACCTGATTTAGTCTGTCTGCCAAGAAGGTTTTTACCAGGGTATATAGCCACTGCTCATACGACAGCTTCTTGGAGCTTGGTGGCAGGTGGTTGAGCAGCTGGAAATGACTCTGCAGGCTCTCACATCAGAGGGGCTAGTCTCTCTGAGTAACCCATACATCCCATATAGGATATATCTGCTAAATTACTTTCCTTCCTTCTTTCCTTTGGGCCAGCTCAGGCATAATTTCATCTATGAAGTCTTCACTGTTCACCCCAACTATAAATGGCTTTTGGCTGGATAAATCTCTCATATCACTTTGTTTGTATTTTTCCTATATATGTCATCATATATATGTTATATAAAATTATATGTGCATGTGTATGTACACATGCACACACACATATTTATATACAGCACCATTTGGGGTGGTATAATTATTGTTATTTCTATTGATGAGAAACAATATCCCAATATCCTAGGCTTTGAGGGGAAGGGGATTTTCATGGTGGATAACTTAGCAGAAGGTAAAGGCTTCACTGGTGATGGGGGTGTGTGTCAAGTATTCCATGCTGGCAGAACATGGTGGAGGAGGCAGGGGGAACAAACATTATGACTCAGGGAATGAGCTCAATGTGTGTCACTTTCCTTTTCTTTGGCTTAACTGTGTGATGAGTAGCCGGTGCCGGCAAAGGTGGCTGCTCATTTGTTTGTCAGATAGAGGAAGCTAGAAGAACTTCCCAGGAGGTGCTTCAGAAGCCCTGTCAGTCAGAGATGCTACCAGTCTTTCTCTCTTAAAGTTGTAGTGAAAAAGAAAATCATCACCAGCCTAGCTTGGAAAAGTTAGTTCTCAAATTGAAACCAAAACCACAGTGTTCACATAGGATCATAGGATCAGCATTCAGAGGGATTGTTAGTCATCCAGTCCAATGACTTCATTTTTTACAACTGATAAAACTGAGTCTCAGAGAGTTTGTGATTCACCCAAAGTGTATGTGTTCATTCTTTGTTGCCGAAGAAGACCATGCCATCACAGAAATAATGACATGACTTGCACTTGACTTTGTTTTGAGTGAGGGAGGACTCACTCAAAGTCACAAAGGTAGTAAACCTCAGAGTCAAGATTTGCATTCAAATCTTCAAATCTTGTTTACAAATCTTTTGAGTATTCTATTGCACCTGAGGAAAGGGACTTTTGTGAAAGGGCAGTACTTTTTAACTAAACCTTCTTCACTTTATTCTTTCTTTCCCATGATTTCCTGGGAGCAAATCACTCTTGGCTTTGGAGTTAGAAAAGAAGGCTCATCCTGGAGATGTGGGGAGAAGTGTGAACCTTCTCAAAGGCTACCCTTACTGGGGAGCATTCTGAGATGGTAATGAGCAGACCCAAGTTCAAATCCCAGCTTGACTCCCTTAACTGTGGAACCTCCAGTAAGCCACACCTCTTTTCTAGGCCTTCCTCATCTTTCAAATGAAGGAGTTGGAATAGATGACCTGTAAGATCTCTTCCAACTACAAATTCTAGTTTAAAATGAATACCAAGGACAGTCTTATAGAGTAAAAAAATTCCAATTTCTTAGCTTTAGTGATGTGTTTATGTTTTAGGGAGGGGGGTGGCAGGGGAGAGACTGACAAAGGTTTATAGTCTGATTTTATGTATGAACCTTTAAGTCTTTTTTTTTTTTTTTTTTGGACCAGCTGGTGGAGCCAGGAGACCACTTTCATCCTTTCTGAATTAGAAACATAACCCTGGGGAGATGAGAGTCACTGGAGTGTGGTGTAAGCACAGGTCCAGGTAGTTGCTGTCACCACCACTACTAATAGCTCATTTGACATAACAATTGTTCAGAGATGCCTGACTGTTTTCTATTTCATTTGGGGTTTTCTTGCAAAAATACTGGAGTGGTTTGCCATTCCCTTCTCCAGCTCATTTTACAGATAAAGAAACTGAGACAAACCGGGTTTAGTGACTTGCCCAGGGACACACAGGTAGTAGACGTCTGAGTCCAGATTTGAACTTAGTAAGATAAGTCTTCCTGACTTCAGGCCCAGCACTCTATCCACTGAGTCACCTAACTGTATGTACTTATTAATAATAGATGTTTTCTCTATTAGTGGCAGTCTATGTACTCTTATCTTATGTAACTTACAGATGGAGAAACTGAGTTTTGAACTTGGAAGTGAAGTGACTTGCTCAGGGTCACAACCTGGTCATTAGCTGAGTCAAAATTTGAATCCAGGTCTGATGACCACTGTCACTTTATAATCTATTTGTCTATGGGTGTATATGTATGAGCATGAATGAATAATACCCTTCTTTGTGCACTATTTGGTATGTCTGTGCATTAGCGGAGTACACTCACTTGTGGCATGTCCACACTGCTGGGCAAAGTTGACCGAGTCAGAGACAGAGCTCCTTTTCCTATGAATAGGATGGATGATGGTGTTCTTGATGATGGTGGTGGTGATGATGAGACACCCATCTCCCTTGTGATGCTGCTGCTGCTGCCTTGGAGCTCCTGCAGCCTGCCTACCTCCAGACTCCTTACGTCAGGCTGGCTGGGTCGTCCCCGCCCCCCCTCCCCTTTCAGAGAGAGAGAGAGAGAGAGAGAGAGAGAGAGAGAGAGAGAGAGAGAGAGAGAGCGAGAGGGAGCGAGAGCGCAGAGAAACACACACAAAAAGGAGTAACGGAGAGAGAGCAACGGGGAGATACACTCACACCAGGAGCGGGAGCAGGCACAGAGGCAGAGCCCCGGAGCACCCGTCAGACCCCGGTGCAAACACTTGAAGCCTGACCCTCGATCGCTGTGTGCTGGAGGCACGTCTCTGGCTTGCGGCAGCCTATCACGATGCCCTCATCATGCCCGCTGGGCTCCAAAGCTCTCTGAAGCAGCTCCAGTGCGGCCGGTCAGGCTGCTCCCGGCCGGAGCGCTCCCGCTGAAGTTCAGCGGGGCGGCTCGGTGCTGGAGGGGGAGCGTGGGAATCCGCACGTCGGGGAGGCGGCCCCGACTCAGCACAGCCGGCCCCTCTTTGCGGGGAGCGGGGTGACCCGCGCCGCCTCACCATTACTTCTCCCGGAAAAGAGGACCTGGTCGCTGTCGCCTCCCGGCTGTGGCAGAGGCGGAGGCGCGCCTGCCTGGCCGCCGTCGGCGTACTGCTGGCCATGGCCCTGGTGCTACTTATTGCCGTGCCCCTGCTACTGCTGCAGGCTGCGCCCCCCAGTTCCGCGCACTACGAGATGATGGGAACTTGCCGCATGATATGTGACCCCTACAGCGGGGGACCCGGGGGAGGGCCTGGGAGTCCGGGCGGCAAAGCGGCCCCAGGTCCCAGCACAGCTGCCCTGGAAGTTATGCAGGACCTCAGCGCCAATCCTCCTCCCCCGTTCATCCAGGGGCCCAAAGGAGAGCCCGGTCGGCCTGGGAAACCGGGCCCACGAGGTCCCCAGGGAGAGCCAGGACCTCCTGGACCGAGAGGACCCCCGGGAGAGAAGGGAGACTCAGGAAAACCCGGGATGCCCGGGCTGCAGCTGGCTGCGGGCGGGGCAGGCGCGGGTAGCGTCGGGGCCATTGGTGGTGGAGTAGGAGGCGGCGGGGACGTGGGCGAAGTGACCGGGGCACTAAGCGCAGCGTTCAGTGGCCCCAAGATAGCTTTCTACGTGGGCCTGAAGAGCCCCCACGAGGGTTATGAAGTACTCAAGTTCGACGACGTGGTCACCAACCTGGGCAACCATTACGACCCAACTACGGGCAAGTTCAGCTGCCAAGTGCGAGGGATCTACTTCTTCACCTACCACATTCTCATGCGAGGAGGGGATGGTACCAGCATGTGGGCAGACCTCTGCAAGAACGGGCAGGTCAGTCTCCCTCCCTTGCCACCCACTTTCTTCTCTCTTCCCAATTCTCCCTTCCCGGGGTCTCTGCCCCATCCTTCCCGGTTCCTCGGATTGTGAAGCCCGCCTCCGCCCTGGACCTTGGTCAATAAGGGGACACTTATTTGGAACCCCTATTTTGTCAGTCAGACCGTTTTGGCTTGGGTCTCCAGTAAGTCTAAGATTTGCGGGTGCCTGGAGCCCCTGCATACCCATGATCCCCCTATATGAAGCAACTTTGCGGGCTGGGCGCCTCCTACCCTTCTTCTTCCCTAACTCCATACCCTGTGGTCGGGAAACCCTTTCATCTTGAGGTCACTAGACTTGGCTAAATGGTCAACTAGCCCTCCCGTCCCGAGGTCCTCCTCTGCAGGGTTCCTTTTTCCTCTAGTCCGGGGCGCTCTACTCTCTTTTCCCTAGAGCCTCAGAGCTTCCCTCACCTTTCCTCCTCCAACACCCATCCCCGAAACGCCCAGAAGAGGCCCGGAGAGAGTTGCCAAAGTTTTGGGGAAAATCCACTAAGGACTGGGACGTGGGAAGGTCTTTTGTAGGAGGGGGAGTCGCGGGCACCACAGGGTAAGACAAGCGGGCAATGGGAGAGGGCTACAGAGGCGGGGAGAGGGGCAAAGGGGCGCCTCACTCCAGCAGCCCCCGCCGGCTCGGTCTCCCCAGGTCCGTGCCAGCGCCATCGCCCAAGATGCGGACCAGAACTACGACTACGCTAGCAACAGCGTGGTGCTGCACCTGGACTCCGGGGACGAGGTCTACGTGAAGCTGGACGGGGGCAAAGCGCACGGCGGTAACAACAATAAATACAGCACTTTCTCTGGTTTTCTTTTGTACCCCGATTAGGGAGGGGGAGAGGGGACCGGCGCACTCCACCCCCTTCTCCCTCTTCGGCAGGAGCTCGGGGTGCAGCTCTTTTCTGCAGGACCCTCTCACTTCATGGCAACTCGTCACTTTTCAGTTGGGACAGAAACCAAACCACATTCCTTCTCCACCTAGTCAGTCAGTGCCCACTACCCTGCCTGCCATCAGTGTCTGTAAGCTCACTCGCTCGCTCCGCTGGGGCCCCAGAGTTCTGGCTCAGGATTCGATCTTCGTCGCTGCGGGAGGGGGAGGGAGACGGAGAGGGAGACAAAAGGGACCGGGATGAAATGTCGGATCCAAAGGTACCTACCTACGTACTTAACAGAAACTGTGAAAGAAACGACTGAGACTGGACAAGTTCGGGCCAAGGGAACTTCTTTCCCCCTTCTTTACTCGGTTCTCAAATCCTTCTGAAGTGGACTCTCCTGGGACCCCTTGCCTGGGATACGGGCCTAAACCGACAATTATTTGTAAGGAGCTCTGCAAGGCGTCATTCTTTGTGAAATGAAATACTTGTGCGAAGTCCGTGTTTGTCCGCAAAACCAAACCAAACAAACACCAACAGAAACTCAGCCTACAAACAAACCGCGCCTCACTCAAACTGTGAAACATTAAATTGTGTTTTTAGACAACAGCCTCCTTTGTGTCTCTGTCAGAATTATTTAGCTAGCCCCCATTCTCAGAGCTCCAATATTCATACATGGACAGAGACCATGGCTCCAGAACAACCCCTATTTTGCCCGCTGCACCGCACCCCACAACTGTTTCTCCTCTCTTTTAAGGGGAGGTGATGTGAGCTATAGAGGAGAGGAAGGGATCCACAGCGCAGGGATAGAGGCAAGTCAGAGAGATGGGAAGAGTTTCTCGCCCTGCTTTCCTGGGTCTCTTGGATGTTTGCCTTAACACCTGTTTTTAAGCGATTTCTCCAAATCGGTGACTATTTGAAATCCATCTTAGGAGGGAGTGGGACGGCGTGGTTTCTGAGGTCCCTCTCAGCTTTAAATCTGTGGTTCTATGGAATGTAGTAGGGATTTTTACACCATAAACTATACTATTAAGCTACTGAGGCCTGCTGGGTGTGAATGACAGATTTGAGATAACGGTGGAATCCAGGAAAGAGTAGCCAGTCTGGATTGTTTCCAGTCTTTGTCGACTTGACCCCACCTTTGTCATCTTGCCAGGGATTACCTTCTTATTTCTTGGGAAAGAGTGAGAGAGAGTAAAGGGGAAAGGTAGCTTGGTTTGTGACATGATCAGGAAGGGACTTAGGAAAACTGGTTTCCCTCTACAAAACAGGGGCAATTGTAGAGTACTTGTGGGGAGTTGTTTTTTTTTTTTTTTTAGTGGCTTGGGTAGAAAAGGAAAGTTTATCACCTACCTAGAACTACACACACACGCACACACACACACTCACTCACACAGCCCACCACTAGTTTAGCTTCAAGATGTTAATCAGGGTAAGATTCTCCCCAAAACATTTTATCTCAAAGATCTCAGCTAAGTAAATTAGACATTTTTCTTGTCTGTTACTGTTGAAGATAATTGCTTTCATCTTCCTCTTCACTTTTTACAGGGAGTTTTGTGGACACAAGTCCATTCTCTGACACCGTGTGTCTGTTCCAGAATGAGTAAAATGTAGGAGTAAGCTCAGAAACCATTAACCTGTTAGGGTTATGCTGGCACAGGGGAATTTGAGAGCAAACTCCAACTTCCAATACACAGAGTTTTATTATTATTTTTTTCTTGTAATGGTTGAATTCAGTCAAGCATCATGTTATTTGGAAAATAACCTTTTTATAACTTGTCCATACTTGCTTAACTGAATTCATTTAGTTGTTTTCAAACCAATCAGTTTGATTGAATTCTCAATTTACCAAAAAATGTGTACAGATTAGAGGTTTGGTATAGGTACTTTATATCAATCCTTATGGGTTCCAGAAATAGTTCCATGTCTCTTGAATGTACAGGAGAGCTGGAGGTGGGAGATGAGGAGAAGAGAGGGAGGGACCAGGATTTTTTAGGACAGCGTCTGCAGATACCCCCAAATATTTGTGGTCCTGGTGCAGAAAATGCAAAAGTTTATGCTTGTAGTCTGTAAGTAGACAAGAATGAACACCAAATGTATGCAGATGTGCAACAACCCTAAAGCGATGGACTTGATTTTCTTGAGTGCCTTAGGAAAATCTGTCATTCTGGTCACAACCTTGTCCATATATATACATGCACACAGATGCACACATATATTTTCATGGCAGCTTCTCTGCCTGATGTCCCTATTTTGGCATATATTAATTCCAGGAGGATGCTAAAAGCTGTGATTCCCATTTAAAAGACAATTATGCCCCCTGCCTAGTTCCCTGTTGACATTCCTTTTTATGGTCCTGGTTTATTTCAATAATGTTTTTATTGTCACTCACTTGAATATGAGTGATGATTGCATCCTTTTTGAGTCCTGAGCTGGAAACCTCACAGAGAGCTAAAGAAAAGGAAACAAAAAGAACCACCCAAGCCAAACCCTCAAAGTCAGCCCAGCCTACTAATGAGAACGTGAGAGGGAAGTGGGAATGGGTGCAGGGAGGGGAGTCCATAAACAAGTACATGTGTTATACACTTATCAATCTCCGATGCTTTGTCAATTGTATCATTCAGAAATGAGATTAAAACCAAATGTCTGAGACCCAAATGAAGTCTAATTGCTATGGATCTGCAATCCCCACTGGGTCCCTAATCCTTTTTGACTTATTCCTCCCCTTCCTCCGATGAGATGGAGCTTAGACACAAAGCCCTTGGTTTAAATTTCAAAAATTAAAATTGACATGCAGCGGTGTTCCCGGGAGCAGGGAGGAATTTCTAAGGAGGTGCCCAGGCTTGGCTTTATCCCTTGCATTAAGAAGCAATTTGTACTTCTAACAAAGACCCAGCCATTCCCCTTTGGCAAAAGGGCAATGAAGATGCCTTGCGAGGGAATCACTGTTCACAATACTTAAACAAATTTGAATTCGAGATTCTTGAATCTGTATTCCCCAGTGCAACTGAGACTCCTTGCAATTCTAATATCGGAGCTGGCGGAGAGGAGCCGCCAAAGGTGTCAGCTGCTAAGAGGATGATAGATTGATGAGTCGATGGGGAGGCACAGGCCTGGGATGGCACTCTGCCCTGGCAGTGATCTCGGCATCTGCACATTATCAGTGTCACAGGGAGGCCTGAACCACCCTCACCAGCCGTCTTATTTTTCACTTATCTCCCATGTACTAATTATTGGGCTGGATGACTCCTGGGAAGGAAGGAGAAGGAGAGAAAGAAAATTCCTTTTGCTACTGCAGAGACAACTTACCTACATAAAGCCATGAACAATTGCCCGCTTTTTCCTGCCTCTCTCAGTAGGCCTCCCCTGATGGAGGTTTCTTCTTCCTATTTGGCACCTTTCAAGGAAGGGGAGAGTTATAGGTTTCTCAAGTTTGGGTTATGGGAGTCTGAGGTGAATATGTGGTGGGTGAGTTGGTGGGAAAGTAAAGAAGCAACAGCAACTATCTTTTCAGTGATAATACTGGGTGTGATGACAGGGACTGAGTGGATGAGGGACACAGAAGACTCTTTCCCAGAGGAATCATTATTTTTCTTTAAATCAAAGGACTCCCATATCAATATTAGCATCTAGCATTCATATGCTCCTTTATGTTCTTCTAAATGTATTTTAAATCTGTTATTTCACTGGAGTCTCACAACAGCTTTGTGGAGTAAGCAGTGAAGGTGTTATTATCTCCATTTTACAGGGGAAATTGAGATCCAGAGGCCCACTGAATTTGGAATCAGAAGACCTGGGTTTAGATCACACAGCCTTGCTCCTTACTACCTATGCTGACCATGGAAAGTCTCCTAACCCCTTTGGGCCTCAGTTTTCTCATCTGTAAAAATGAGGGTGTTTGACTAGGTAATCTCTAAGGTTCTTTAACACAGGAAACTATGACTTGCCCAAAGTCACTCATCTAGTAATTGTTAGAGCAGGAACTCAAAACCATGTCCTCTGATGCTGAGATCAATATCTCTTTCCCAAACCACCCTGCTTCTCTTAGATTCTTGGCTATTCTTGAGTGAGGATAGACAAGATGTAGAATAATGTGCTCAATCTTCTAGACTTACCTTTGAAGTCATTCTCTTGAAACCATATCTTTTCCTCAAGATACTGCTGAGAAGTCACAGCATAGCTTGGTGGATAGGGTGGCTTATCAAGAAGACTGATAGGTTCCTTCTCAGAGACTGGACAACCAAGTGTAGGTTATGTCATGGAAAGGATTCCTTTTGTGTGTGGGTTTGACTAGTCAATGAGTTCCCTTCAAATTCTCAAACTCTTTATTGATGTGAGTGTTAGAATAATTAGAAAAAGCTGCCTTCAAATTCTGTTTCTTGCTGACTGTGTGACCATGGGATAAGTGACTGAAACTTTCTGAACCTCAATTTCCTCATTTTCAAAATGAGGATATATATACATGTGTTCAGAAGGCTATTAGGCTCAGATGAGGCTACATACGTACACAGACACACAGACACAGAATTTGGAAATTTGAAAGTACTCTCTAATAGTCAGTATTTTCATTATTACTTCTAAGTTCCCAAGACTGCTTTTACTGGATATAGTCATATTCTCTTGGCTTCAAAAAAGAGAGTGGCTTTTTTTTTTATTTTGGTAAAAGGTAAGGCCTATGTTTATGTGGCATAAAGGGATGTGGAAAATTTTGAATTATTTAGTTCATTTAATCCATGTAGCCAACCAGGAAGTCTATTTTATTCTGTTCTAATCTCAGAAGTCTAAATGTTCCTATTTGATTGTCTACAAAGATCAAAGAAACCATGCACATGCCAAATTTAAACTTTTCTTTGTGCTACAAATATGTTCCCATTCTAAAGGAAGCTCTTACTTTTTTCACTCAATTCAAATCAGCATAAATTTATTAAATGCCTTCTATCCAGTCACTATAGTAGATGCTTGGGAAAGAAAAAGAAATACAAACTAGCACCTGCCCTCAAGGAACTTATATTCTAGTAGAGGGAATCAACATGCATACAGAAGAGTAAATGTGTGTGTATGTGTGTGTGTGTGTGTGTGTATAAATATATATGTATATATATATATATATTTATACACACATATATATGTGCATGTGTGTGTATATATATGCACATAAACAAACACATACACACATCTATTTGCACATATATATTAAACACACATACTCGTCCATTATACAAACACACACATACACAAAGTAATTTGGAAGAGGCAAACTAAGAATTGGAAGAATCAGAAAAAGCTTCTTATAGAAGGAGATATTTGAGTTGAGCCTTGAAAGAAATTGGGGATTCCAGGACACTGAGCTATGGAGATGGGGCATTCTAGGCATAGGCCTGCGCAGAAGTAGAAGGTTAGAAATAGAAATGTTGCGTAGCAGGAGCAACAAATAAAATATTTTCCATAGAGTGTATTATAGGGAGTAAGGTAAAATCAATCTGGCAAGATAGGTTGCCTCTAGATTGTGGACTTTAAATGCCAAACAACAAGTTGGTATGTTTTCCTAGAAGCAATAGGGAGCTGTTCAAGCTTCTTGGGCAGAGGAGTGACAGGCAGACATGTACTATGGGAATATCAATAGGACTGTGTTGTCCTTCGTTCTCAAAGAAGACCACGACATCAAGATGAAGACATGACTTACAGTTGACTTTGATTTGAGTGAGGGAGGGCTGTGCAAGGTCACCAGCCTCACTTTCTCCTCCTGAGCCATCTGGGTCCAGTGGCCCAGGATGCAATGTGAGATCCTAGCCCTTTTAGGCTAAGGTCTTACCACATTCTCACTTTAAGTGAGATACACCCATTCAATGAACAGGCCTCTTTAAGTAGTCACACTCAAGGGATGGCCCCTTTTAATTAAAAAGAAAAAAGAAAAATAATCAAATTGGGAAGGGAAGACTTCAGGGTTCCTGAGTAAAAGAAACAGTTACTATTTAGTGTTTACATTCACCTTGTTCTAGGTGGGTAGGGACCTGTTGTCCAAATTACGAGCTCCAGAGTGAATTGGGTTTAAGGCTTGGTCTTTGAGCAATAGGATATATTGGAGAGGGAGGAGTGTGGGGGTGAGGGGGCTGATAAGAAATCACCTTCAAATGAGAAGCTTCTGTAAGGGTTTGGAAGTATTAACTGACACGGGAAAATCATATAAAATCTTGGGAAGGAAGGGCTGACTGGAAGGATAGTGGCCAACACTTAAAGGGTAAGTGCTTTCCCTTTGAAGTGGGGCTAAATCCTAAGTCAGTCCAGACTTAGGCCCACTTATATGTGGGCCTGGGAAGGGTGAACGCTCAGTAGAGGGGGAAAGAGAATTATTTTGCTTTCATGGGCTTGAGAGAGAGTCCTTTCTGCTTTGTTTTTTTTTTTTTTTTGTAGCATTAAATAAAGACTCTCCTACATTTGATGCATTATTAATTCAAATTCTTTTTTTAGAGCTGAGGGCTCTTTTGTCTTTTCTGTAAGGCCCTTGAAACAAACCATATTCTCATACTCCCAGGGAAAACATGAATGGAGACAAAATGAGGCAAATTCTTATGTTCCCAGTGGGAAACTGTGGGAAACTGAGGGAAGGAGACAAAGAGAATGATTTGTATGGTGCACCCAAGATTGAACAGGGGTTCATGGAAACACAGAGCCCCTGATTCCAGGACAAAAGTTATATGTTCATTTTTTTAAAAAAGTTAATCTATTTGTAAACCATATACAATATTTTTCTCATAATAAATACCCAATAAACCTCTGTTGAATTAATTCATTCAATTGCTCACTCATTGTTTTTATTCATTCCTTCATTTGTTGGTTGTTTTTCCACTTATCCATTGGTCTAGTCATTTATGTCATCCATTTACTTAGTAAGCATTAGCAAACAGGCCTGTGGGCCATGTCCATTGCTCAGTACTGTGGATGTATAAATGGAATGTAAGAATACTAATGGCACTTAATGTCTTCGTCATTCACTCTGGTTAATCACCCTGTTATATGTTCTTTCTTGTTTAACGTGTGCCTCCCACATCGCACCATCTAGACTGTAAGTATCTTGAAGAAAGGGATCTTTTGTAATACTACTTCTGTAACTCATTCAGGACTTAGTGCAATATTGGAAATAGTAAGGTGTTCAATAAATACTTGAATTGAGGTAGGTTGAGAAGATTGATATTCCTGCCCTTGAGAAGTTTATAAATACTACTGTGTGAACGATTGTGTGAAAGAAGCAAAGGGGTGAAGACAAAGAGATGGAAAGGTAAGGCTCAACAGGATGGATATGGGGAATGGGGCTGAGAGAGAGGAAAGAGCCAAAGATGACTTTAAAATTGTGAACCTTCACGGATAGTGGTGTTCTCAATAGATATAGGGAAATTTTGAGGAGAGGAACATTAGGGGGCATGGTAAGTATTTCTATCTAGATATATTGAGTTTGAGGTGCTAATGGAACATCTAGGTAAAAAATCCATTGAGCAGTTGTGGAATTGTGGATGTGGGTACAGAATCTTAGGAGTTCAGGAGAGATTAGGGATGAATAGGCAGATTTACAGTAGACTGAAAACTTCTTGAAGACAAGGATGGTTTTATTTTGTCTTTGCTTCCTCAGCATTTAGCACATAGTAGGGACCTAATAAATGTTTATTGAATTAACCAATCAACATACATTTTAAAAGCTTCACAAGGACCAAGGCACTGTGCTATGTCACAGGAGATACAAAGATAAAAATACGACAGTCTTAGCCATTAAGGAACTCACATGCTATAGAGGGACATAATGGGTACACATATAAATATATACCATATATATGTACGCATATATGTATATATATCTATGTATATATACACATACGTATATGCACACTGCTTCACAGTAGTTTTCATTCATATCTGACTCTTTGTGACCCCATTTGGGGTTTTCTTGGCGAAGATACTGGAGAGGCTTGCCATTTCCTTCTCCAGATCATTTTACAGATGAGGAAACTGAGGCCAACAGGGTTAAATGACTTATCCAGAGTCCCACAACTAGTAAGTGCCTGAGGCCAGATTTGAACTCAGAAAGATGAGTCTTCCTGACTTCAGGTTAAGCACTCTATCCACTGTGTCATCTACCTGCCCCTCCCCCATATGTGTGTATACATATATGTATATATGTATGTGTAGATAGATTATAAAGTAATTTCTGGGTAGAGGCATTAGCAACTAGGGGTGGGGTAGGGATTAGGAAAGAACCCATGTAAAAGATTGATTTGAACTATGAATTTTTAGAGGGAGACAAAGAGGAAATGTATTCCAAGTGTGAGGGACAATTTGTTCAAAGGCATAGAGATGGGTAAATCGAATGAAATTAAATCAAATCATATACCTACTTGGAGATGTTAAGTGAACACGTTGCTCATGAAATAAAAAATATACACACATACATATAAATGGATGTATATGCATTCATATACCTACATATATGCATGTGTGTATATATTATATAACATGCACATATGCGGGGAGAGAGAGAGACAGAGAAACAGAGAAAGAGGGAGAGATCAGAGCCTTGGGAGAGGGACACATGCTCAGAAGGCAGGAGCCAGATGATAATACAATAAAGAAGGAGACTGGGCAGAGCTGGTCAGATAGATAGGAGGAGAATCGAAGCGAGCAGTATGATGGAAGCCAAAGAAGGGAAGTAGATCCAGGAGCTGGAGTGATGGGCAGAAGCTGCAAAGAATTCCAGGAGAATGAAGACTGAGGAATAGAGTCGTTTTGGAACTTTAGGGGGAAATGTCCCGATCATGACGGATGTGAAATATCGGATCTTGCACAGATGCTATTGAGACTCAAATGGCTTACAAGAAAGGAGATACGTTTAATTAATTTCAACAGTTATGAATTTGCCTACAGTCATTTAAGTAAGTACTGTACTAGGCACTAGAAATGATACAAAATTTATATAAAACCCCAATCCTGCCCTCAGAGAACTTACAGTTTAATGGATGGGAAAAAGCAAACCATAGAGTGTCAGGTCAGAAAGCAGCCTGGATAGCTCACCTCACCCTAGGTAAGGTTGCGTTCAAACTACCCCAAGAGAAAGGCCATCTAACAGAGAGAATACTGGACTGGGAGTCAAGATAACTCATTTTCTTAAAATTCAATTTTATTTTGTTTTTATGAAGATCACATTCTCTCCCTCCCACTCCCTGTGAGAAAGCGAGAAAAAACAAAACTGTTGTTACAAATATGCACAGTTAAGCAAAACAAATGCCTACACTGGTCCTGCACCTCCTCCCCCCCCCCACCCCCCAAAGTCTCAATTTGCATTGTCAGTCCATTACTTCACCTAGAGGAGGGCAGCATTTTTCATCTAGAGTCCTCTGGAATTGTAGTTGATCGTATTGGTAAGTCTATCAAACGTGTTTTTCTTTACCAAAATGTTTTTCCTTCCTTCCTTCCTTCCTTCCTTCCTTCCTTCCTTCCTTCCTTCCTTCCTTCCTTCCTTCCTTCCTTCCTTCCTTCCTTCCTTCCTTCCTTCCTTCCTTCCTTCCTTCCTTCCTTCCTTCCTTTCTTTCCTTCTTCCTATTGATTGTGCCCTTGCTTCTACTCATTTCACCTTATCACAAACTTTTGCAGACTCTTCTTGCTTGGGTTTTCCCTTTTGCCTGCATTTTTCTGTCATCCCTAGACAGCAGAGAGTGTGCAGGCAACTTGCCTGGGGGCATTTAACATAAAAGTAGTCGATGAAGGAAATTCTAATGTTGTCCTATGAGAGGGACTTTTGAAGAGTCTTCTGACTTTTACAGAAAAGTTGCTAGGGATAAAATACATTAGCATAAATAATAATAGCTAGAATTTATATGACACTTTAAGATTTATAAATAAGATGAAATCTTATTTGATTCTCACAACAATCCTAATACTATTGCTATTCTCACTATACAGGTGAGAACACTGAGGCTCAGCAAAATTGAGTGACTTGCCCGGGATTACACAACTAATAAGTATTTTAGGCTGGATCCAAACTCCCGTCTTCTTGACTCCCAGTCCAGCATTCTCTCTGCTAGATGGCCTTTTTCCTGCAACCTTACCTAGAGTGAGGTGAGCTATCCAGGCTGCTTTCTGACCTGACACTCTATGGTTACATATTTCAATACGGTACTGGCATACCTCTGACAGGGAAGAGAACTTTCTGCATTCTCTCTACCTGGTATCACCCAACGAGGCTGCTGCTTTAAATCCTTAGGGACATGGAACTCCTGTTTGTGTGAACTCTTCTCACACCTGTCTTCCTCACATTACATTTTTCATACCAGGCAGATGAATCCATAGATAATTCTATCTGCCTGAACAGTTGGCCAAAGCCAGGCTCACTAAAACCTAGGCATCTCAAAAAGATAGTTTATTTTGAAAACAACCTATTGGTAACTAATTTTATCTCACCAATTTTCAAAGGGACTGGTGGTTTAACTGAATTCAGTCACATAGTCTTTCTATTCTTCTCAAAGCACAAAGTATCAAAGCTGGAACCAACTGAAATAAGGCAGTATGGTACACTAGAAAGAAGACAGATTTGGCATTGGAAAACCTGACTTCAAATCTTGTCTCTGCTTATATAATTCATGGGACATTGGAGAAGTTATTTCCTCTCTCTGGGCTCCTCAGTTTTCTGAGACTAGATAATATCTAAGGTCCTTTCTATCTTGAAACCTTAGCATCCTATGAGGCAGGACAAGATCTTGATGGGAGGGGCTAGGGAAAAAGGAAAAGTGATGCTATTAAGAATTTTCTCCACTCTTTCTTATTGGTGAAGTGATTTACAGTCATCTTTTCAGATACCGATGATGCACACTTGTCAAACTTCAGTGAAGAGTAAGTCCCAGTATAATTGGTGCTGGAGCCTTGACTAAGTCAGTAGGATTCAGCTTTTAGGTTTGGGTGGCATTAATATGCAAAATTTCATTGACTTGTCCAACACTGCAATGCATAGGGCTACCGGCGCCCTGATTACAAATTGACAGCACACACCACTGTAGCTCTGGGAATTCTTGCCACGCATAGTAAGAACATGGCACTAATCCCTGTTAAACCTTCCTAGGTTCGATGCATTTCAGCCCACCCTAGTTGAAAGGATGCATTGATGGCACATCCTTGAGCTGACTGTCACTGTGGAATCTGCCTGCCACACAAACGTGTTCTCCTTGGAATCAATGGGGACTTTGCATTTCATTCTTGTGACTCTTCCTCTTTTTTCTTTTTCCCATTCCCCTAATACAACCCAGGACATTGAGCACCTCAGCCAAGGACATGGTACTCAAGGGAAAGATTTGTTGGCTGCTCAGTTTTGAAAACCAGCTCCTAAGATATGTGTAATTTATTAAATATTATATTGAGTGCCTTCTGTATATTTTATACTTTTCTAGGTCCTATGGGAAGGGTTGGGGAGAAGGGAAAGAAGGGTGAGGCATGGTCTGTGCCTTCAAGAAACATAATGTAATTAAGGAAGAAAGAAGAACCAATAGGAAAGTATCATCAAATAATATGACAGTGTGTAATTAAATGCTAAATTATGTGGTAATAGGTGACACCTCTACCCATATGGGTTGAGTAGGAAGTTTTCCTAATGGATAACTCTGTGATGCTGCAAGATATATAGACCAAGGGAGAAGTGACTCCTGATTAGCAAGGACCTCTAATACCATGTGGAGGCCGGTTTGCAGAAGGGATTTCTATGGATGGTTGGGGGACTTGAGACAGTAAAGAGAGACAAATACTGAACGTCAAGAGACTCATTGGAGGGATTTCTCCGCCTATGTTTGAGGGCTTCCAGTATCATTTAAAGATTCACAATTGCCTCTCTCAACCACCTCTCTTGAAGCCCTTTGACTGTGTGAAGAATTCGATTTTCTACTCACATGGGTGGTTGGTCTCTCAGTCAATCAGGAATCACTCTGTAGACTGTTAACTCTGAAGGAGAGTCAGCTGATGACTGCACAGCTCTGTCTCACTTAAATCCAATTTGCTTGCAAGTCAAGATGCCACCCATCTGATGTCATTGGCCTTCTTCGTGAAGAACGATGAACAACAGGAATGGGTCCCTGTGGGTAGCACGATGTGTCACAAGGTTATATTCTCAGGAAAACCACTCAACCTGTGTGGGTGGGGTTGTTAAAATGAGCTATTTAGGAGGGAGGAGGTTCATGAGGATTGGAGTATTCAGTGGAGGGAAGGTGAGACTTGAGCTGGCTCTGAGAAGTAAGACAGACCGGCTCCCGGAGTCTGCTATCTGGCTAGAAGGATGACACACACGCACGTGCAATGATTACTGAATGGCAGAAGACACCACAGCAGACACAGCATCAGTAGAAATGTGTTCTATTCCCTAGGACGCTTTGGGCTGATGGGATGGGGCAGGAACCGTAAGAGTAGAAAAGAGAGGAGAATCCATGTCATGCTACCAGCTTTGAGGAAGAGAAGGCCTACTGAGGGCAGGGTTAGGAAGTTTGTAGGATTGGAAAAAGCTGTAGGGAAGCAGAACCACTTTCTATGGGACCAGTAATTGTACCCAGGCAGCTGGTATTTTCATTCCACTAGCAATCCCCTGTGGAAATTGTAACTGTGTTCCTTGCTGTTGGATTCATGTCTGAGTCTCATTTATGGCCTTATCAGTTTTTATAATAAACATATTTCTGTTTCATATTGGTGTTGTTGCTTGGTTGCTAGCAGGTGAACTGACTTGAATACTCTAGGAAGAAGTCAAATTTGGGTTGTCCCAGGGGAAGCCTGGGTTCTGGGCATGAGCCTTATATACAGAGTCATTATTACTTAAAAGATTGCAGCAATAACAGGCTCTGCATGGCTTGAATCAACATGTAGGGTACAACAACACATGATTGAATACTACATTGGATATATTCTACCATTAAAGTTTCTGGTAAGGAAAGGAACGAGATGAGAATGGAGGCTGGGAGCAGGTCAGTAGAATTATAGGGGAAGGTTTCACAAATGAGGTATGACTTAAGAAGAAAGGTGAGATTTAAAGAAAGGGAAGGGAGGCAATGAGCATTTATGAAGTATGTACAATGTGCCAGGCACTGTGCTAAGTGCTTTACAAGCATCATCATGTTTGATGCTCACAACAACCCTAGGAGACTGGTGCTATGATTTCTCCTATTTTGCAGCAGAGAAAACTGAGGCAGAGAGAGAGTAAGTTACTTACCCAGGGTCATGCAACTAGGAAGTGTCTGAGGCTGGATTTGAATCCAGATCTTTCTGATTCTAGGCTGAGCACTCTATCCATGGAGCCATCTAGGTGCCTCTGGGAGAAGAAGGTGTAGTATGTGTGTTCGTCCTTTGTTGCCGAAGAAGACCATGTCATCAGAGAAATGATGACATGACTTGCACTTGACTTTGTTTTGAGTGAGGGAGGGCTGTGCAGGTCACCAGTCTCACTTCTCCTCCAGAGTCATCTGATTCCAGTGACCAGATATTCATCAGGATGACTGGAGATGACCCAGGCAACCGGGGTTAAATGACTTGCCCAAGGTCACACAACTAGTGAGTGTCAAGTGTCTGAGGTGAGATTTGAATTCAGGTCCTCCTGACTCCTGCACTGGTGCTCTATCCACTGCACCACCTAGCTGCCCTGGTGGGAGAAGAAGGTCAGGAAAGGGAGGAAGGTGGAAATAAAGTGTCAGGTATATGATGTGAAGGGAGTAGTGAGGAGTCTAACATACTTGGAGCAGATGATTTAATCAATCTGTCAAGCAACAAGCACTTATTAAGTACCTACTATGTGGCAGGCTCTCTGCAAGTGGCTGGGATGCAAAGGGAGAAAGAAATAGTTCTTGCTCTTAAGACAATTTCATTCATCCTGGGTCGTGACAAACCATCTTTTGATTTTCTGTATCAATTATCCACAAGGATACATTCTAGGCACGCATCCCTCATGTTCCTTTACCCTGCTCCCAGATATTGTCTGTGTGAAATACAAAGTTGTTTTGTTATTAGCCTAAAACCAAATCAGAATTAGGAAAGTAAGTCTACTGTAGAAAACCAAGCCAAGCTAAGCAAAAAAAAATGTTCCCCCAAACTAAATTTGCTTGCTGTTATTCAGTCATGTCTGACTCTTCATGACCCCATCTGGGGTTTTCTTGGCAGAGAGACTGGAATGGTTTGCCATTCCTCCTCCAGCTCATTTTACAGATGAGGAAACTGAGGCAAACAGGGTCACACAATCAGTAAGTGTCTGAAGTCAAATTTAAACTCAGGGAGATGAGTCTTTCTGATTCCAGGGTGGGCACTTTATCCACTGTACTACCTAGCTGCCCCAAACTAGACAGCACATTCCAAATACTGATGTGGGAATTTCCGCTCTTTTGGATTGTCTATGCTATAGCTGGCCTCTATGATTGTGGGTCAATGAGAGATAGGTGCTTGTGTTTTGATTCTTATTTCCTTGAGGGTGTTGAAGACATTCTTGAGGCTGTTGACAACATTTCAGAGAATACAAAATGAGAAAAGTTTGGCTAGCTGCTAAATGAAAGCTTTTCTGAAAGAGATTTGGGGATTTAGTAGAGTACAGTGTGACTCAACCATGCAAGAACCAGGAAAGGTAATGTTATCAAGGGCTGCCTTTAGTCCTTCCAGGTCTGGGGACTGAAAGTCCTGCCAGACTCTGTCCTGGGCAGACCACATTGTGCTGATGCTGGGACCTGCATTTCAGGAAAAAGATTGCCAAAATGGATAGTGCCCAGAGGTGGGTGACCAGAACAGTGGAGAGATCATATCAGAAGAAGAGGATACTGAGTAGGCACTTCATAGCTGTGTTCAAACATCTGAAGGCCTGACTGCATGGAATAAGGCTGATTCACTGCTGCTTGACCCCAAAGATAACAAGGAGCAAGGGATGGAAGCTGCAAAGACGCTCTGTGTAAGGTAAACCTTCATCTTCATTACTATCACAGCTGAAGGTTATATAGTGCTTCAGATTTGTTGATCAGTGAAAACTGGTTTGACTGGTGTAGTCCCAGTTCTCCTCCCCTCCCCCTCCCCCAAGGCAGCCCATGATTCCAGGATGCATGTATGCCAAGGCTAATAAACCCAGTGACTGGGCATTACCACCCTCCCCACCCCCACCAGACACTCACTGAACTGGCACAATTAAGATTAAGTTCCCTATATTCTCATTCCTCATTCTTTATTGGGCAATTTAGAAAATATTTTCACTTTACTTATCCTACAGATAACAGAAAAATCTCTTATTGGTGCCAAGCTGGCTCTTTGTCTAAAACTTTCTTTAAGTTTGGGCCCTCAGGGGCTCTGAGTCTTTCACTGGAATATGAAAGCCATTCTATGGTTCCATATCTGGAAGCAACCCTACTGTGTGCTGCCCATGGCTGGAGATGGGGGCAAAGGGGGCAACGCTGAGAGGTTGCTGGCATCTGCTCTCCTCCTTCTGTTGTAAATAGTAAGAAAGTTCTGTTCACCACTACCCCTCCGTGGCTCTGCCACTCATCATCCCAACTCTCTGGCACCAGAAAGTTTTATAAAGCATTTCCATGCATTATTTTGACCCTCACGATAGCTC
This sequence comes from Bettongia penicillata ogilbyi, assembly GCA_023548195.1. NCBI lineage: Eukaryota > Metazoa > Chordata > Mammalia > Diprotodontia > Potoroidae > Bettongia > Bettongia penicillata. The sequence goes on from JAJHZJ010000472.1 coordinate 5,814,249, forward strand.
TTTGTGGTAGGTGCTGCAGGTATTAAGTGCTGTTGTTTAAAGTCCATAGAGTCTGTGCTCAAATCTCAGCTTTGCCACTTACTCGTGTGACCATCGGTCAGTTTCTAAACTTCTCGATATCATTTTCATCTGTAAAATGAGGCAGTTGGACTAAAAGACCTTGGAGGTCTCATTAAAAACCATTGCTGGGGTTCAAGGAGATGTGGTCTATACCTGTTCTATCTCCGAAGGAGCCTCTTTCAAGAGGTTTGGTGGAGTTCTGTTCCGGGGTGTCCTGGAGGGATCAGGCACCCTATTCCCCACCCCCTTTCACATTCTTTGACTTACACATCCCCTACTGATACCCTGGAGGGAAATGCTTAAAGATTAGGTGTTGGATTCTGTCTCCCAAAGACCTCTGTAAGGGGAGGTACTGCTTGTATAACAGAAATCAAGTATTACTTATTTTACACAAAAAAGGAATTCGAGAGGATGTGACTCACAGAACACAGACAGAATAATTTAAGAGGATTCAGTAGCAGCAAATTAGATGGAAAGATCCCGTGTTCCTTAGGCAAAGCTGATAATAAGTATAGCCTCTTATCCTTTATATGGATAAAATCACATCCATTTCTGATGTTGAACCATTTGACAGTGCTGTAGACATCTCTCATTGTGCTGCTTATCTGTTCAATAACCTCTAATGACTCTCTATGTCTATAGGAAAAAGTTCTAACTCATTACCTGATATATCTGCAAGGATCCCAACATACACGACATACACAGGACGGCCTGCTCTATAGGTTTTTAGATCTGTTTTTCTAAAAGGAAAGCAACTTTTGAGGGGCCAATAATCACTTTAATCAAATATATATATATATATATCATTCACTTAGTTAAGGGGGAAAAGTCAGCACCCTGAACTTCAGAGAAAATATGAACAGAGAAACAAAGATTAAGCAATAGACAGGGCTTACAATTGTCTGACTGTAAGCAATACATACATCATAGATCAACAGACAGATCCAGCTATCTGACCATACATACATAGTTACCAGAGAGAGAAGCCCCAACATCTGAGTTTTCAAAGCCAGGGGGTCTGCCCAGAGTCTTGTCTAGTCAAACAAACGCTTCCAAAGAGTCAACCCCAAAACAAAACCTCACTTCAGAGTATATATAAGCTTTTCAGAGCCAGAGGGCATCACGACCCTAGAGAACCATTGTCTCATTAGAATTTAACAAAAGGTGTGGGTCTTCCAACGGCAACAAAAAATCTCTACTAATCAAGCTTCCTAAATTCGCAGGCCCATTAATGGGTGGGGAAGATCTTTAACTCTCATTAGTATTACACCTGGCATTTCAAGGCCCTCAAAAATCTGACTCCAACCCACATTTCTTTTTTTTTATATAATTTATTTATAAAAATATGGAACACTTCACGAATTTGTGCATCATCCCTGCTCAAGGACCATGCTAATCTTCTCTGTATCGTTCCAATTTTTAGTATATGTGCTGCTGAAGCAAGCACTCCAACCACATTCCTTGACATCTTTTATTAAACTCAATAAGTTTCCTGTTTCTATCAATTCATTCTGCCACTATCTCTCAAGACCTGCATAGTGCTACCTAAATTTGTAATTAGGAAAGGACAAGTTATCCCCCATTCCTGGAGTGCTGTCCCTCTCCACTTTCAAATTTTAGAATTGCTAAGGCTTGCTTCAAGGCTTACCTTAGATACTGCCTCCTATAAGAAACCTTCTCTGTGTTTGTAATTGTGCTCTCTCCCTCCTCAAATTATCTTGAACTCACATGTGGTATTCTCCAAGTAGGCCATAAACCCTTTCAGGGTAGGGGAGCTTGCCCAGGGCCTTGCTAATGGTGAGCCATTAAATACTTGCTGATTTTCATGCCTGTCTGATTTGCCTTTTCCCTCTATTAAGGAATTTCCTCAGGGCCCCAGGTCTTATTGACCCCTTAATCAGAGTCCTACATCATCTGCTTCTTAGCATGCAAATCCTGAGGTTTTGTCCTTGGCTTACCTCCTACCCCCTTTTTGCCTTTTAGTTTTTTTGTAACTTTTCATGATTGATGCATTCCCACCGGAGAGACTAAATCCTGTGATTCTTCGGGGTTCAGGAAACTGCTGGTTTCCTTGATATACCCTAATTCTAATTACTTATCTCCATTTCTCTGCTACTACAGTTGTGTTGTACACCAAATTCCAGTATCCACTTTCTTCCCTACCTTCTACTCCATGTCAGTGGAGCATAGACCACAAGAGTAGCCTATAGAATATATTTAGAAGAATCAGTGAGATTTGAATTCAGAAATAATGTGATAACATTAAATTGTTAGACATGTATGTACATTCCTTAATCAATAAATGATCAAAATGTATGAATAAGAAGTTTTTAAAGGAAGAAAGAAAATGTATCAATGGCTTTATTGGTCTACTGACTCTTTGACATATATAGTGTTCTCTGGGCTTCCTTTTCAGCGCTTTTGCAATTATGGTCACCCATGTTTGGAATGCATGCCTCTCTCATTATCTTCCCTTGGAATCCCTGAATTTCTTCAAAGCCTAGATCAAGTACCTGGAGTCTTTACTCATCCCCCAAGCTGATAATGACCTCTGTCCAAATGATCTTATATTCTTTTGTATATAACGGTCTTATTAAAAAGTCTTAATAAAGTTTCAGATTGTACCAAGGGTTACCCTTCCTAATGTATTTATATGTGCACATACAACTTCTACTATTATAATGTAAGGTCTTTGAGGGTAGAGACCATTTCAATTTTGTCTATATCTGACTATATACTTAGCATAGTACCTGATATACATTAGGCAATGAATAAATACTTAATATTAATAAGATCATATTTCTATAGTATTTTAAGATTTATGAAACACTTTACTCACAATATCCTAATGATATGGGAGGCAGTGCAAATATCATTATCCCTATTTCACAGTTAAGGAAACAGAGTTCCAAAGAGGTCCAATAAGTTATTCAGGGTCACAAAATGAATTGGTGAGAGAGCTAAGCTGAGTCCCTGACACCCAATCTTGACTTGATTCTTTTGATATTATAAGAGTGGGCTGAATCCAGGAGGGTTTGGAATATATCTGAAAGGAGAGATGAAATAGAAAGAGATAGAAAAATGATATAAGGAGAGAGAGAGACTGTGTTTGCCATCAGAAAACAGGGATTGAATCCCAGTTCTGACATATATTCTTACATATGTTCAACATAAGATAATTTTGTACTGTACCTTAAGAGCTTAAAGGAACCTCAGAAGCCATCCATATCTATTACTCCATTTTACAGACTTGGAAACTGAGGCCTAAAGGAATAAAGTGACTTGCCCAAGGTTCTATGAGTAATTCAGATCCTCTGACTCCAAATGCAGAACTCTTTTCATTATACCACTCTAAAGAGCCTATGAACTAAGTTTTGCTCAGCCAAATGGGAAGTCAGTTTGGACTTCATTTGTCACTGGCTCTACTCTATCAATATGAGTATACAATATCAGTGTAAGGAGTACTGAGGGTAGGGATTATGTAGGGACTGTGGGGACCTCAGTTTCTTCATCTCTAAAATGATGGGGAGATTGAAGAGATCTTTAACAGCCATTCCACCTTTAAACCTTATGATACTAAAGTTTCAACAGAAACTTTCAACTCCAGGCTACTTTGAGAGCAGACCTGCTCCTGAAAGAGAATGACTCTCCTGGGCATCCTGAGCAGGGCTAAGCCCCATGGAAACTTCAGTGATGGCTCTCTTGGGGTCTAGCATTCTTCTGTTCCCCCTGGCTCTGGGTTCTGAAGAAACACCAATGAATTAGGTGAATGGAGGCAGGCAGTTCCATCTCAAAATTCTCACTCCCTGTTGGAAACTGGAGTAAGTCATGTTACTACATTTGACCTTAGTTGCATTCCTACCTAAAATGAGGTTGGATCAGATGATCTCCAAAGTGCTTTTGTGCTCTAAGGCCTATATTCCATATTCCCCACAGTCAGGACTTCTCACACTGAGACTGAAGCTCTTTCTTGTTGGCTAAGTAAATCTAGGGGCTAATGAAGTTCAAATTGGTTTCACATTTGGCTGAGGAAAACAGTTCATAGACTCATTAGAGAATCATAAGTTGATTTAGTAGTTTAGTCTAATTCCTTTTTTTTAGAGAGGAAAAAAGATTGAGACCCACAGAGGTTAAGTGACTTGTCCAAGGTCACACAGGTAGTAACTAGAAATCAGGATTGAATCCAGATCCTTTCAAAGATACATGCATGCTTTGAAAATAGGATGAGAGAATGAAATCCCTGGGATAGAGACAGGAACTGGACACAGAACTCCCCCATGAAGAAATTCCTTCTTCTACCAATGTAGGCTGGCACTAGAACCCTGAGAGGTTATAACTGATTTATCTAGGGGAACACAGTGAGTATATGTCAGGGTTAGGACTTGAACTCAGGTCTTCCTGGTTTCAAAGCCAGTTCTCTATCCACTACACTCTGCTGCCTATCCTTACTCCTAAGAAAACATCTCAATGAATATTGTCTTGATATTAGTGGTAGTGTTTGTCCATGAAGGATTGTACACAATCACTATATTTTTCTAGATAGAAAATCACCTGCCTTTTTTTTGCTGTTGTTTTTAAAATCTCATTTGTGGAGTGCTTAGTAAATTGATTCTGCTAGTAATCCACAAGGCAAATTAAGTCATTGGAGACATTTTAAAAAGTCAAATAAACACAACACATTCAGACATGGGAGAGGGAGGTTGGGGATGAAGGGGAAAGTTTCATTTTCCATTTTAAGTTCCATGATCCCACAGACCTCATGATAGATTGTCTATACTAATTTGTGTTTTAAGTTAGCATGCTGACTAGCTACCCACCAAACTCATGGGAGCTGTCTTTTTTTCTATTACTCGACAAATAGGGCTGCCAAGTTTGGGATCCCATGTTCTGGGCTCACAAATACCAAGTAATTGTTACAATTGTGTGAGATACTGAGAGAGGAGTTCATGTTTGCTGGCAATTGTTTCAGACACAATGAACCCAGCCAGTTTTCCTAATCGGCTTTCAATTACTGGAATTCCTAAGTGCAGAAGCGGGGAAGGATGAGTAAGGGACGGTGAGTGTCAAATCATATGCTCATAGAATTATTGAGTCAATGGGGACCTTTGAGGTCATCTAGTCTAATTTTTTATCCATGCTATGATCCTTTCTGTAATATTCCTGACAGATGTTGGTCCAACTTCTTCCTAAATTGGGGCTTGCTACCTCTTAAGGTAGCCTCTTTCATTGTTGGACAACTATAATTAATTGAACTTTTTTTATATATATTGGATTACAATTGGTCTCCCAGTTGGTAGGGAAAAATTCTAACAACTGATTGGCCTATGGATGAATTAATTAATAATCATTTTATACCTGTGTTTTAAGAACTATGCTAGGTGCTTAAAGATATAAATATTTTTAAAATATGAATTAGTCTCTACTGTTAAGGAGGGACAATTTTTAGCATAGAGGCTAAAGACACCATTTGACTAAGATCACAGTGTCTGGCATCTCTATCGCTCCATATTCTTTACCTAGATATAAAAATTTGTCTGGGTTCACTTCAGGGGAAATCTGACCTCAAATTTGGGAAAGGAATTCTCTCCAGTCTCACATTCATTGACTCTTCAAACCCCAACCGTGGCATCTTAAAAACAATACTACTTTTGGCTCATGTCTGGGTCTCTTCAGAGGATAAAAGTAGTATCTATTTAATTGAAATATGAATTGACTATAATAGAGATGATGTATTCCTAATCACAAAAACTTAATACTCAGCATAAAGACATAATGGAGATTTAAAAGAAAGGTTAGAACAGAATTCAGCACCTTAAAATGAGGGGGTTCAGACTCTGGGAACCTCCTTGAACTCCCCTTGAATTTTCCCACTAATTCTGGCCTTTCATACTCAGATCTACTACCCTTAACCCAGCCTGGTCCTCCATGGTCTGTTACCTCTGGATTGCCCCACTTGCTTCCCACCCAAGCACTGCCTTGTCTGATACCTCCCAATTGCCTCCAGCTGTTTCCCACCTTTGATCACTTCACTAGTTACCCTGGTCTCATCAAGATCCTCCTTAGAGCCTCCTCTCAGACTACTAGACCACCTCTAAATCTTTCTCACTGACTTTCCGTATATAAGCTCCACCTCATCGCCTTGAAGGCTCTCAGATTCAATCTAGGTCTGACTCTGTCTAGCTGAGATTCTGTCTGTCCTACTTGTCAATACAAGCAACACAAATGCTTAGGCTCCTTAAGAGTCAACCCAATATGGTGAACCTTTAACAAACTTTGTTTTACTTTGGCTGGAAGAAGACTTGAGTTGAATTCATTAGCAGGACCCTGCATGTCGGTATTTTGGGGTCCTGAGTACCCCAAACCTCATTATGGTTCCTAGACTTCAACAAATACAGTTATTGACACCTGCTGGGAGGCTGGTAGTTTATCCTCCATGGGAGATTAAGCTATTTCAGCAAGGTTTCTGGTTACTCATTTTACATCCTCCCCTTCCCACCTCTCCCCCGCTCCTCCCCCACCCCACTCTGCCCTGTTTATTATTATCTAACTAAACAGCCACATTTGATCTTCTTTCTATAGGCTCCTTTTTTGATGCCAGGGTGGTACTGGCTTGTTGTTAATGTTGCTACCACCTCCCTAGTAGTTGTTGACTCTGGTATAGATCTCTAAACCTTTGAAAACACATAACATCATCTACCAAAGGAAAAGAAAAGCAGACAAAGGAAGTCAGGGGTCTTTGACACAAACCTGACTAGTTGAGTCCACATTTCACATGGAGAATGGTGATGGTGTCACCAGTATATTAAGGTATACTGCTTGCTGGAAACATTTGGTTACATGGAGGACTGCTTCTAAAGGAACATCAACCAGAAAATGTCTCTTTTACCAGGTCCCTTGAGCTATCTGTTCATTCAGCTCGGTAGGGAATTAGAGAAATGTCAACAATGACTTATAGATGGTCAAAAGTCTGAAGTGAAGGAGTTCATTCTAAGCATGGGAAAGGGCCATGGTTGTTTATGTTCATCCTTTATTTTTGAAGATGACCATGACATCAGAGAAATGATGACATGACTTGCCCTTGACTTTGTTTGGAGGGAGGGAGGGCTGTGCAGGTCACCAGCCTCACTTTGTCCTCCTGAGCCTTCTGGATCCAGGGATGAGGTATTCATCAGGATGACTGGAGATGGCCCAGGATGCAGTGGGAGACTTTGGCCTTTTAGGCTAAGGCCTTTTCAGGTACTCACTTAAAGTGAGGTAATGCCCATTCAGTGAATAGGCCTGTTTAAAAAGTAGTCAGGGGGATGGCCCCTTTAATAGAAAAGTAAAATAGATAAATCACCCAGGGAGGGGCAGGAGCCTCAGGGTTGTTGTTTGGAAGAGAAATTGTTACTATTGACATTCACTCTAAGCCAACAGGGTCCAAAAACAGCCATTGAGTATGGCTCAAACATTATTGTTCAATCCATGGACTTCAGAGTGCACTGAGTCTAAGGTTTTAGGGAAAAAAAGACAGAAAGAAAAGAAAGAAAGGAAATAAAGAAAGGAAGAAAGAAAGAAAGAAAAAGGGAGAGAGAGAAAGAAGGATGGAAGAAAAGAAAGAAAAGAGAGAAATCTAGCCAATGTACCCCAAGTTAGCTGGGCAACTTCTGGCTATCAAAATTTACCTTCTTTTGGAGAGGAAGAAAGAAGGGGAGAAGGCTAGGTTGAGAGAGAGGATGAGCTGAGTTACCCAGCTAGCTGGGTCCACATTCAGGCAGCTCAATCTTCTCCCAGGTTGTGTTCATCCTTTGTTTTAGGAGAGGACAATGACATCGGAAAAATGATGACATGACTTGCACCAGTGCAAATATACAGAGACAAGAGATGGAGTGCTTTACTTGAGGAACAGAGAAAAGATGAATCTGACTGTAAAATGCAAAAGTGATGTTCAGGGAGTCTAGAAAGCTAGATTAGGATTGGGTTTGGGGAGAACTTTAAAATCCAAACTAGGTGTTTATATTTGATTTTGAGAAGTAACATATATCCACTGGAGTTTATTGAATAGGGGGATGATGTGGCACTTATGGAAAGCTACGTGGAGGATGGTAGCTATGCTGGAAGTTATGTGAAGGATGAATTGGAACTGGGGACACATTTTAGGCAAGGGGATCAATCAGGAGGCCATCGCAATAATCAAAGCCAGAAGTGAGGAAGACCTCAATGGAGCTGGTGGTTGTTTGAGTAAATGAGGTGTGTGATGTGGAGATTTTGTTGAAGTAGGTAAGATTTGGCAAATGATTGTATATGTGGGGTAAGGGAGAGTAAAGAAATGCCTAGGTGATGAGCCTAGAATGTTGGTATCCTACCAAAAAAAAAAATAGGGAAGTTCAATACAAGGATGGATTTGGGGACAAGATAATGAGTTTTGTTTTGCACACATTGAGTGTGAGCTATCTATGGAGTATCTAATTTGAAAAGTCTGATAGGCAGTTAATGATACAAGAATGGAGACTGGAAAGGGACTGGGGCTGTATATGTTGATGATAATTAAACTTATAGGAGCTGGTAAGGTCACTCAGAGACAAAATGTAGAAAGATAAAAGAAGAGGTCCAAGGTTAGAACCTTGGGAGTACCATGATTAGGAGGTATAATGGGGGTGATCTGGGGAGAGATGATGTTCTATTACTACTTTTATTTTTTACCATGTTATTTTTTTAAAATGTCTCTGTTTTGAATGAATAGTATCCTTTGACTGACTGGTAAGAGTAAATACAGTGTGCCTTAGTAGGGTTTCATAAAGTATGACTTTGAGTGGTTGTGGACCCACAGAGTACCTTTGGCTTAGAGTGGTTCATATGGAGGGCTCTGTGTCAAAGGGGGTGCCCTAAGTGTTATACTTTCAAGTTAACCATTCTAGAATTCATGACCACCATTATCTTTAACTGTATTTAATTACATAACTATTCATGGCATTCCAACTAGTTGTGATGCAAGGCAAGTTATAAGATTCTATAATTTTATGTATTTGGAAGGACCTTAGAACCAATCAGAAAGCTTGAGTTGGCTTTTACTGTACATTTAGAAGTCATTTTTCTTGAAAATAACCCTGAGTGGAGAAAAAAATAGCAAATTTAGTTAACTGTCAGTATTTTGATAGAAACCCTGAGTCTCAGAACATCCTTCTCCAAGGAGCGGAGAAATTGCTCCAGTCATGGAATTTTGGAAGGTCCTGTGAGGTCCTCTAGTTCAAATTCCTTATTTAACAAACGTGAAACTTAGGCTAGGAGATTTTATGTGATTTGCTCACGGTCACACAGCTAGTTAGTGACAAAGCTGGAAACAGAACCCAGGTCTCAGCTTCAGTTCAGTGTCTACCACACTAATATGCTGCATTAGAGCCAGTTACTTTCCTATCTGGGTATAATGTTAGTGTCTTTTTGTTTAAACGTCTGTTTCCCAATCCCTGTCATATGAGTCCCCTTTGAATTTGTGGGAGCCTCTTTATCTGTGTAGCCACCTCTCAGTCCAATCATCTGTCATCTATATCTCTCACATTATAGACACACACATACAGAAATATTTTAGCTATGAATCTGTAGACATATTCTGCTCATTTGTGCAGAAGAAATGACAGGCATACTCTGGACCCAGTGAATGATCATATTTGATATCAGGCCCCCATGAATGGGTGTTAAAGCAACCAGTGGATGTGATTACTGACTCACAGATGACGGGCATAATCTTTCAGTACTAATGAAGGTCAAATGTTGTCCTTCAAAAAAGGAAGAGAATGGAGCCTGAAAATTATAGGCCAGAGAGCTTGACTTCAGTTCCTGGAAAAGGAGAGTTAGCAGCTGTGTGAATTTGGACAACTTATGTTCGCCTCAGTTTCCTCATCTGTAAAATGGGAATAATAATTGCACCCACTTCACAGGGTTGTTGTAAGGATCGGTGATATATCAGTAAAGCACTTAACCTGTCACATAACAGGCATTATATGTGTTTACTGTTATTGGCATTATACTTGTATTTTAAAAATAATTAACATGGCAAGTACAACAAAAGGAATTTGTGGCTAAATAGTAATCTACTTGAAAAAGTTCTGAGATTTTTGGTGGATTTCAAGCTTAATATAAGTCATCAGTAGGCTATGATAGTGAAAAATACTAATGGTATCTTTTCTGTTGTTGTTCAGCCAGGTCATACTCTTCATGACCCCATTTTGAAGTTTTCTTGGCAAAGATACTAGAGTGGTTTGCCATTTCCCTTTCTATCTCATCTTACAGATGAAGAACTGAGGCCAATAGGGATTAAATGGCTTGTCTAGGGTCCCATAGCAAGTAAGTATCTGAGGCTAGATTTGAACTCAGGAAGATGAGTCTTTCTGACTCTAGGCTCAACACTTTATCCATTGTATGATCTAGCTGCCCAATGGTATCTTAGGTACCATTAAAAGAGGCTTAGTGTCCCAAAGAGGACAGGTGATAATTCCACTGTACTCTGCCTTAGTCATGCCATATCTGGAGTGTTGTGTTCATATCTTAGCACCGTATTTTAAGGAGAATGTTGATAATGGCAGCATATCATGATAAATAAAGAGCTAGGTACAGAACCAAGAAGACCTAAATATAAGCCTTGCCTTTGATGCCTCCTAGTCATGTGACTCTAGATAATTCAAGACTACAAATTACAGAGGAGGTACTGTCCTGCATTGGCAGAAGGAGTTTACCCTTATGGGAGTCCCCTATACCAGTGAGATCTGTATGTGTAGGATCTCATTGGTCCTATATAATGAGCTATAGATCCTTTTCTAGTCCCTATCCATTAAAAAGCTGTAGAGCATTCAGAAGAGTAAAAGAAAGGTAATGAAGAGTTGAAATTACATCATTTGAGGACTGGTTTAGGGAACTAGTCTGTTTATCTTGGAGAGCTGTTTATTCTGCAGGGGAGAATACTTAAAGGGACAAGGAGTGCTGCATTCAAATATTTGAAAGGCAGAAGAAGAACATGAAAGAGAGGATAGACAGATTCTGCTTGGCTCCTAAAGTAAAGGGCTAGAAATAGCAGATTTAGGCTTGATACAAGGTCAAAATTCCTTAAAATTAGAACTATTTAAGAGGAAATGGGCTACCTTGGAAGTAGTGGGTTTTACCGCACTAGAAGTTTTCAAACAAAGCTTATGTGATCATCAACCAGGTTGTGCGAAAGATTTGTGTATGAAAGAGTTGGACTAAATCTCCTTTGAGCATTATTTTAACTCTCAGATTCTGTGATTCTGTTCATGTACTTGGAAATGAGAGGTACATGTGTGAGGTCGAGTTTTCTGCCCTTTCAGGGATGACTTTGGACCACATTGTCTTGTAGATGGCCCTTTGCTACTCCTACCCTTTCTCTTGGGAATGGTCCAGGATCTTACATACCTCTATGGATAGTGTTGGATTATCCTCCTCCACCTAGAATAGACTGGATCTAACCTCCTCCCTCTCTCCGTAGCACCAATAGGGAATGCCTAGGATCCATACCTTCCCTGCTGATGTCCCTGCAAAGACAACCAAATGAGATTAAGACACCTCAAGGGCATCTTCCACACACATTCAAGTATAGAGTTTGGCAAACGCTGCAGAAACAATTTGCCAAGTCACTTAGGCTGGGAAATTCAGTAACTGCTCAGGATCCTACCCTCCACTCCCCCCTCCTCCTATTCTGACAACCACTCACCAACCCTTTAAAGTGGACACTTCCGATGGCTCATCTCTCTGCTTTTGAAGCCACCTCGTTCTCATGGAAACCTGCCAGGGGAACAATGAAGGCATTCGGATTTCGTTATTTATTTATTTTTCAATAAAGAAACTTCGTGAATAGATGGATATTTATTCACCTAATTCACTTTTGCAAATACAGTGTCCTTCAAAAGATGATTTGTTTGCTGAGTGCGCTTAGGCAGGAAGTTAAAAATAACTCCAGGCAGTGCCGTATTTCTCAGTAAATCAGTGTTGATAATTTAGTAATAAAATTAGTCTTACATCAGGCACCAGATAACATTCTTTTGACATGCAACTTTAATTCAGCATCCTACCAAATTTAGACCAAATGGGAGGATGCAAATTCACCATACTCTGTTTTTGCCCATAATTTAGAGCTTTCTATTTGGTTCAATAAAAATTATTCTGAAATGCCCATAATGTTAATGCAGTCATATTTATTAGGACCCCAAACTAGATCTTTTGGTATTACAATATCACTCTGATACAGCCTAAACATGGTAGGAATTAGAAGACATTCTATACTCATTCAGCAGGTTTGGTGAAATTCCAAGGGTTCTAAATTGGTGTATGATTCAGAATGGATAACAATTTTTGAGCTGGTACTTTCGTGTAATCACTATGGATTGACTTTACCTATAGATCTATGGAGTATCTCAGATATATTAGTGTAGCAAGACTCAGCTCAGTCTCCCAGAGACTAGATATTTTTCCCTTCAAAGGCTCTAGGGACAATCCTAAGGGGCACTGGAAAATGTTTTGTTTTTCTCCTGAGGCTGTTAGCTTGGGGGTGTTTGACTACTTTAACCCTATAAGTAATTAGTGGCCCAGTTCCATTCAATTGATTAGCATCAATTACCTTCTACAAAGGGATATTTGTGTGTTCGTCCTTCCTTGCCAAAGAAGACCATGCTATCAGAGAAATGATGACATGACTTGCACTTGACTTTGTTTTGAGTGAGGGAGGGTTGTTCAGGTTACCAGCCTCACTTCTCCTCCAGAGCTATCTGAATCCAATGACCTGATATTCATCAGGACGACTGGAAATGACCCAGGATGAGGCAATTGGAGTTAAGTGACTTACCCTAGGTCATACAGCTAGTAAGTGTCAAGTGTTTGAAGTGAGATTTGAACTCAGGTTCTCCTGACTCCTGCACTGGTGCTCTATCCACTGCACCACCTAGCTACCCTGGTGGGAGAAGGAGTTAAGGAAAGGGAGGAAGGTGGAAATAAAATGTCAGGTATATGATGAGAAGGGAGTAGTGAGGAGTCTAACATACTTGGAGTAGATGATTTAATCAATCTGTCAAGCAACAAGCACTTATTAAGTACCTACTATGTGGCAGGCTCTCTGCAAGAGGCTGGGATACAAAGGGAGAAAGAAATAGTTCTTGCTCTTAATACAATTTCATGCCTCCAGGGTAGTGTCTCTATCTTTCCTCCCCCTGCTAGAAGGTAAGCACCTCGAGGGAAGAGGTTATGATTTATTCATATTTTTAGCTGGAATTTATTCATATTTTAGCAGAATTTTAGAGCTAGAAGGGACCTCAGCACCATGTAGTCCAATTCAGTACTGAAAATCATACCCAACAAGTGGTCATCTAGTCTTTGCTTGGAGTCCTCCAGTGAAAGGGAACCCACTATCTCCTCAAGTAGTCCATTCCATTTTTGATAGGCATAATTCTTAGAAAGCTTTTCCTCTTATCAACCCTTACTTTGCTTCTTTGTAACTCCTACTTCTTGCACAGGGTTCTGCCCTCTGAAGACAAAAAGAACAAGTTAAACCTTCATTCCACTTGACCATTCTTGAACAATATGTGTCCTACTCCAGCCTTCTCTTCTCCAGTCTAAATATTCCCAGTTCTTCTCACTGAGTCTCCATTGGCATACGTTCAGTACTGTTTGCTAGCCTATTCCCCGTCCTCTGGATGTTTGGCAGCTTAATCAATGTCCTTCCTAGACCATGGGGTCCAGAACAGCCCATAGTCAGTACTCCAGACATGGTCTGATCATGGGGCCAGAGTATTGCAGGACAATTGCCTCCTTAGTCCAGCCAGCAGCCACTCCACAGATGTGTGTTGATGCATGTACATATGGATAAGTGATGTAAATTTTTACACAAACTGACTTGTGAGCCTTAGCAAGGCACATAAACTCAGTGCTCCAGGCGGACTTGAAGTCACAGAGAAATTGCTGGCTTGCACTGATCCAGGCAGCCCGTCACCAGGGCTTCCTAATACACATGATACTATAGGCCTTGTCGCAAAATTAAATAAATGAACAAATGTTGTGATGGATGTAGAGGAACTGTAGTTCAGGATTATAATGGTTTCCTTTTTATGTTTTGTTATAGAAACTTTAGCCGAAAGGGAAGGATCGGGAGTGTAAGTGAAAGAAGGGGAGGAGGAAGAAGAGGAGGAAGACAGCAGATTAACCAAAAATTCAAGTCAAGAATTAATAAGTGCTTGGACATCTACATCTATAGTTATCTGTCTATACATGCACACACACATATATGTATACATGTTATACACATATACATTGTATGTATATGTATAATAAAGGCAAGGAAACAGACACATGCACTCAATTAGAACACTCTGAGTTGCTACTATATTTTAAAGATATATGTATACACACACACATATATAATGTATATATACAGAAAGAGAAAGAAATGTCTCCATACATATGTACTCACATATACATTATACCCATATGTGTATGTATGTATACACATACACACTCATTTGTTATTGTTGACTTGTATCTAACTCTTTGTGACCCTGTGGGCTATAACATGCTAGGCCCTTCTGTCTTCTACTAACTGTACATGAAGTTTTCTGGCAAAGACACTGGAGTGGTTTGCCATTTTGTTAGGACTCTCCACTATAACCCATCCATCTTGGATAACCCTCATACTCTGAATAAGGCCCTCTGTTGGAAAAAAAAATATAGTTAAGCAAAATAATTTAACAAGACAGCACAGTACAGCGGATAGACAATGACAATCATTCCCTGTTGACAAATGCAAAAAAAGGATGTGAATAGTCAATTTTCAAAGAAGAAATTAATCTGTCAATAGCTCTGTGTTCCAGGAAAGGATATATACTCTATCTATCTATCTGTCTGTCTGTCTGTCTACCTGTCATCTATCTATCTATCTATCTATCTATCCATTCATCCACCCATATCTCCCCCTAGAGAATATTCTTTAGGTACGTATTGATCCATCAAGGCAACAAGCATTTGTTAAAGACTTACAATGTGCCAGGCAATGGAAGGTAAGTAGTCTAATCATACTGATGCTCCTTCAGGTACAAGAGTCTTGGCTCCTAAGCAGTAACATGTAGTAAGATATTGAGAAATACATAATACCTAAGGGATACAGATACTGAAATTCAAAAGATAATAATTTAGAGCTAGATGAGGCCTTGGAAGTCATCTTGTACAGCTCTCTTGTTTTACAGCTGATGAAACTGAGGACCAGAGAGATGAACTGATGGCCTAAGGCTGCCAGGTAATAAGTGGCAGACCTGGGATGGGAGCATAAGTTCCTTGACTTTGAATCCAGCATTCTTTCCTTTGAACCTCATGGCTTCCCTTTTCTATCCCCGAGGGAAGGTAAACCATGTACCTCACATCCTGCCATCTTTAGCCTTATCTCATTTTACTTGCCCCTGGGAACTCCTGGCTCTAACGCTGTTCTCTGTTGTCTGAGCACATTTTATTTTCTTCCATCTGTTCCTTTTTACTCTTTTCCCTTTTCCTGGAACGTCCTTCCTCTCCCTCTTTGCCTGTTGAATGCCTACACATTTTTAAATCCCAATTCAAATGCTGCTTTCTCTTCTATAAAGTGGGGATAATTACGGCACACAGCTCACCGGGTGTTTGTGAGGATCAATGGAGATAACATGTAAAGTGCTTTGAAAACCTTAACATGCTACATAAATAAATGCTAACTTATTATCGCTCTAGGGATAACCACTAGCATCTAGGCTAAAATTTACTTAGGCTTCAAACCTACTCTGTATCTGTGAGAAAAACTGGTCAGCAAATAGGTTTCTTTGGTAGAGTTGGGATTAAGAATCCTGGGAGAGCCTGGTACAGAAGTGGTTGCTGTTCAGTCATTTCAATCACATCTGACTCTTCATGATCCCATTTGGGGTTTTCTTGGCAAAGATACTGTAATGGTTTGCTATTTACTTCTCCATCTCATTTTACAGATGAGGAAACTGAGGAAGAGATAGGTGACTTGTCCATGGTCACACAGCTAATAAGTGCCTGATAAGTGGATTCGAACTTAGGTCTTCCTAACTCCAGACCTAGCACTACATCCATCTACCTGTCCTGGCATAATGGAAAGGAGTCTAACCTCTCAGGAAACTGAGACCCAGAAAGGTTGGGACTTTCCAAGGGCTGAAATTTGTACCTAACTCCTCTGATTCCAAATCTGATGCACAGGGCTGTTGTGAGGGTCAAATGAGATATTTGTAAACTCTTAGCACATAGTAAGCAATTAAGAAATACTTGTTTCCTTCCTCCTCTCCCCTTCTTAGCACTTGGACTGGATCTATTCTTTGCTCAGGTCCCCATTACAGGTGCACAGACCTCTTCCCTTATTGGATTGTAAACTCTCTGAGTGTAGAGACTGTATCAGCTTTAGTCTTTTCATCTTTAGTACCTAACACAATATGCAGGTAGGAACAGTGGAAAGAGTGCTGGACTTGGATTCAGAGGATTCGGGTTCAAATTCTTTGCATAATTTTGAGCAAGTCACTAAGTTTCTCTGGTTCTTAATTTCTCCATCTCCAAGATGAAGGAATTGGACTAGATGGATTCTCATATCCTTTCCAGCTCTATCTGATCCTATAAGTCTAGGACGCTTCCTGAGTGCTTTTTCAAGTGCCCAAATAAGAAACAAATATCTTCAGGGCAAGTCACTAGACCTCCCACTTCCCTTGTTTTGGTGTCGAAAATTTACCATTAGAGATTCATTTTTTGGGGGAGAGGGGAGAAGGAAGTCAAGAAGGTTTCTTGGTCTTCAAAGACTATTCCACTATAATATAAGTATCTGTGGAAGGATTTATAGACAAGGGCTACCCAAAGTGAAAAGGTTAGGCTATGATCTGTAATGTTGAAGGGAGTACCCACATGAGACCACAGACGTACCAAGGAATGTGTCCTTGAGGAAAGGAGGCCAGACAGCTAACACATTATTGAATAGTCAACTCTCAGCTACTGTTACCATTTAGGGGGATCAAGGACAGTGGTAGTAGAGTGCAAAGAACAAGAGTAAATAGATTTAAGAAAATGTCTTTAACCCTTTGGCTTCCAGATCTTTCCCTGGTAGCAGCATCTACAGAGAGACACCAGATTTCAAAAGTGGCCAAATAGATTGTATCCCAGAATTCGCCATTTAAAATACCAACAATACAACTTTAGCATTGAGACTTCAGGGAGGAGAAGGAAAAAGGATCCCTTTTCTTCCCCCTCATTGGGAGTGTTAGGGAAAGCTTGGAAGGTCCTGACATACTCAACAGACAGAGAGAACTGAGAGAGTTGAAGTTGGTTCATGTTTTAGGACCATCCCTGCTCAATGGTCAGCCCTCTTTGGCAGGATGCCTGCACCCTCCCCTATCCTAATAGCTAGCATTTTTACAACATATTAAGGTTTACAGAGAACTTTACAAATATCTCATTTTATCCTCAAAACAACCTTTGGAAGTAGGTGCTGTTATTATCTCCATTTTTATAGATGAGAAAAACTGAAGCAGACAGAGCTTAAGTGACTTGCCCAGGTCCCACAGCTAGTTAAGTGACTAAAGCAAGATTTGAACTCAAGTCCTCTAGACTTTGATCTTCACAAAAATCCCTCAAGGTAAATACCATTATTATTCTTGTCTTTTTAAAACTTTTTAAATTTATTTTAAACTTAAATACAAAATGACAAAAGAAAAAAGCATTGCTGTGTACACAGAAGAACATAAAAGAGAATTTGATATAAAACAATAAATTTCCATTTCAAGAAAATCTATATTTTTCTTATCTTATAAAAACAAAGAAACTGAAGATCGTAGAGGTCAGATGGCTTGCCCAAGGGTCACACAGTGTCTGAAGCAGGATCCAAAGCTGGTCTAGCTGTCTGGTTTCTTTCTCTCCTTAAATTATCCTGCATTTACTTATCCATATAAATATTTTATCCCTACAGTGGTAAGTACGGCCCTTGAAGGCAGGGAATTTTTTTGTTTTGATTTTTTTTTGTCTGTGGCACACATAGTAGGTTTTTAAATAAAACCAGTTGAATTGAGTTAGACTGAATGACTCCGTGTTAATCTATCTTCACTTCTGGAGAAACAATCCAAAAGTGACAGTGGGTTGCAGGTAGCATCTTTTTATATCATCATCTAGCTCATTTTATTTGACAAACGTCTTTGTAGTTGCAGGTCCCTGCTGAATCATCCTCAGCCTCCTTAAGCACCTGACAGGACTCAGCACTGTAAAGGTTGAGTGATGGAGACACTCCCTGCCCTCTGGGAGCCCATAGTTTCAGACAGACACACTAACAAAGATATTTCACATCTATTGGCAACTGAACCAGCATTGAATAAGGATGCAAGTAAAATGTGTTAATACCTAAGCTTTAGATACTTCTTGCCTTTCTGTAATTTTAGAGTAGTGTTATATTTTTAAGGTGTTTCCAAATTTTTTTTTTTGTCTTTGGTTGAAGGAGAAGATAGAAAGCTAGTGATTATGTGAGAATATGAGAGGCATGCTTAATGTCTCCTCTCTCTCCTTGCCCATGCAGTCAGACATTCTGGCTGGCTGAGAATGAGTTTGCGATCATTGGATGGACAAATCAGCTCTAGAATCAGCATTTATAAAGTAGATTGGAGGTAAAAGCATAAAACCATTGGATTCAAAGCTGAAAGGGACCTTAGGATCTTTGGATCTTATATAGTGCAACTCTTGTATTAACATATGGAGAAATTGAGATCCTGCTCATCTTCCTGCTATACTCTTCTACTTTTGGCATTTTTGCACCCAACCTTGGGTCCTCTGCTCCTGATTGGTAAAAATTCACCATATCTAGCTACATTCATATCCATCACAATGCATTGAGGACATTTTCATGCCATAGGCACATGTATCCTTTCTCCACCCTTCTCCTCCATCTTCCTTCCCATCTCTTGTTTTGAGAATGGAAATCACTACCATTCCTGGAATAAATGTGACAAGATGACTCCACTTACCATTTCTGTAACTTCTCAGACCAAAATGCCCTCCTTCCAACTCTTCCTTAATATTTGTTTATAATAATATAATAATTGTTGTCTTCCTCTATTAGAATACAATTTCCTTGAAGGCAGAGACTGCCTTGATTTTTGTATTTGTATCTTTTTTTGTTTCTGGTGCATAACAAGAACTTAATAAATGCTTTCCCCCATTTATGTTCAATTAAATTTAACACAATTCTTTTTAAGAAAATAAATTATTTTTTTTAGTTTACAACATTCAGTTTCACAAGCTTTTGAATTTCAAATTTCTTCCTCCTTCCTCCCCTTCCCCCTCGCCAAGACAGCATGTGATGCGATATACATTCTACATTAAACAATACACTGCATTAAACATCTGCAATACACTCTACATATATATTCACATTAAATATATTCTCACATTAGCTATGTACAATAATCATTTTTAGGTATGTAATATATGCCACCTACTGTGGTATGCCCTTAGGATGCAAAGATAAGAAAACAAAGCATTCTCACCCTCAAGAAGCCCATTTCACTGGGAAGAAGCAATATGGGTACAGATGTTCTTAGGCAGAAAGAACTCTGTTTTAAGGGATTAGTAGATGACCAAATGTCATGGAGTGGGATCCCAATCCGGAGAGAATCATGAGGGACAAGATGGCCTAAAGAATGCTTAGGTTAGAAAATTTAAATGTCTATTTCTAATTATTTGCCAAGATAATATATTTCTCTAAATACATATACTTCTTATGAATAAACCATGAAAAAACATTTTTATGTTATGACAAATATGGTGGCAGTGAGTTAGAAAGATGAGAGCGAACAGATGTCTGAGCTGAGTATCCAATCATGGTGGCAGAAGTAGAAGAAGGAAGAAAGCAATGAGGGACTTGGGTGCCGTATATCTGAATCCAGAGAATTAACAAGGTCAAGGGTCTAAAAGGGTAGGTGGCCTTGAGAAGGGACTAAGAAATCAGGGGAAATTAGAAGTTAATAGAATAGAAAGTCTTGACAGGACTAAATTCCCTGGTTCTGAGAAGGAGCAAATGACCTAGGAGAATGATTAAGTTCATCAGTCGATCAATTAGCAAACATTGTTATTGTGTAAGGTACATGACATAAAGATGGAGAATGGATCTTTCATCCTGGGCCACTTGGCTTTATTGTTAACCAAGATGAATTTAGGGTTAATGGTTTCATTCCCAGCCAACGACTAGAAACCTTTGATAGATCTTTGATCCTAATCAACTATGTCACAATTTGTGCAGTTGTCTGTAAGGGATACCAGGGGACAGTGAGTATAAACTGCTCTCTGCCATAACCTCGCTGTTGGACACATAGCTCAGAGTCCGTTCTTTCTAGATGATGGCCAAGTCGTACCATCTTTGTGCATAAACAACTTTATATGTTTTTATGTCTATATTAAAACACTTAGAAGGAGCTGGAATTTCACTGGTGTGAGATGACAGATGCCTTGAAATCCTGTGTGATTTTTTTCCATGTGTTTTCATAGAGGATGCACCTGAATCACTGGAGGATTTTTTCTTCTAGTTCATTTAATAGGTCAATAGAACCAATGTATTGCTGAGGCTATTTATTTTTGTTTCCTGTTCTTACATTGCCAGTCTACCTCCTTTCCCCACCACTCAAATCCTTGATGATATTTTGTATATTGCTTTTTTGCATATCATCATTGGAGACGTGCTGAAACCTACTTACTTCTACCACTGCCTTCTGCAATGCTTTTTCTATGATCAGTTTCATCATTCCTAGCCATGAAACTTGATGGGGAGGATGCTAGAGTTAAAGTAACAGGTGTTGAATATCCTAAACTGGATTTATCTCAGTCCTTGCCTTTTACTCAATTCCAGGTTCAGTTCATCATTCTTTTGTAGTGTCTGTTTGAGATAGACATAATGAGGATTAACTTGATGGGCCCCCTATTCAACTATGTATCCAATGTTAGAGTTTGGACAACATGTATTTTTGGTCACTTTGATTTTCCATTTTTGATGACTGGACCAGTTTTTTTTCCTTCCTCTTTACTGTGAATTTCATTTTGAAGAGTTGTAGTGTTCTGGTCCAATACAATTGGTTCAGTGTTAATATATACTCAGATGGGTTTGTGATTTCATCCAAGTGACTGTTGCTTCCAACAAAGAAGTTTGAAACCCATCTATGCCTGCTTGTCTTGGGCGTCTCTTGCCCAATTCTCCCATAAGTGTGCCAAAGCAGGTTCACTTAGCATGCTGGGGATCTTTCTTGAGTTCTTCTGATATCATAAGGCCATCAGTGCAGTTTAGGAGCTGCCTATTCCTTTTTCTGTCCATCTTCTTTTTTTTAATCACAGACAATTCTTCATCCACTTATTTTTTCATGTATGTGTAGTTATATCGAACATCTTTCATCTCCATCACAGTGATGGATTACCTAATGAGCATATCTCTTTATTTTATGAGTGGCTTGACATTAAGGATCATCAGCAAGATTCTCAGTTACATCTTTCCAAGAAGCCTGTATAATTTTGATACTTGAATAGGAGAGACATCTTTGGGGAAATGCCTCTTAGGTAACATTTTGCTCCACAGAATCGAAAGCTTTTCCATACTTAAAAAAACACTAAGGGGGGCTTTCAGTCAATTGTGTAATAATACAGATTTGATCTACTGTGAAATATCATTTGTAAAAACCTTCCCATTTCCTTCCAATATTCTGATCAAGTATGTACCTGATGTGTGTATAATTTATTTTCAGAAAAAATGTTATACTTATGGGAAAGTAATTATGTGGATCAGTAGTTATGGATGGTCTCTCAGTTCATGGAAGTCAACTGAGTCAAAATGTGTGTATGTGCATATATACATAAATAGACATATACTTATGTATGTATATATATATATATATATATATATATATATATATATATATATATATATATCCTTCAATAAAAGTCTACTCTAATGCCTCAGTGTAGCATGGCGGTAACCCCAAGTTCCTGAGGTTGATGCCCATGGAACATATGTTCTGATAAGCCCTAGGAAGTTGAGGAAGCTTTGATTATGGCCCAGGGAAGTGCTCTATAGCAACTACAAACCTTCCAATCCTGCATAAAACTCTATAGTTGTTTGAGGACAAGCCTAGTTAAATTCAGAGTAGCTTATCACTAGAAATTGTTTTTTTCTCCCCGAATCATCACATGATGGTGCAGTTGTAACGTGAGTCATTGGAAGGAGCAGATTCACAAATAAACATATACAAGGGTATGCAAATTCTAAGATGGTAAGAACGAGATGAGTTAAAAAAAACAAATTTGTAATTGAGGAGTGAGCAGGGGAAGTCTACTACCTCTCAGTACATCTGGGAAGGTTTTTTGGAGATAGTGGGATCTCAGAGGCCCCTCCTCCCAGCTATATACTGATCTACACATGAAAAATTGTAGGGATTTGGTGATGAAGTGGGTTAGAGTAGCATCTCTGTGGCCATGGTTTTGCTTGATTTCACAGGGAGATGGTAGGGAAGGGTCTTTGGGGATACAGGGTCATGGATCAAACTTCTGCCCAAAGGTAGAAGTCAATGTGAATAGATGTGGCAACTGACTTCTTTCAATCAGCAATTAAGAAGCACCATCTGCATATCTGACAAAGGTGCTTTGAATTGAGGACACAAATACAAAAAGCTGGTTCTTGCCTTCTAGGACCTTACATTATTTTTTTGGAGGGTGGAGGGAAGGACTGTGTTTGTCCTTCATTGCCAAAGAAGACCATGCCATCAGAGAATGATGACATGACTTGCACTTGACTTTGTTTTGAGTGAGGGTGGGCTGTGCAGGTCACCAGCCTCACTTCTCCTGCAGAGCCAACTGAATCCAGTGACCAGATATTCATCAGGAGGACTGGAGATGACTCTCTCCTTTCTAGCTTTTAGTGAAACTGCTCACATCTGTCTATCTGCTCCTTCTTAGTTCCCTTTGCTGGATCTTCAGTCAGGTAACACCTACTAATTAGGGAGGTGCCCCAAGGTATGAGCCCTCTTCTTTTCTCCCTCTGTGATATTTTGCTTGGTGATCTTATAAGCTCCCATGAATTCAATTATCTCCATGATGCTCAGATCTATTTATTGGGTCCTAACTTTTCTTTTGACCTCCAATCTTAAATATCCAGATGTCTATTGGACACCTTGAATTCAGTATCTCACACTCAGCATGTATAGAACAGAATCCAGTTTCCACTAAGCAGTCCAAGTAATCTTCTAAAAGTGAAGGTCTAACCATGGTACCCCTCTTCCCCTCATTCAACAATCTCCAGTGTCTCCTTATTGCCTCCAAGAGCAAATATTAAATCATGTTTGGCTTTTAAAATCCTTCACAACCTGATCCCTTTTCTACTTCTGCAGTATTCTTGTATTTTCCTTCCTTCTATATACTCCACTATTCAGTGACATTAACTTTCTTGTTGTTTCTTCTTCAAGAAGACAATACAACATATATAAGTACATATAGGGTAAATACAAGTTAATTTTTTGGGATGGGGAGACACTAGTAGCTCTTGGAGGAGATAGCATGTAAGCTTTGAAGGAATCTATGAATGCTCATGGATGAAGGTGAGGCCAGCCTCCATCCTTGGCAGTGGTGACAGTCTGTGTCAAGGCTTAAAGACCCAAGCTACCTGAAGCCAGGAAAGCTGGTGGAGTTAGAAAAGGATCATTTTATTAGGTAGGAGAGGGAAGGAAGGAAAAGGCGAGCCAGAATATAATTCCGATAAAGAGATGTGGGCCACGTAAAAGTGCCTGTCCCGCTCCCGAGGGGCCATCTTTGTCTTTCTGTCAGAGTTTTGGGGTCAGATAGTCTCCCCAGGGCTGTATTTTAAACTTGCAATCTTTTCTCATCAGCTCACTGCAGAGGAACTGCTCTGACAGAGCTGAGCTTGTTAGAGCCATCATTCAGGGCTGCCTAGCCAATAGAGGGCAAGTAAGTAACCCTCATCAATAACTTCCCTTATGCTGCTGCGGGGTGGGTCTAGCTGCCCAGTGGGGGCTATAAATAAAGTAGACTGATGTAGACCTCTGCTAGGTCTAAGAATGTACCTTCTCTGCCTCTGTTTCCCCTACTCACGAAATTGCCCACACTCCTTCCCCAATTACATGCACATTTCAGGTTTACTTTTCCCCATTTTTATAATAAAGCTGCAGACATTTTCCTATCTGGAAAGGGACCTCAGAGGTCATTTATCTTGTCTAAACCAGGAATCAATTCAATTCAATAATCCTAAATTAATTCAAGGACCAAATCAAATCAATTCACTAATCATAAATAAAATGCCCACTACGTGCCATACCTTGTGCTGGGAATATGAAGACAAAGACTTTGAGAAGATGACATCATACTAAAAAAAAGGAAAAAAAGGTTGTAGAGGATTCTTACAGGAAGAATTTTTTTCTTCTAACTTGGGCTTGCACATGGGCATGGGACTTTGAACCCCCATGCTCATTCTGCCTCCGTTGTTCCCCACTCTTTCAGCCACCTGAGGAAGAAGCCCCTGGAATGTCTATACACACTTTTCTTACGTGTCAATTTGACTATCCATCCATAAGTACATCTGTAATGCCATTTTACAAGGGATCTTATAACCTATCCTCAGCTTTGGGGTTAGGAGCGGAAGGAAGAGAAAATTATGAAAATTTATCTTTGATGTTCAGCCTGCTCTTTGATTCCCTTCAAACTCCCCTTGAATTACACACTCCTATCCTGGTCCATCCTCGCTGCAAATCCTCTTTCTGGAATACCAAGTGTTTATGTTTTCACTCTTCTCCATTTATCCTCTTGGCTCTGAGCCAGGAGACAATGAAACATAATGGTCAGATAAACTACTTTTTGCTAAAGGGTCACATTTTCCTTTTCACAGAATATATAAACTCATTAAAGATGTCATCTCCTTGGTAAGAATTTCAGACATTGAGCATAGGCTGCTGAGGAAGACCTTTTGGGGGCTCTTAATTCATATCCTGTAGGCAGCCTCTCACTCTGCCTGAGCCTGGGATCATCCAGCACATTGCAGTGGAAAGAATGCTGAACTTTCCTGTTGAATTTAAGACATGAGGCATAAATCGAAATCTTGATAGTGCCACAGTTGTATGCCTTGGGGCACTTAATCTCTTTTGGGTTTTCTCACCTATAGGGTTCAGCAATGCCTCAAGTCATAAAGTTAGCAATGACCTCTGAAGTCCCTACTTCTAGGATTTTATTATCCTGGCTAGGAGGAAGGCTCAAAAATAATGAAAAAGGGGGCTCCCCGCTAGAAATGGCGGACCTTATCAGCTCCTCATTCACCACACATAGTCACATTTCTGAACACAAAGGACAAGAAGAAGTTTAACCTCCAAATTCTAATCCTATAAGACCAGGGAGTGAAGTTTTAATTGCTAAGCATTTGGAGGTTTTATTTTTCAATTAAAGTTACAAAGTAAACAATTAAAAAATTAGGATCCCCTTTAGCAACAAAAGTAGATTCCTTGGAAGACATAGTGATTGGCAGGGGTGGAGGTGGTTGTGGACTCTAAATATGGTTCAAGCAGGACTAACCCTGAAACCTATCTGTAATAACATATATAAGAAGTTGTACTTTGTGTACAAGTATACAGTGTACAGTGTGCCAGCTCTAGAGTCAGAAAGATCTGAGTTCAAATCTGACCTGAGACACTTACATGCTGTGTGACCCTGGGCAAGTCACTTAACTCTGCCTCAATTTCCTCATCTAGTCAATGAGCTGGAGAAGGCAATGGTGCACCACTCCAAAGAAAAGGACCACCTACTCAACTAAACAGCAAGTCCTTTGTGTAGAAAGATGATAATAATCCCTCCAAAAATCTCAGTTGGGTGTGAACCTTCATTTGTGTTCCCAATAGAGTGTGTGTGCTGGGGTGGGTTGCCACTGAGCCATCCTCATTCTTGCTGCTGTAGAGTGATAATCAGTGTAAAAGTAGGATCAGTTTCCAGATTAGACCATACTCCCATCTTCATTTATTCATCTTCTTCTCCCTCCTAGCTAAAGTCATGCACTACCTCACCTGTGAAATCTTATTATAAAATAATTAGATTTTAGGATTTAGAATTGGAAAGGATTTTACAGATCTCGGTTTCCCCTTCCTGTCTTCCTTCCCGCCCCCATCCCTTCTACCAATGTAATCTTCTCCTTCCTTGAATTTCTCAGCTCTGTATTCAGACAAAATTCTCAAAGGTAACTGTTCGATTGGCCCTGGATCATGGAAGATTTGACTTATTCTCCTATAAGTTCAAGTTATCACCCCTATTTATATATTCATATAATTACTTATGTAATTGTTCAAGAAACTGCCTTTAGAAATCTTATAGTCACTTATGTAAACATTTCGATCTACTGTGCAATTTAAGACAATTTCATTGTGTCTAGCAAAGGTATGTTGAAGCCAACTTGAGTTGCTTTTCAAGAGCTGATTGTTAAACTTTCAGTGTAAGCATTTACACTGGAAATTGGCAAATACTACAAATCAAGGATCAGTTTATTGCTCTCAAGTTAATTGTCTAGACTTAAGAAAGTGATGCAGAAAATATTGAGAGTGCAGATTAAACATAAAAGTATGTCTGTGGTTTGCAGAGAACTGACTGTTAAACATTTACCAGCTCCCTGCTGGAATGCAACCACAATTCTTTGGGGGTCATTCCCTCTCCCTTTCCCAAGATAAGTGTCAGTGAAACAGTGCCTATGAAGTCTTTGTTTGATTGATGATATTGCTGACATTTTTCTCACAAGATTTCTTCTTCTATAAGACAGGAAGGTTATCTAAGTCCAGGCAGACTTAGTCTATATACCAAGAGACCATCTCACAAGCAAAGTTATTACCAATATAAAGGTTGAAAGATCACCAAGAGAAGACCCAGAAGAGGGGAACAGAAAAGCACCTTGACTACCCACCAGTTGAAACCCAGAAAATTTAAAATGGGGATCAAGAAAAGAGGGCCTGAGATAGGAGATATAAAATAACAGAAATGGGTGACTAGATCCATATCACCTCTGTTGATGGTTATGGTGCCAAAAATACAAGTCCTAATTATATGCCCCTTGGTGAACAGAATTGTACTGGAGGGGAAGGGAAGAGGAGAGGGTCTGGGCAAGACAACCAGCTCTCACTTTTATCAAAACATGTTTGGCTGTGGAACGTGTATCCTTATGGGCAACTCTGAATAAAAAATAGGACCAAGGACATGTGAATGTGTGGTGTGTTCTATTGGGGCAGCAGGAGAGAGATAGGAATGTTCTACCGAGCAGCTCTTAAAGGTGGGTGGGAAAGATCTGATCCTGGCAGAGCTTGATTGTTTGTCACATAGATGCTATGAACCAGATTCTAGTCACTGTAAAACAAACATTTCCCCTGGGCTTTTCCTTCATATTTTTCTCACTTTCCCTAGGGAGTGCCTAAATATCATTAGCGGTTCAGTGATCAGAGCCCTGAACCTGAAATCAGGAAGATTGTAGTCCAGACTCAACCTCAGACACTAGCTGTATGTTCCAGGGCAAATCACTTAGTTTCTTCAGCTGTAAAATGGGGATCATAAGAGCACCTACCTTGAAGGGTTGTTGTGAGAATCAAATCAAAATCTACTAAAAAGTATAATATAAAAAAGTATAGTAGACTCTAAAAAAGTGTAAAAGTATACTCTAAAAAGTATAGTAGACACTACACAATTTTCCCTTTTCTTTCCCTTCCCTTCCCTTCCCTTCCCTTCCCTTCCCTTCCCTTCCCTTCCCTTCCCTTCCCTTCCCTTCCCTTCCCTTCCCTTCCCTTCCCTTTCCTTCCCTTCCCTTCCCTTCCCTTCCCTTCCCTTCCCTTCCCTTCCCTTCCCTTCCCTTCCCTTCCCTTCCCTTCCCTTCCCTTCCCTCCCCTCCCCTCCCCTCCCCTTTCTTTTTCTCTTGATCATGAAAGGATCTTACAAATGATCTGGCCAAATCTCCTTATTTTATAGGTGAGTTAACTGAGATCCAAAGACGTTTACCAAAGGTCATAGAGGTAGTACGTAGGAAAGACACGAATTACTCATACTTGAGACTTTTGATTCATTCATCTGGCTACTGTGTGTGACTATTGAGGCTTAATGGGTAAAAAAGAAAAACACTAATGAACCTTGACATCATCCTTTTAGAGTTGTTGGCTGACTTTGGAAAGAGATGTAGAGTTT
This sequence comes from Bettongia penicillata ogilbyi, assembly GCA_023548195.1. Classification (NCBI taxonomy): domain Eukaryota; kingdom Metazoa; phylum Chordata; class Mammalia; order Diprotodontia; family Potoroidae; genus Bettongia; species Bettongia penicillata. Next base: position 5,842,518 of record JAJHZJ010000472.1, read on the forward strand.
CTTTAGGTCCAATAAGGTACCTCCCTCCTTAAATCGCTAGGAATTTTATATCATGGGACAATTGTTATGTATTTAATTTAGAGCCCCCTAGTAAAGGATGGCACAAGAGAGAAGGAACGTCTCTTTGGTTCCTTCCAATTCTAAATACATGGCCTTCTGAAACCAAAATCTGACTTACCTCAACTTCCTTAAATTTTGATTTTGTCCTGTGAGGCCCACCCACAAAAGAAAGACTTTTTCCATGAAGTGACTTCTTGAGACTTCAAAATAGTGATCACCTCTCCCCTTCACTCACTTCTCCTTTCACCCAACCAAGTCATCTTTTCTTTACGTCATTCCTGGTTCCCTTCATTATTGCTTTATGATTACTACTATCTGGATGACCTTGGGCAAGTTGTTTTTACCTGATCTTCTATGTTTCCTCATTTCAAGATCATTGTGAGCATTAGATCAGATAATATATAGTAATTACTTCACTATTACATGGTACTTCCGTCTCTTTCACAAAAAGCGGCATGGCTTGATGGTCAGAGGGCAACTAGACTCTGAGTCAAGGAGGACTGGGTGGGAGTCATGTCTCTGACACCTCCTCCTGGTCTAACCAAAGGCAAGCTACTTAATGTTTCAATACTGCAGGTGACTCTCGAAGCTCCAGAGAAGGGGGCAACCGGCACTGGAAGAGGGAGTTTCCTCCTGGGTAGTTCCTTATATCAACAAATTCTCAGTGCAACTCTCATGGCACTGAATCTAAATCAATATTTAGAATTATGGTTAAAGTATGGATGTGCATCATTGGAGGGAGTTTCTTGTAGGGGTTAGGAGGAAGTCCCTTATTTAGATGAACTCACAGGTCCAGACATATGTACAGGGTGTATATGCACACACACATATAAGTATTCTATGTATACATACATACTTGTATATGTGCACACATGTATATATATATACACACATGTATATGTGTATATATTTTTGAGTATATACATATGTGTGTGTGCAGCAGTTAGGTGGTACAGTGGATTGAGTGCCAGGCCTGGAGTCAGGAAGACCTGAGTTCAAATCTAGCATCAGACACTTATTAGCTGCGTGACCCTGGGCAAGTCACTTAACCCTGTTTACCTGAGTTTTTTCTTTTGTAAAATGAACTGGAGAAGGAAATGGCAAACCACTCCAGTATCTTTACCAAGAAAATTCCAAATGGGGTCACAAAGAATCAGACAAGACTGAAATGCCCGAACAACAACAAGCTATATGTGTATGTTATTTGTGTGTATATACTCATACACACAGCTGAAATCTCTTCTGATTCTGATTCTCTCAACCAGCATATCAACTATTATTTCCATCTTTGTGCTATCAGCAAATGTCATATTATTATTTCCTCATTGCATAGATGAAGGACCTGGAGACTCAAAGATGTTGTGTTACCTAACCAAGGTCGCACCCTTAGTAGCTGGCAAAGGACAGCAGTCCCAGGTTTGGTAGCTCCAAACCCAGTGATCTTTCCACTCCACGGATGCCAGAAAGAAGCAAAGGAAAAATCAGAAAGTCCAGTTTATTATTCTTCCAGTTAAACCTGTGAAACACACACTGACCTGCTAGGTTGTACTCATCAGCTTGCCCCAGCATTACAATGTCTGCATGCCACTCACACCTCTTTCTCCAATTTAGGTATGATGGCACAGTCAATTTGCCTGGTGCCAAGTAATAGTGTGGCTTGTGCTCTTGGTGAGGGGTGTTTGGTGGAGGACAAAGAGAACAGATTCTCAAAATGTTCTCTAGTTCATGCCCCAGGTATAAATAGTATGACTGCTGGACCATTTTTGCCAAAACGATTCTTTGAAAAAGTTTACATTAATTCAACATGACATGTTTTCCGGGAGACATCTTTGAGATCAGAAGCCCCAGCTGGGCAGCCGATCAGTGCTCCGCTGCTGATTAAGTGAAATGTCAAGATGGAAAATGAGGTTGTTAGGCGAACAAGAACTACAGACAATCATTAATCAAGGGAAGGTCCATGTGCAAGAAAGAGATATACTGGTTGGTTCTACATAACTTTGACCTCAGCATGGTGTGGTGGAGAGTCCTGGGTTTGAAGTCAGGGGACCTGGATTCTAATCTAAGATCTGCCACCAATTAAATGTGTGACCTTGGGTAAGTATTCCAACCTATCTGAACCTTTGTTTCTCAGCTGAAAATGGAGGTGTAGGGAGAGCTCTAAGGTTCTATACAGCCTCTTCCTCCACAGCTGTATATTTCTCTGATCTTTGATCTGTTTTCACACTGTGGAATCTCAAGATTTGGGAGAGATCTCAAAAGACTGGTGACAGAATCCCTTCCACAACATTCTTGAAAGTAGTTATCCAGCCTCTATCTGAAGACTTTTGATAATAGGAAACTTAACTATTGTCCTGAGGTAGCCCATTTCAGTTTGGGACAATTAATTGCTAGGAAGGTTTTCTTCATATGGGATTTGTGTATTATTGGAGATAATGGTGTTGAGATTATTTTGACACATTTTTCCCTAGGTGGAACAGAGGATAAAGAGTTGTGACCTAGAATCAGTAAGACCTTAGTTCATAGCCTGTCTCAGACACTCACCCGCTTTATGACCTTGGGCAAGTCATTCAACCCCTGCCTACCTTAGTTTCCTCAACTGTAAAATGGAGACAGTAAGAGCACCAACCTCCCAGGGTTGTTGTGAGAATCATGACTGGGTGCTAGTAGCTACTGGGGTTGATCAGGGCGCTAATGTGGATCAGTTTGCTTTTATTACCCTATTTACAGTTAGTTATCAGTCCCAGAGAGCAGATAGAGATTGAGATAATGTGATCTAGGTTATGCCTTAAGACTGGACGTGTTTCATATCCCATCCAACAGTTGACTTTGGATTGTCTTGAGATCTTTCCTGGAGCTGTTCTGCATCTCTCCACCCAGTATACTGCTACCACATGCTGCGTGTACCTGTCAGTCCTGCTCCCACTCAATCTCCACCCCCCAAAAAAATTGCTCTCAGTTTTTAGGGTAAACATTCGGTTTTAGAATTCCTGCCATGGGACCCAGTTGTCTTATTTGATTAGTGAGCATAGACTCGACAAGCCTACTATATTCTCAGGTCCAGATCCCCAGATCAGACCATACTGCATATCATTGTTGTCGTCAATAACATTGATGTAACAATTTAAGAGTTGTAAAGGGCTATGCATATATGATTTTACTTGATGCTTACAATAACACTGAGGTAAATATTATTGTTCCCACTCTACAGATAGGATACTGAGGCATTAGTGGGGATTAAGTGACTTGCCCAGATTCACACAGGTGAGTGTTTGAACCCAGATTCCAACTCAGGTCTTTCTGACTTCAAGGCCAGTTCTTTATCCACTTTGCCACCTCGCTGGCCCAGTTCGGCTGTCTGCCAGGGCACCTTGCCGTCTGGATTGCCACCTTGATTTGTCAAGAAAGAAAAGAGGAAGGTTAAAAGGAAGAGAAGAAAAAGAAGGGAAGGAAAGAAGGCAAAAATAGTGGAAAAGAGAAAAGGAAGAGGGAAAGAAAAGAAGGAAGGAGGGAAGCAATACTTTTGTTCTGCAATATGGAGATAGGGAGGTAAATTAGGGCTCATCCAGGGACTAGCAGAAAGCTACAGTGTTAGGGTTTGTATGGACCTATATTTGGTGCTGGGATATGAAGAAAAGCAAGTAGAATACCTCATACATCTTTACCAGGAAGTCTAGGTGAAACAGCAGAAGGAAAAATGAGACTCTGGATCTATAGGGCAGGGAGGAAGTTGTCTAAGACACCAGTCTGTGGATAGAAATTCTAGAAAGGAATGGATCAGACCAAAGCAAAATCAAGTAGAATGAACAAGTTCAGGAGCTATGTTAAAGTTTAATAAGTCATTGGGAAGCCAGGAAATCAGGGTGGTTGGAATTTACCAGACAGCTGAGTGGCATGGTAAACAAAATGATGGACTTTATGTAAGGTAGACCTGAGTTCAAGTCCTTAATAGCTGCATGATGCTGGGCAAATCGTTTAATGTCTTTGTGCTTTGGCTTCTTAACCTGTAAAATGAGGGGCCTCCAAGTTCCCTTAGCGCTCCAAATCTACAATCCTATGAGCTAAGGTGAATTGTCTTCTGATAGTTTCCGAATTTTTTGAGATGTCCAAATGGTCTGTCATCCCCAACATCCACTTTTATACTTGGTGTCTAAAAGTATCTTGATCAATGCTTTGATAATTCGATCAATGATGAATTTGATCAATAATGGATCAAAGACTTGATAACTGCTCTTCTTCTCCCCCATCTATATCCGGTCAATCCTACAAGTCCCAGGTCAAATCTTAGCTCCTTCCTGAAGTTTTCCCTCATCATTGTGGTCCATTGTTATCTATTTCCCCTAAACTATAACGTTCACTCTATCTGTAGCTTCTTCTATCATATTTAGCATTTATCATCTTATTGTTAATCTGTGTGTGTGTGTATGTGTGAATATAATCTCCTGGAATTAATGGACTTCCTCTTTTGTCCTCTTCTCCATCTACACTCTTTCTCTTGGTCACCTTATTAACTAACATGGATTCAGCGATCCTCTCCCAAATTTATGTCGTCCCAATGTTTCTTCCAACTTTCCATCTTAGACTGTTGTTGTAGTTCAGTGATATCTGACTCTCTATGACCCAATTTAGGGTTCTCTTGACAGAGATACTCTCATTTGCCATTTCCTTCTCCAGCTCATTTTACAGATGAGGAAACTGAGGCCAACAGGGTTAAGTGACTTGTCTAGGGTCACACAGCTAGTAAGTTTCTGAAGCTGCATTTGAATTCACAAAGGTAACTCTTCCTGACTCTAGGCCCAGCATTCTATTCACTGTGCACCTAGTTGCTCGAGTATTTTATACTGGATGTACTCTAGGCACCTTTATGTACTAGATATACTATGTATATATACTATACATAGTTCCAAAATAGACCTCATAATCACTCCCCTAAAACCCACTTCTCTTCCAAACTAGTAGTAGATAGTTTGCTGGGTAAAGAGTCAGGAAGTCCTTGGTTCAAATACTACCTCAGACACAAGCTAGCTGTATGACTCTGGGCAAATGATTTAACTTTTTTGTGACTCAGTTTTCTCATCTAGAAAACTAGGGAGTTGGATTTGATGGACTCTAAGTCCCCTTTCTGTTCTAAATTTCTTACCTTCTAATTCATTCAAATGTACTATTATTCTTTCAGTGACTAAGGTCTATAATGTCAGTCATACTCAACTCTTCACTTTCCCTTACCCAACAGTACAGCCAATTAATTGTCCAGTCTAACTGGTTTTATAAGGCAGCTAAGTGGTGTGTGAATGGAGTGCCGAACCTGGAGTCAGGAAGACTCATCTACGTGAGTTCAATTCTAGACTCATACACTTACTAGCTGTGTGACCTTGGACAAGTTATTTAACCCTGCTTGCCTCAGTTTCCTCATTTGTAAAATGAGCTGAAGGAAATAGCAAACCATTCGAATATCTTTGCCAAGAAAACCCCAAAAAGGGTTAGGAAGAGTCAGATACAACTGAAAAACGACTGAACGATAACAGTAACAAATTGACTGCATTTCAACATCTCTCAAGCCCTTTTTCTCCTCTCCCCTTACACAGTCACCACCTTCAGGCACTCATTACCTCTTGCCTGAACTGTAGCAATAGCTCCTCAATGGTCTCTCTGCATCCAGTCTCTGCTCATTCCCATCCAGCCTTCACACAACTTTCAAAATGATATCCCTCAAGTACAGCTCTGACTATGTCACCATCAAAGTGGAAAGAGTTTTGAATTTGGAGTCACAGGCCCTGGGTTCAAATTCAAGTTCTGCCACTTACTATGTACTTGACCTTGGGCAAGTTACTCAATTACTCTGAGTCTCAGTTTTCTCAATTATAAAATGAGATGGTTGGACCATGACCTGAAAAGTCCATTCGAATTCTAAACCAAGGCTCCTGGGATTCCCTACTCAATTAACTCCAAGGACTCCTTTTTATCTCCAAGATCAAGTACAAATTTCTCTGTTTGACATTTAAAGATCTTTAAACCTAGTTTCAGCCTATCTTTCCAGCCTTATTATTAACCATTTTCCTTCATGAACTTCTTGGTGTTCATCATGCATGTCATTTCATCTCTTATCTTTTGCACAGGCTGTTGTCCCCTCTTGCCTGGAATGCACACCTTTCCTGACCTCGACTTTTGAGAATCCTTGGTTTACTTCAGAACCCATTTCAAAGATCACTTCCTATAGGAAGCTTTTCCTCATCCTTCTAGTTTGTAGAACCTCCCTCCCTCCATTATCTCACTTGTTTTGTACATAGTATATAGAATATAGTATATATTAGTAAATTTACACATATACACATAGTCTATATTAGTAATACATATAGTATATGCACATATATATTGTATGTATATATATACTTTTATATACTTCTGGTATATATATGAACTATAAGTATATACTAATATACAATATGTACTATATGTATATTACATCTAGTATGTATGTGTATACTATCTTTATATAGTATATATGTGTATGTAGTATAAGCATAAACAAGTATATGCTAGTATATACATATATATGTATGCATAGATATAGTATATATGTATATACTACATGTATACTCTATTATAGTATATTATAGTAGTATACAAATCTTATACACCATACTACATATTGTGTAGTATACATAGAATACTATGGTATGTATAAGAGAGTAGACATATAGTATATACATGTATACTATGTTTACACATACACGTAGGATTTACACCATATGTCTAGTATATACGGGGTATATACTTATAGTATGTATGTATATACATACATATACACATATACTGTAATATATACATATGCTAAATATAGTGGTAGTTAGGTGGTACAGTGGATAGAGAGCTAGGCCTAGAATCAGGAAGACCTGAGTTAGAATTTGATACTTAACATCTCTGTGATCCTGGGCAAGTCACATAATCTCTCTCTGCCTCAGTTTCTTCATCTGTAAAATAGGGATAATAATAGCACCTACCTCTCAGGGCATTTGTGGGGATCAAATGAGGTAATAATTGTAAAGAACTTAGCACAGAACCTTGCACATAATAAGCACTATATGGAGGCTATATTATTATTATACATTTATTATCTACTTACTAATATGTTGTCTCTTCAGAACGTAAAGTCCTTGAGGGCAGGGACTGTTTGATTCCATCCCTGCCATCTTCATAAAGTACTTGGCATAGGGTAGTCCTTTACTAAATGATTGCTGAGTTTTTGATACTTTTCTACCTTCCACAAGCATATAAAATTCCACAAATTTTCTTTGTTCTGCAACAGAGAACAACATGAATATACTCAGGAATTAATTACCTTCTTTTACACTTCTATTGTCAAGGAAAATTATTTATTAGTTTTAAGTAAGTTGTTCTGGCTGCCTTAGAGCCATTTAGTGTTCATGAGTAAATTAAATTTTGTTTCCACAAGTGTATTTAGATTTCATAAGTCTTGCATTTCATATCAGGGACAAAGGTTCATTCAACATATTCATGAGTTAGTGGGCATAACTGAAAGGTCTTACCTTTAAAGGAATGGATCATTACCTGAAAAAATTCTGGATTTAGGGGCAGAAGACCTCATTGCAAGTCATGGAAGTTCACTTGAAACTCTCTACACCTCAGTTCCTTCAAACAGAAAATAAAGGATTTAGAACAGATAGACCCCAGCGTCCCTTCCAGCTCTAAAGCTGTCTACCATCCGACGAACCTGATTCTGAAATTTGTTTGTTTTCCCTTTGTCTGGAGGGTTGGGTAATGTGAGCAGAGGAGGTGGATGACAATGACAATGACAAAAACCACAAACGACAAACAAATAGGCCACAAGCATTTATCTTGCTCTTACTATGTGCCAGGCACTGGATCAAGGACTTCACAATTGTAATCTCATCTGACTCTCACAAGAATGCTGAGGGGCAAGTGCTGTTATTATTGCCATTTTAGAGTTGAATAAAGTGAGGCAAGCAGGGTTAGGTGATTTCCTCAGGGTCACGAGGACTGTGAACGTCCGAGGTTGGATTTGAACTTACGTCTCCCTCACTCTTGGCCTGGTGCTGTGTCCATGTCATCACCTAGCTGCATAGGGGATGTTATTGACATCTCATGGAAGAGTTCTTTTTAGCACTCTGCCCACAGAAGGATCTGATGATTAGGGAGCAGTTGAACACCCTTGCATTTAGGTCAGGACATCTTAACGTAACATAAGCTCTGGCTGGTTCGATCAGATTGTAAAGGCTTTGAGTATGGGCCTTATGACAAATGATATGCCTCTTGTATGATCACCTTCCTAGAAAAGTACAGAAAAGTTCATCACAGGGTTGGCTACAGGGCAATTATTCCTACTATTATGGATGTTTTTATTATTATTACCTTAGCACTCATAAAACCATCTACTAAGATAAGTGCAATTTGTATCTATGAAGAGAGTACACCAATGAAATCATCCATCTTTGAAGTACTGAACCATGCTAGTAGCAGCTAGGTGGCTCAGTGTATAGAGTCAGGGAGATCTGAGTCAAAACCTACTAGCTGTGTAATCTTGGGCATATCACTTATCCCTGTTTGCCTCAGTTTCCTTATCTTTAAAATGAGCTGGAGAAGAAATAGAAAACCACTCAAGTATTTTGCCAAGAAAACCCCAATGGAGTTATTGGCAGACCAAGTGTTATTTGGCGGTGTGGACTAGAAGAATTGGGAACATGTTATTTTGTAAAGAGACAATGCTTGGCCAGAGTTGGAAGAGGAGACAAGATTACAAAAGGGACAGAGTTTGGGAGGCACCGAACAGCTGCAGTTCTGTGCTCATGATGTCTGCTCTTTCATTTTCTCTCCTTGTATTGTTATTGTGGTGTATGTGTGTAGGGGTGTGGTGGGAGTATATTTGTGGGTTTTGGGTGCTGGCTTGGGCTGTGTCTCCTGTTGCCATTGAGCCCACACACAGCCTGTACCAGTGCGGGGGACCAAGTGATGGAGAAGTTGTGAAATCATACCCAGTCCTGCCCTGCCTAGCAAAACTGTATCAACTGTGCTTGGTTCTGGTTCCTGCTGTTGGATCATCTACCTTTCTGGCTTATTGCTCTAAAATTTTAAATAACATATGTACAGAAAAGTCAAAAAACTTTTCAGCTACTTATATACCAGTGTTCAAATGCCCAAATGTTTGATGGTATGGCTCAGACACTACTAGCTGTGTGATGCTGGGCAGGTCACTTAACCCTATTTACCTGTTTCCTCATCTGTAAATTGAACTGGGGAAAGAAATAACTTCAGCATCTCTGCCAAGAAAATCCCAAATAGAGTCTCAAAGAGTTGGTCATGACTGAAACAACTGGAACAATGTCTAAGAAGCATCCATATAATTCACTTAGTTTTTACAAGTCTTCATTGATCTGCTTTCACTGAGAGCACTTGGATCTTCATTAATTTAAATGTAAGGCATTGTTATTAAGTCACAGAATCATATTTGATCATGACAGATTTTGTAATTGGAAAGGATTTTGAGTTAATTTAGGCCAATCTCCCACTCAATGCAAAAATCCCAACAGCAGTAACCTTGATTTATCTTCTCCTTGAACACTTCCAGTGACAGGGAACTCAGCACTTTATGAGATAACGCATTTCATTGTCAGATAGCTCTAATTACTGCAGAGCTCTTTCTTATATTAAGCCAACATCGGCCTTCCTGTTGTTCAGTTGTGTTCTACTCTTTGTGATCCATTTGGGGTTTTCTTGGCACAGATGCTGGAGTGATTTCCTTCTCCAGCTCATTTTGTAAATAAGGAAACTGAGGCAAAAAGGATTAAGTGACTTGCCCATGGTCACACAGCCAGTAAGTCAGGGGCCAGATTTTAATTCATGAAGGTGAGTCTTTCAGACTCTTGCCTGGCGCTCTATCCACTGCTCCACCTAGCTGCCCCTGCCTCTCTGTAACATCTTATCGGTCTTCATTCTGTTTTCTGCAACAGTGTAGAATACATCTAATTCTTCCTTCATATGATAAGCTCTTATAACTGTAGAGCCACAATTGGATATTTCAAGGTAACCAACATGTTCTTTCCTTACATCCCCAGAATTTTATTTTTCTCAGTTAAGCATTTCTTTGTCTATTTCTTATATAACATTCCTCTCTTATAATCCTGCTTGCTTCCTTCTGAAAATAAATTTGCCACTGTTCTTCTTCATCATCATCATCATCACCACCACCACCACCACCACCACCACCACTATCACTGTCATCTTCATCATCATTATCATTGTTAACATTTACATATTGCTTTAAGTTTAGCAAAGTGCTTTACAAATGTGATCTCATTTTATCTTCACAAACAACCCTGAGAGGTAGGTAGTAATGCTAATTTTAGAGATGAGGAAACTGAGGTATACAAAGATTATGTGAACTCATTCAGGGTCATACAGCTAGTGAGTATATGAGGCTAGATTTGAATTCAGGTCTTCCTGATTACAAATCCATTTAATTGGACCAATCTGCATCAGTTGTATCAGTCCGCAATCATTCATTTTTTCCATTAATATATCATAAAGGACTTCCATGATTGTTCCAAGAATAGTTTTCTCTGCAATTTCTGCAAGTTTCTTGAGTACAGTGATTCATCTGAGCCTAGAGCTCTGAACCCCTTTAAAGCAGATATAGATGCTATCTTATAATCTTCTGTCTTGGACTTCAATTCCATTTTCACCATGTTGTTCTAACCCTCTGTACTTTAGAGATCCCTCTCCATGGAGAAACCTCAGCTAAGGAGCTGAGTTGTTCAAATTTCTCTTTTGTTGTCTATTAACATTACACCATTATCACTAAGACACTGGGCTTTATTCATCTTCTGTT
>JAJHZJ010000472.1:5875196-6054400 GCA_023548195.1 Bettongia penicillata ogilbyi
GATAATCAGTAGTGTATGTAAGAATGTTTATAGCAAAGTGAGAGAAATGCTGTAATCAATTAGGGTAATAAGGGAAGCTTTAAGGACATGGCAACATTTGAGTTGGGTTTTAAACCATGAGTAGCAATTCAATAGAAATGAAGGGATGTATGGAACCCGATGTTTAGCTGTTTTTCAGTCCTATTTAACTCTTCATGACCCCATTTGGGATTTTCTTGCCAAACATACTGGAGTGGTTTTCCATTTCCTTCTCAGGTATTTGGCGCAATGGATAGAGTGCTGGGTTTGGAGTTAGAAGACCTGAGTTCAAATCTGGCCTTAGACACTGGGCAAATCAATTAATCCTGTTTGCCTTAGTTTCCTCATCTAGAAAATGAGCTGGAGAAAGAAATGGCAAGCCACTCCAGTGTCTTTGTCAAGAAAACCCCAAATGGGGTCACAAAGAGTCCAATATGACTGAAAACACAAACTGACTGACTCCAGACCCAACATTCTACCTGCTCTGCCACTCAGCTGTTCCATCCACTAGTGCATTAGACATTGAAAAGGAGCATAGCAGTGAGGATGTATCAGGCATATGCTTGGGAAGGCAGTAGAAAAGTTCTACAGGAATATAGTTTTATAGTTTGTAGACAGGAATAATATTATGTAAGACTGAAAATGTATTGTGGTGTCAGACTGAAAGGCCTTGAATGAAAGACTAGGAGCTTTAATTTTACTCTGCCTCATAGTTGAACTGCAAGTGTTAATGTGTGAATAACGAGTTACTGAAAATGATTACATGAGAATGACTTACTATTACAAGGTTGGATATATTTATTGTAGGGGACACAGGACCAGGTGGAAATCAACAGTCCGATGATCTGACCCTGACAGGTGAGAAGTGGTAGTGGCCCTGTTCAGCATGGTCTCAGCTCCATGCATCCTGAGATAGGTTGCTCATACCATTCACATTAAGAATATGTAGTATTTACAGCACCATTTCATTGCTAAAGTGGCTCAATTCTCTCTTCAAAGGAAAACGTTTATGTTTCAAAGGAGGGCTGGATGGAAAAATATGGATCATGCCCTTGTAATAACTGCTAGTACAGTCTTATACAAGTCATACCAAGGAGGAGGTTGGGGTCTAGGATGAACTTGTGGCATGGGAGACGTTGACTTCTTTAGGAGGGGTCTTTAGGAGTTAAAAGACGCTAATTTCAAGTAAACCAAAAATTAGAAGAAAAAACAAAATTCAAAGTGTGAGTACATGTTTCTCCTATGAATAGTTAATGGAGTCAGACAATAATACAACTCTTATTTTCCAAGGTAGTCAATTGGAGGCTATTTACAGGTCTCTAGAGCAGAGAGGTGATCTGATCTGATCTGTGAATAAGGAAGATAAATCTTGCAATTATAGATCCGGAGCTGTGAAGTGACTTCAAAGGTCTAATCAGATAAAATTTAGTCATTTTCTAGATTGGCAAACTGAGGTCTATGGAGATTAAGTGATTTTTTTCAAGATAGGAGGAAGCATTTGAATGCTAGAGCCTCATGTTAGAGTCCACCATGTTATGTTTCCTCTTGTAATGGCATGAGGATGGATTGGAGGGAGACAGAGCAGAGTCTGGGGAACCTCTTAGCTGCTTATTAGACTATTCCAGGCAGGTGGTAATGAGGATTTGTATTAACATGATGGCAGTGAGGATGGAAAGGTAGGGATAGCTGTAAAGAGATATTGTAGAGATAGATTTTCTAAGACATGGTTGGATACAAGAAGTGTAGGAGAGGAAAGAATCAAGATATCACTGAAGTTTTAAATATAGGAGACTGTATGGATGGTGGAGTCATTAGAAAAGTTAATAAAGTCAGAAAATTTTAAGGAAACAATAATAAGCTTGGTTTGTGGCATGTTGAGATTGAAGTACTAGTGGGACAGGAGAAAGATGGCCTGGAACTTGGAAGAGAGGTCAGGGAGAAGGTAGGAATGTAATCTGAGACAGGGGCCAAATTAATTGTGACAAGATTCTAAGGATCACATGCATAGTAACCAAATATTAGATGAAGCAAATGAAGGAAGAAATGAGAAGAGAAACCAAGAGACCAGGAACCAAGAAGCAGTTTGATTTACATAGCACTTGGTGGGACCCAATAAGACATATTGGGAGAAACCAGAGTGGTCTAGCCTTAGACTTCCTTTTAATATTGAGCTTGTGGTGGGGAGGGGGGATATTCTCTATAACTAACTATGTGTCTAATGCTCTTTCAGGTGCTTTGTGAAAGATGAAAGAAAGAGAAGGAAAGGAGAGAAAAGGAGGAAGAAAACAAAGGAAGAAAACAAAATGAAAAAAGAAGGGAAGAAAGAAAAAATGATGAAAGAGTTTCTGACCTCAAGTAGCTGACAGACTAGTCAGGCAGATTGGATTAATAGCCATTAAATAACTAGGAAATAATTCAGACTTGTGTCCAATTAAAGGGAGCATAGTAAATAGTATATGGTGCACAGACAACACACTGGCTTTGGAATCAGTTAGTCAATGAATGAGTAGTTTAGGTGCCAGGCACTGTGCTAGATGCTAGGTGTACAAAGCCAAACATGAGATTATCCTTGTCCTTAAAGATATGTGTGTGTGTGTGTGTGTGTGTGTGTGTGTGTGTGTATACACAGACATGTATATATAATATTCTGTCTGGGGAGAGAAGCATTTACTTGCATAAAAACATACAAAATATGTACCCTATAGATGAAAAGTAATCTTCTTTGGGGAGACAGCAATAGAAGCTGGAGGTGGGGCTGGATAGAAAAAGGAATTAACCAGAAATAAAGTTAGAAAGTAAATATGGCTAGTAAGTTGAGGTGAGGTTGTGAAGAGATTTGAATGCCAAAAAGGGAATTTATATTTGATCCTAAAGGTTATGGGAGGGATGTAATTTATTGAGCAGATGAGGGACGTGCATGGTTGGGACTCCTGCTTTAGGAAAACACACAGGTAACTTGGGGAAGAGGGATTGGAGCGGGGAGGGCAGGAAACTAGTACAAGAAATGGATTCAAGCTCCTGAGGTCCCAACTGTTGTGTGACATGGGGCAAATCTCTTTCTGTATCTGAGCCTTTGTTTTCTCATCTGTAAAATGGGGATGATAATATTTGCACTACATTCCTAATGAGGTTATAGTAAGAATTGAGTGGCACAATGGAGATAAAGTACCTTGTAACTCTGAAGTGCTTTATGAATATGAATCATCATTATTAAGCGCTAGTTGTGTTATAGATTACAGAGTTTTAGAGAAGTTCAGAGACGAATCACTTCTAAAATAAGTCTCAATGTATCAAATGATAATAAAAAGAACTGACATTTAGATAGTGCTTTTAGTTTTATAAAGGTTTTACATATATTTGATCTTCCCAACTCTGTGAGTGAGGAATTGCTATTGCACCCATTTTACAGATGAAAAAAATGGTGTTGCAGAGAGATTCAGGGGCGTACAGTGTTTAGAGCACTGGAGCTGGTCTGGAACCAGACCAGAATGGCTCCAAGTACAGCTATCTATCCATTATACCATTTTGAAATGCAGCGCAATAAATGCCAATATTTGAAGACAGTATGCACAGACCTGAGCTTTTGTGGTCCCTCTCCCCTAAATTATGATTTCTTTTAAAAGGGCCCTATGAATATGTATTAATCATTTCCCTTGATGGAAAGTGATGCTACCACGTCCTGTGTCTTGCCTGGGACTGCCTTTGACATTTACAGCCTTCTCTATTCTGTGCAAGCTGGGCTCCTCCAGTCATGCCAGAATCCTCCAAAGACCCTCCAGTTGCTAACTCAAAGGAACCCTTTGATGTCCGTAATGATAAAACAAAGCATCAAGACTTGCAAAGCTGATTCTCCCTCTAGACATTCCACAGAATTCAGGGCCCCCTCGCAGGCTGTCAGTGACTTGGGGGCTCTCAGAAACATTAACACAGTTCGTTTCAGCTCCATTCCCCTTTGTTGTCAAAGCTACAGGCTTCTTTCTTACTTTCTGCTATCACAAAGTGCAGAAAGTGGCCAAGGAAACCCAGGAACGCAAAGTTGGGAAAGAACATTTGCCTTTCACTTGGGATTCCTCCAATTTGGAGGGACAAATTGGGAATTCTTATCTTTTCAAAAATTGCCACATTTGTCAGCCAGCATAATCAAAACCTTTGTTCTGGCAAGTCTCACTGTCCTCTAAACTATAAAGCGAATGCTTATCATCTCATGTCTTACACTGTCTTTTCTGACTGGAATGGCCTTCCTCATACTGTTTGAATCCTACCTACATTCCAATAATCAGCCTAGATTAGGAAATTCAGCCTGAGTTTCTTCATCTATAAAATGGGACCAAGAATATTTTTATTACCTGTATTGCAATGCTGAGAGGATTTAAATGAAATAATATATGAGGATTTTTTTAAATGGAAAAGTTTATTTTTGCTTTCATAAATTCCACCTCCATCCATCTCTCTCTCTCTCTCTCTCTCTCTCTCTCTCTCTCTCTCTCTCTCTCTCTCTCTCTCTCTCTCTCTCTCTCTCTCTCTCTCTCCTTCTATGACATGATTATGTCTCTTTGCATATTCCCTCTTTTTTTCTTCTTTGAGAATTCATACCTTTCTTCAAGGCTTGGATTCTATAAAAAAAAAAAACAAGCTTCTTAAAGATATTTTTTCATTGTTTTTTCATTGTTTCATCTATCATATCATATATATGTATGTATGTATATATCTTCCAAGTCTAAGCAGCCTTGAGATTTCCACCCTTAGTCACAGATTCAGGAACTGAAAAACCCTGTTGTAAAGTAGGAATTTTGAGCCTGGAGTCCATATTCTACCTTTGACATTTACTATTTGTGTGATCATTGGCAAATCATTTAAGCTCTCTGACCCTCAATTTCCTCTCCTATAATATAGGGATAATAATATTCATATTACCTATCTCAATGGGATAGGTAAACAAAGAATGTTCATTTTTCCCCTTTCCATTAACAAGCATTTATTTTCCCTTTCTTCTACCTCTCCTCTGTCCCTATTGATAAGAAAAAGAAAGAAAGAAAAGAAAAAATAAGAAAGAAAAAAGACAAAGCCCTTGGAATAAATATGTATTGTTAAGCAGAAGAAATTCTCACATTGGTTATGTCCCAAAAGATTCCATTCTGCCTAACTGAGCCCATCACCTCTGTCAGGAGGTGGGATATCAACAATGATCTTAATAAACTTTAAAACCCTCTAGAAATGCAAATTACTCCTACTAAAATACTGTTGTTACTGGGGAAAGAGATTTGCTAGCTAGAAAGCAAGGCTTTGAGATACTGGTAGGAGTAAGTTTTGATGGTTGAGGTGGTTTTAGCAAAGTCTACAATGTAGAATGCTGCCAGGGAGGGTAGGCAGGGGGCTATGAAGACACAGGGCTGGACATGCTATTGGTCTTCAACAAATAAGAATGACTAATAAGAAAGTAATAAATATTTCTGGAAGACCAGATCAGGTTGATTATACTTGGTCTCTTTTCTCAGAGGGAGGACAGGGTGCACAGACAAAAATAGAATGACTAATGAGGACATTGAGTGCAACCTACAACACCAAAGGAATTTTACCAACTCGAGTGTTTATCTTTATCTTATCTTCTCATGATCAATGGATTAAAAGGTGCTTGGAAAGGTCTTACTCCAGACTGTTGATTTTTTTTTTTTGGAAGTGGGGAATGAGGCAATCAGGGTTAAATGACTTGCCCAAGGTCACACAGCTAGTAAATGTCAAGTGTCTGAGACCGGATTTGAGCTCAGGTCTTCCTGAGTCCAGGGACTGTGCTCTATTCATTGTGCCACCTAGCTGTCCTAGATTGGTGAATTTTTAAAAGGCTCTGGCTCCCTTGAAATCTACCTGTGTATAAAATACCAAATGATCAAGTCTCCTTATCCCCTTGATTACAACGAACTAGCCTATGAAGGCCTGACCATAGTTACCTTCAGCCATCTCTAGGTCTACTTCTTCTGTGAGAACTAAAATTGAGATACTGGGTTGCAGTGAAGATGCCAGGGAACATGCATCCTCAACATCCTTTTTGTACTGAATTAGTTTATATACCACTGTCATGGCTGATGTAAGGCTCCAATTAGAGAATAAATATTAGTACTTTGCCTCAAAGGATTATATAAGCATCAGCTATTATCATTATTGTCCAAAAAGCCCATAGATCTAATGAGTGTGAAGTTCTTTATCTGTACTATGAAATCTAGAATTGAACTAGCAGTACTGTAAAAGAGTTTTTTTCCCCTTGTGATTTCCTCCGTTCAAAATTCCACCTTGTGTATTCATCGTACTTAAAAAACCAACACAACAGATAATGCAGTATAAACAGGGCCTGAGGTTCTGACTGTTGGTTTCTAAGACACACAGGCAGGTTGTGATGTGGGAAGTCTCATGAAATCAGGACTCCTGTCTATTTCACAGAATCAGAGGATGTTAGCGCTGAAAGGGACCTTAGATATAATCTAACAGAACCTCCTCATTTTACAGCTAAGGAATCTGTAGCCCAGAGCATGAGGTGACCTGTCTGATGTCATACAGCTAGTAGATGGCACAGGTTGAGGTTGTCTGTTTCTGACTCCAGAATGCTTTCTGTTGCCTGATGCACTGTATTATATTGGTAGAATAACAGCACATTTTCCAGATATTTACAAATCATTTTAAACCAGAGATACTTGATTTTTTCATTAGCGCTATTGTGGAAGCAGTCAGCACTATAGTAATGCACATTAAACTCACTATACTCTGAAACTGGGACTCCAATGGACCACCGCCAAGGGCTTCTGGATTCCCCTAGCTTTAGGGTGATTATCAGTTGTAACTGTGGCTGTTTCCCACCCAGTCTGATGTCTTTGTTTTCTTGACCTCATTAAAGGGGCCATGCCCTGGCTACTTCTTAAACTGGTCTATTCAATGAATGGGTGTTGCTTCACCCTAAGTGAGTACCTGCAAAGATCTTGGCCTAAAGGCCCCAAGGTCTCCCAGTGCCTCCTGGGCCATCTCCAGTCATCCTGAGGAATATCAGGTCACTGGATTCAGATGGCTCTGGAGGAGAAGTGAGGCTGGTGACCTGCACAGTCCTCCCTCATTCAAAACAAAGTCAAGTGCAAGTCATGTCATCATTTCTCTGATGGCACGGTCTTCTTTGGTAATAAAGGATGAACACAACGACCACAATAATGGATAGCAACCACAGTAGCGGTTAGTGCTAAAGCTGGGGAAAGCAGGGGAGCTATACTACAATTTGCCACAATTACAGAAATATATGGAGGTAACATAATCAGGGATATTTAAGGAGGAGGGAGGTGCATTAACAATGCCAATGGATTTTATTAGACTGGAACACATTTGTTTTATTAGATGTTTTGGACTATTCATAGATTGAGAGTAAGATTCCGACAGCCCCCAGGTATGGAAAAGACTTGTCTACCTTGTCTATTTTCTAAGGATAAACTTACCTGATATGATTTTATCTATATCTTTTCCCTGCTACTCTGACCAGCTAGAAAACAGACAGGGAAGAGTGTGTGTCTATGTATCCCGTTTTTTGAGCACCTCATATCCTCTTGTGGTACTTGATGCCATCCTCGGTTGGTAAGGTATCAATATTCTCCTAAGTTTGGTGCTGGTTCTGAGATTCTCCTACATCTATAAGGAAACCATTGCACTGGCAGGGAACTAAGGAGATAAGGCAGGTTAGGTCATTTGGGGAGATGGTCAATGTGGCCTCCATTAGGAGAAATGTTTAGGTTGCAATGGCCTAGGAAAAATGATCCTTGGCTTAATTAGAGCATTAGAGTTGGAAGGGACCTCTGAGTTCATATAGTCCAACTCATTCATTTTATAGATATGGAAACTGAGGCTCAGAAAAGTTAGGTGACTTGTCCAAAATATATACTCCTCTCTAGCTTTTAGAGCTCTGCCCAACTGGGTCTCAGCTTATCTTTCTAATGTTGTATATTACTTCCCTTCCTGCACTTTTCAATCCATTCCAATTGGCTATCTTTCTGTTCCTCATACATAACATTTTATTTCCCATCTTTGGGCCTTTGCACCGGGTGTCCCTCATTCCTGGAATGCATTTTCTTCTTTCCTTCCCCTCATAGATTCCCTTTGTTTCTTTAAGATGCAGCTTAGGCATCATCTTCTGCATCAGTTATTTCCTGATCTCCCTCAACAACTAGTGCCTTCCTTCTCCAACTACACTGAATTTAACTACTTTGTATAGATTTGTATTGATTAATTTTATATTTATACTGTATATATTTCTGTGTGTGTTTGTTGTCTCCCATCCCCCTCCCCTTCAGAATGTAAGCTCATCGAGAGTAGAGATTTTTCCTTCTTTCTTTTGCATCTGTGGAGTCTAGCACAGTCTCTGGCACGTAATAGGTACTTAATAAATATTGTTGATTTATTAATGACGTAGCCTTCCAATAGTAAACATAAACAAACATAAATAGGAAATATAAATAAATAACCCTTCAATAATAAATATCAGGCAATTGTAGAAATGCTGGTGACTACTTGGTATGCCAAAAAAAAAAATAAAGGAAAATTTTGGTGCCCTTTCTGATGGAGGCAACTGCCCTGACATGCCCAAAAACAGGCCAGAGAGGAGGCGAGGGATCTTTGAAAGAGGGGTACTGTTAACACTATTAAGGAAGTGGTCAGCACTACCTCTAAGGATAATAATGCCTGCAGCTCCACTAAGGCCTGGGAGCTAGGCTCCACTGCACTGCCAGGTACAAAGGATACTAAGGTGTAGGACTTGTTACCAGGATATTTAAGCAGGAGGAAGGGCTATTCCTATTACTGACAGAACTTAGTGAATTTAGGCGTGAGGGAACACTGATTGAAAGTGAGCCAGGTGAGTCTTATAGGGGTGGGAAGGGTGCTGCTTCATTTTCCTCAATGTGAGTGTGTCACTGTGTTTCCTCTCCAGTGCACTAAGCATCAGGAAAGCAGCCAATCAAAGAATGAAGGGTTCATGTGTGCTTTCTCCTGGTGTCTCTCATCTTGTGACAGTGCTTGGTGACCTCCCTAATGGTAAGAGGTCAGTGTTCCAATAATGACTTCTAGTTTATCAGGGGCAGCTTTCTCTACATTTTTGGTATGACTGGTTCTGAGACTCCACCCATCACCCTAAGGACATCTTTTGAGGGGTGCAATTGTAATAATCCAAGAAGTACTTATTGAGTACCAACTGATTGCCTTCTACTGGACTATGATCATAAATCTTATTTTTAGGGCACCATTAAAAAAGAAGTGAACTGATTCCACAGCAACCTTACATGTCAGTATTATCCAGATGGTTTTTTCTTGTGGAGGCGTCCCAATGCCTCCCTTCTCTATTCATGGGCTTGCCATGTAACTATTGTTTCCCAGAAAATCATAATCTATCAATCTTTCCTTTTGAGAATATCAATCAATGTCCCTGAAACTATGCCTTCATTTTCATTTCAAGAGTTTTCAGTCACTTCCCCTTTCCCTTCATGCTTGCAGAAAGATTCAGTGACACCGGGAAATTGTGTTTTGACATGAAATCATTACATGTTTTTAAAACCTCTCCTTCAATTTTGCTTTTCTTCTTATTGTCTGCCCTCCCCTGACACTCTCCCCAGCGATGAAGCACCTATTCCCAATTCAGTTTTTAAACTCCATCACACAGATCTCCAAGATAAACCACACACCAAAACACGAATCTTTTTTCTTACACTAAAGTGTTTCATACCAGAAACAATTGCATTGTGAATAAATTGTCTGCTCTAATTTAAGCTTCCCCAATGTGTTTTTCTTGGGGATTTGTTTTTGGTTGGGGGGAGCTATGTTTTTCTTGGGCTAAATGTTTCTCCGCAAAGAACATTGTCAATGTCACTGAGATGCTCCTTTTAAAAAAAAGCCAGAGATATCATGAAGTTAGTTTCTCTAGAACAACAATAACTTGCGTTAGTGAATAATTGATGTCCTGCCTGTAGTGAGCCAGCTTTCCTGCTAATGTAGAGGTGAAGTCTGGAGTGATGGCTCAACATTCTAAATTGTCTCACCTTTTCCCTCCTTGTATAAATGGTGTCTTTTACCTGCATTCTAGATGAAAGTCAAATAAAATCCTTTGTTTTCACCAGCCTTTTAGCCATTTTCTACCAACCAAGAAAGTGCTTTGGGGAGAAAAAGATCCAATTATCTGAGAATTACTTCTGAGGTTGGGGGTGTCAGTCAACAGTTGTCAGTTTCTTAATCTATCACACTAGAAGATTATACAAGTTTTTTTTTTATCCAGACAGAATATAGGCTCCTTGAGGTCAGGGACTCTTTCATTTTGGTTTTTGAATCCCTGTTGCCTAGTACATATTATATGTTTCAAGTCTTGTTGATCGAATGACTAAATATTATAATTTAAGGTTGTTTCTAGCTTTAACATGAACCTCTCATACACTAGATACCCTGAGTTCACCATTGGAATAATTGGGAAGTTTACTTTAGCTTCCCATGTTACTCCATTTTGTTATCTCTTCCTCCTTTTGTTTCCCTATCCCCTAGTTCTTAAGGCCTTTGTGTTGCTCCTTCCCATAGCCGTGGTCTATCACTGCAGTATTCCCAGCAAGTCACTGACCCTCCCAAGAGCCTGCCTGGGCAACAGTGTATTCTCAAGATTTGGGACAGGATATTGTAAATAATGTTAGAAATAGAGTCAGAAGACCTGGGTTGGCATCCAGGCTCTGCTACTTGTTACCTTCTTGGCCTTGGGAAGTCACTTAATCCCTCTGGGCCTTAATTTTCTGTTTTTCTGTAAATTCAAGAGACTGAAAAAGATGGGAGGAGCATGGTGTTGGTAAAAGAGAATTGGCTCTGTTGTCATAGGAAACTGGGTTCAAATTCCACCTATGACAGTTATTAGGCTTGCATGACCTAGAGCAAGTCATCTGACCTCCCAAGTAATATGAAGAATGAGAGAATTGTATCAAATGGCCTTTAGGCTTTCTTCCAGCTCTAGAGCTATGATCCTAAGATGACCTTTGGGATCTCTTCCAACTCTAAATCCATGTTCTCAACCTCCTTCCCTTCTTCCTTCAACATTTCCTGTCCATCATTCTTTTCTCCTACGACACTGCTGTCTGCTAGGGATAATCCGACAAATTAATACAGGCTAATATGCCAACTATTGATAATGGCTTAACGTGTTAACCCTCCCAGGCAAACTTACGTTGTAATTTCTTATTCAGTCATTTCAGTCATGTCCAATTCTCTGTGACTCCTTTTGGGGTTTTCTCAGCAAAGTTACTAGAGTGGTTTGCCATTTTCTTCTCCAGCTCATTTTACAGATGAGGAAACTGAGGCAAACAGGGTTAAGTGACTTGCCCAGCATCATACAGCTGGTAAGTGTCTGAGTCAGGCTGCAATTGAACTCATGAAGATGAATTTTCCTGATTCCAAGCTCAGTGCTCTATCCATTTCACCACCTAGCTGCAGTAGGAAACTCTTAATGAGTATAATGCTTGAATTGTCTTAATTAATTTTTAACACTGTAATTTCAGGTGCCATAGGAATCTGGTGTAGTTTTTATTGTAGTTCTATGTTCTATACTCCTACATGGGATCCCCGCACACACACACACACACACACACACATATATAGCATGTGTGTGTATACATATGTATATATATATGTGTATATGTATGTGTGTGTATATATATATATATATATATATATACATATATGTATATAGTTTTTGCCCATGAGACATAGCAGTCTTGAATTAGCTATGGAACCTTACTTGGTAAACAATTTTCCCAGCCTCACAGTTAATAATAGGGTCACATGCTTTCCAGTTCATTAAGGGATTTCTAGAGAGAAAATTTTAAAACTGAGTTCTTTAACAATTATTTTTGTGCATGTGACATGGATCCCTTTGGCAGTCTCGTGAAGACTATGGACTCCTTCTCAGAACAGCATTTTAAATGCTTAAAATAAAATAGTCAAGTCAAGAGGTATGTATTAATTGCTTACTGTATGCCAGGCACTGTGCTAAATGCTGGGGATAGAAAGGCAGAAAACTAGTCTCTGTTCACAAGGAGCTTGTAGTCTAATGCAAGGGACAGCTTGTAAACAATGATGGACAAAAAAGGTACATAAGGGAGGAATATACAAGAGAAACCAATTATACTGAAATACTTATCAAAATATTACCAAAATAAGTTCTTGGGTTGCAGGTAAAAATTTTGAGAGGATTTTGCCAACATTTTCTCCTCTAAAGAACAGCAAGGCCCCTGAGAAAGAAAGAGATCATAGTGACAAAATGCTGCTTCTGGCCGTCAAACCAAGCTCCAGAGATAACTTATCATTTGTCACCTTGTTCCACCCAAGAAATCTTTTTTCATAGCGCTTTCCTGGTTTGTACTGTCCTGTAGCTAAGCTGAACATCTTATACCTTATACATATCCAGTACTTCCCTGCTTCTAAGACATTCCTTATACATGGTCCCATTCCTTAAATCTCCTCACCCATCTCTACCATTTGAGATCCTTATGTTTCCTTCCAGGCCCAAGGCAAAATCTGAGAAATTATATATATATATATATATATATATATATATATTTCCAACCATGAAGGACACTTCATTTATTTTATTCTATTTTGTACTAGATACACAATACATTTGTGAATACTATTTTCATCTGCTGGAAAGTAAACTTCATGAAGGTAGATATCACATATTTATCTTCATGAAGGTGGTGCAATGATTACAGTGCTGGACCTAAACTGGGGAAGACCTGAATTCAAATCCAGCCTCAGATATTTAATTGCTGTGTGACTCTGGCCAAATCAGTTAACCTCTGTCTGCCTCTGTTTTCCTCAGTTGTAAAATGGAGATCATAATACCACCTACCTGATGGCTTATTCTGAGGACCAAATGAGATAATATTTGTAATACAAGGTACTGTGCGCAGTGCCTGACAAATAGTAGCTGCAAACGAAAACCTTTTTATTATTCATAGGAATATAATCACATAATTGTTGAATGAATGAAATATACTTTTTTTCTAAATGTTTTCAGTAATGATTTTCTATTCCTCCTTTTGTGTGTACAGTCTTCTTTTTGAACAAAGGATGAATACAACAGCAACAAAAGCACCTGCCTACCTGAGGCAGCTATGTGGTACAGTAGACAGAGTGCCAGGCTTGGAGTCAGGAAGACCTGAGTTCAAATCCTGCTTCAGATACTCACTAGATGTGTGACCCTGGGCAAGACTCTGTTTGCCTTAGTTTCTTTATCTGTAAAATGAGCTAGAGAAGGAAATGGCAAACCATTCCAGTGTCTTTGCCTAGAGAACCCTATGGATAGCATTGGACACTATGGTCTACAGAGTCATGAAGAGTTGGACACAACTGAACAATGACAACATGTGGTATTGTTCTGGGCAGATGCAGAACAAAGTCACTCAGTCCAGTTGTTTTTCCCTTTGCTATGTATTCTCTAGATTATTGCAGTAGCTTCAAAGCCTTCAGTCCCAGCTCTCCTCCTCCAGCCCTTGATTTCGTTTACCTCCAAATTAATCGTAATATATCCCTTTCATCATGTTAGGTACCTCCTTAAAAACCTTCAATAGCTCTTTATTTCCTGACACTATATTTAACTCCTTCCTTTCAAAGCTTTCCACATTTTCCACCATTTTTTCCCTGTAATTTGTCATGTCCAACTCTTTGTGAACTCCTTTTGGGCTTTTCTTGGCAATGGTTTGTCATTTTCTTCATCAACTCATTTTACAGATAAGGAAACTGAGGCAAGCAAAGTTAAATAACTTGCTCAGGACCACACAGCTAGTGTCTGAGGTTGGATTTTAACTCAAGAAGATGAGTCTTTCTGACTCTAGACCTGATGCTCTATCCACTGTGCCACCTGGCTGCCATGTAGATTCTACCTTTCCAGGGAGTTTCTACACTGAAAACTCCCCTCAAAGACAAAATCACAGATCTACCACACCCTTGAGCAATAAAAAGTCCCCAATTCCAAGTCTGTTCTCTGGTGAAGCTGGTATCCTCACTGTCCCTCAAATAGACCATGTTTATTCCCATCCAAGCCCCTTCTGCCTGTCTGAATCCCACCAACACCTTCAAGGGAGAGCCCTCTCTTTACCTGTTATACCGATCAATTTACATCTATATGACACCTTAAAATTGAAAAAGCACTTTAAAGAAATAATCTCATTTGGAACTCCTAACAGTTGGATGAAGCAGGCAATGCAAGTATTTTTTATGCTCATTTTATGATGAGGAAAAGGAAGCAAAAGGGCTAGGTGATTTGTCCTAGGTCATACCACTAGTAAATGTCAAAAGTCTCAACCCAAGTTTCTCCTGTCTCCAAGTCTGATGCTTTCCATCATCCCTATATGACTTCCCATAGTCCCTACAAGACTTAGAATCCACACCACAAAACTTAGGAGTTAACTATATCATCTTCAGCATCAATAAACACGCTCTATTTTATATGAGCATTGTACTAGGTGTTAGGATAAAAGAAGAGAATAGGGCCACTGGCCTCAGGGAGCTTGTAATCAATCCAGTGGGAAGATAGGAAATAAGAATGAATGATGAAGATAAATACAAAATAACATGGATTGTGGGCCAAATAAATGGTATGAGCAAGAAGCAGATATCATGGAAGTTCAGAGGAGGAAGAGGTCATTGCAGGCAGGAGAAGACTCACTGAGGATGTAAAATCTGAGCTGGACTTTGAAGAGCAAGTGGTAGGATGCACTGGGAAGAACACTACTTTGTACGTGATAAGTGCTTGATAAATGGTTTATTGAATGATTGATTGATTCACTCATTCATTCAATGGAGTTAGAGGATCTGGATCCAGTTCTTGGCCCTGTCACTTACTAGCTGTGGGACACTGGGCAAGTTAGCTCACCTGCTGTGCCTCTGTTTCTTCATCTGCAAAAAGGCAATGATCAATACTTATATCCCAACTTAACTTATATTGTTATGAGGGAAGTGCTCTGTAAATCTCAAAGGGAGAGGGACTAGACCTCTGATTTTATTAGTATAGGGAATTCTTGAATGAAGAAATTACCTTTACCACTTTCTCTGCAACTGATAGTCTTAGAAAGTTGCCTAGAGCACTGAGAGTTTAAGTGACTTGCCCAGGGTCACACAACCAAAAGGTAGTAGTGGTGGGACTTGAACCCAGATATCGCTGGCTCCAAAGCCAGCTCTCTACCCACAACACTGCACTCTCCAAATCTTAAAGCACCTTCAAAATATATTATTGTTATTAATAATGAATAGGATATCCTATATATAATTATGTGCCATCTAATGTCGTTTTCTCAGTTTGACTATACACTACTTGGACAGAGATAACGTACAGTGTATGTCTATTTCCCCATAGTACCTAGAACAGGTAAGCACATGGTGAAATATACAATCAATACTTGTTGCCTGTTTGCTTGACTTAACCTTTATTACCTACGTGATCTTGGGCAGTCAATGAATCAGTAGGCAACAAAGGACGAATACAACAAGGCATTTATGAAGTTCCTAGTATATGGCAGGCAAGTACTGTCATCCCTGGCAATCATGGGTTTCATATTCATGATCTGGTTATTTGTGGACTGGCCGTTGATAATTAAATGGGAATTTTGGAAAATTTGTGGGGTACTGTGGAAAATTGCTGGTGATGCTTGTGTGTAAATTAGAAAAACAAGGAAGTCACAAATGCCGAAATGCCATATGTTGTTCATCTATTTTATCATTTGTTACCATAAGTATGCATGCTTAGGTTTATTATAAACAATTAAACTTGTTAAAAGTTTCAGTGTGCTAAAGAACAATGGACTACACACTCTCTCTGAGAATGCCTTCTCTTTGTCTCTCTACCATTCAGACTCAGTCACGTCATTTTTCCCCCGCAGTGATGCAACCATCACTTGGATCTTGTGCTCTTTGCAGGATGTGAAGCCGTTGCTTCAGTTACACAGACAGCTGTGAAGATTTTGCATAGTGTACCAGACATGAATCTAACTCGAATAGAAACTGCAACCCTTTTATGGGTGCAATGTGTTGTTTTGCTTGCTTTTTGTGTTAAATAAATATGATCAGAATTATTAAAAATAAAGGTTTGGGGGAAGATCTAGAGTTATTTGAAGTTTTTCATGTTTGTGGAAGTCTGGAACCCCTAACCCTTGTGAATGTTGAGGGTTGACTGTAATTTCAAATGAGATAATCTATGTAAAGTACTTTGAAAACCTTAAAATGGTATTAAAATGCTAGCTGTTATTGTTTTCTAGCCTTGCTGAGCCTTATCTGTAATATGAGGGAATTAGGCATAATCTCTAAGGTCACTTAGACCTTATTCTAAGTATTTACCTACTTTTAAATATTTACTTTACAATGTTTTATTGATGTTCTTTTTTATACTTCCCAATAACTCTCCCCTCTATCTACAATAGAACCTTTCCTTGCAACAAAGAAGGAATTAGTCAAAATAAATCAATACATTACTTATGTCTAAAAAACAGTATGTTATATCTGATCACCTCTTTGTTGGGGGTGGGATTCATGCTTCATCACTAGACTGTGGGCTTCTTGAAAGCAGGAATTGTTTTTTGCCTTTTCTTGTATACTTTATGTTTAGCATAGTGTCTAGTATTTAGTGGACACAAAAAAATGCTTAACTAAGACATTACTTTTCTTTATTGTGGTCATTGTGTAAATTGTTTTGGTTCTGTCTACTTTAATAGGCATCAATTCATGTAAGTTTTCCCAAATTTCTCTGAATTTCTCATATTCATCATTTCTCAAAGCAAAAGGCTATTCAATTGTATCCATATACCACAAATTGTAAAGCGATTCCCTGAGTGATGAGTATTCATATTCCTTTCAGTTCTTTGATACTACCAAAAAATCCATTACAATAATTTTCATAGGATGTTTTCTTTTTTCTTTGATCCCTGGGTTATATTCCTGGTCATGGTATGTGTAAATCTAAAGCTTATACAATTTAGTCATTTTTATAAGACAATTTCAAATTGTTTTCAGAAGCATTTGTTCAATCAAATCATAGTTCCACCAATAGGGCACTAGTATACCTTTCTTCCCAGAGGCTTTCCAGTGTTACCAATGATATCTTTTGTATTTTTGCCAATTTGATGAATATGAGGCAAAAACTAAGATTTTTTTTTTAAATTTGTGTGTCTCATCAGTGATTTGGATCATTTTTTCATACAGTTGAGACTTGGAGTTTCTTATCTAAAACTGCTCTGTATCCTTTGACTTTATATATTAGGAAATAACTTCTTTCCTTTAGTATCAATTTTATCTCTAAAGATTTTCTTTCCTTGATAGCTTCTCTTACATGTTATTTCATTTATTTATTTAATTTTTAATTGATGGACTAAAACAGGTATTTCCATAACATAGCATAATAAAAAAGATGATTATACATGAAACTGCAAATCTATTATGTATAACTTACTTTTGTTTTAAATATATAATAAAATTATCATGTAAATTTCTTTCCCCCCCCAGATGGCTACCATTATGTGTGTGTATATATGTATGTACATGTATGTTTATGTAAAATTATTTTGTATATACTTCTATTTATCAGCTCTTTCTCTAGATGCAGATAGCATCTTTTTTCATATGTCTTTTGCAGTTAATTTGAATATTTATATTCGTCAAAATGACTTATTTGCTCAAAGTTATTCTTAAGACAGTATTGCTGTTACTGTATATAGTGTTCTCTAGGTTTTGCTCATTTCACTCTTCATTATTTTGTATCTTTCCATGTTTTTTGAAAATCATGGAACTCATTATTTCTAAAACAGAGAAATATTCCATCAAAGTCTTATACCACAACTTTTTCAGTCGTTCTCCAGCTGAAGACATCCCACCACAAAGAGAGCTGCTATAACTATTTTAGAGCATATAGATTTTTTTTCCTTTTTCCCTAAATATTTTCCTGGAAATAGACCTAATAATGGTATTGCTAGGTCAAAGGGTATAGGCAGTTTAATAACTTTGGTCATAATTCTTTGGGCATCATTCCAGATTACTCTCCAAACTCATTAGATTAGTTCACAATTTCACTAACAATGCATTAGTGTCCCAGCTTTTCCACTTTCCCTCCAACATTTGTCATTTTCCACTTCAATCATTTTAGTTAATCTGGTAGGTATAAAATGATACCTTAAGATTGTTTTAATTTGCATTTCTCTAATCAATAATGATTTAGAGCATTTTTCATAAGACCATAAATTGTTTTGATTTCTTTATCTAAAAACTGCCTTGTCATATCCTTTGACTATCAGTTGGGGAATGATTTGTATTCTTCATATATTTGAGATATGATAAAATAGAGAACGAACAGAACAATAAATTAGGGATGTAATAAAAAAACTAGAAAACTAACAAACTAAAAATTTCCAACTAAACACTAAATTGCATATTCTAAAAATTAAAGGTGAGGCTAATAAAATTGAGTGAAAAATACTAAATTAATGAATAAAATTAGGAGCTGCTTTTATGAAAAAACCCCAATAAAACAGGTAAACCATTGGTTAAGTTGATTTAAAAGGGAAGAAAACCAGATCACTAGTAGTAAAAAGGAGAAGGGTGAGTATGCCACTAGTAAAGACAAAATTAAAGCAATTATGAGAAGTTATTTTGCTCAATTATATGTCAATATATTTAACAATTTAGGTGAAATGAAAGAATATTTACATAAATATAACTTGCCTAGATTAGTAGAAGAGGAAATAGAATATCTATGCAAAGAGCTGGGAATACAAAAAAGAAAAAGACTGCAGATAGTCCCTGATCTTAAGGCGTTCACAGTCTAATGGGGGTAGCCAACATGCAAACAACTTCATGTAAACAAGATAAGTACAGGACAAATTGAAGATAATCAATAGAGGGAAGGTACTGGCTTTAGAGGGTTTGGGGAAAGGCTTATTGCAGCAGGTGAGATTTTTTCAGGGACTTGGGGGAAATTAAAGAAACCAGATACAGAAATAAGGAGGGGGTAGAATTCCAGGCATGGAGGACAGCCAGTAAAAACAGGCAGAGCTGGGACATGGAATATTTTTTTTAAATTTAAATTTAAATTTTATTTTTAATGTTTTACAATCATTTCCTTAAAGTTAAGATTTTATCCCTCCCACCCTCCCACCCTCCCACCCTTCCCCCAATACCTCCCTCCCTCCCCATGACAGCATACAATTCTGTTTAGGTTCTACATATACTTTCCTATCGAGCACATTTTCACTATAGTCATGCTATGTAGTCGAACTAAAATAAATGGAAGAAATCATATAACAAATCAAAACATAATACACTGAAACCCACCCACACACAAACATGATCTGCTACATTCTGTGAATGACTTCCATATTTCTTTCTCTGAGTGTGGAAGGCATTTTGCCTTAGAAGACCGACATTAGGAATTTTTTTTTTCTCAGTAAGTTCTTGTGTTATTTCAAAGTTCCAAGTCTACCAGAAAAAACTCTCGCACACTGTGGTCATTGCTGTGCACAAAGTTCTCCTGGTTCTGCTCCTTTCACTCAGCATCAGATCATATAAGTCCTTCCAGGCCTCCCTGAAGTCTTCTTGTTCATCATTTCTTATGGCACAATAATACTCCATTACATTCATATACCATAATTTATTCAGCCATTCCCCAATTTTTGGGCATCCCCTTGACTTCCAGTTTTTGGCTACCACAAAGAGTGCTGCTATAAATATTTTTGTACACGTGGGACCCTTTCCCGTTTTTAAAATCTCTTGGGGATACAGTCCTAGTAGCAATATTTCTGGGTCAAAGGGTATGCACATTTTTGTAGCCCTTTGGGCATAGTTCCAAACCATTCTCCAGAAGGGTTGGATGATCTCACAGCTCCACCAACAATAAATTAGTGTTCCAACTCTCCCACATCCTCTCCAGCATTTATCACTTTCTTGTTCTGTCATGTTTTCCAATCTTCCGGGTGTGATGTGGTACCTCAGAGTTGTTTTGATTTGCATCTCTCTATTCAATAGTGATTTAGGGACATGGAATATTTTATGGAGAGGAACATTAAGGAGGCTAATGTCCCTTGATCATAGAATACGTAAAGGCAAGTAAGGTGTGAGAAAAATGGAAAGGTAGGGGTGGGACAAATATGAAGTGCTTTGAAAATTAAACAGAGGACTTTATATTTGATTCTGGAAGTGATAAGGAGCTATTGAAGTTTACTGAGTAGGGGGATGATATCTGTACTTTAGGACAATCAATTTGATAGCTGAATGGAGGATGGACTCAATTGGGGAGAGACCTAGAAATCAAGCTAAAGGCTGTTGTAATTGTATAGTTGTAGAGTGATGAGTGGTGGCAGTGTCAGAGGAGAGAATGGAGTATATATACAAGGGATATTAAGAAGGTAGGCTCAGCAAAATTTGGTAAACACTGGCATGTTGAAGGTGAGAAAGAGTGAAGGGTCAAGGATAGTACCTAGGTTGTGAGCCTAGGTGACTAGGAACATGGTGGTATCTTTGACAATAATAAGGAAATTAGGAAGAAGGGAGTGTTTGTGGAGGGGGGTAAGGGAAGATAATGGGTTCATTTTTGGACATGTCAAGTTTAAAATATCTATGGAATATCCAGTTTGAAATAGCCAATAGATACTTTGAGATGCAAATCTGGAGGTTAGAAGAGAAGTCAGGGCTGGATATGTAGGTTTCAGAATCATCAAAACAGAGATGATAATTTAATCTATGGGAGCTGATAAGATCACCAAGATAATGGTATGGATGTGCAATTAAGAGATCCATGCTAACTTTGGGGAAAGCATTTTTAGTTAAATGATGAGGTCAGAAACCAGGCTGTAAAGAGTTAAGAAGAGAGTGAGAGGAATCCATACCTTTGTGTATCAATTGTGGGTGATCGTCTAAGGAATTTAGCATAAAAGGATATGATAGCTAGGAAGGACAGACAGAACAAGTAAGGGGTTTTGAGAATGGAAAAAACATGGGCATGTTTGTAGGCAGTAAGGAAGAAGCCAGGAGGGAAGAGCGAAGTGAGAAAATGAGAATTCCCAAAGGGCACTCTGTAGGAGAAGACAGGCCAGAAGGAGATCACTTGTGCACGGAGTGGGGTTGGCTTTGGCCAAAGCAAAAGCATGGAGACCTCTTCATGTGAGGTAGGAGTAAAGGAGAAGATGGCGTCTAAAAATGAATGTCTCATTTGGCATGTTGAGTCCATACGTGCTGGGTTGGACCTCAAGCCAGGCTGGATTACTCAAAAGCTGGAATTAAGGTTTCCAGAAGAAATATCAGCAATCTCAGATATACAATTGATATCACTCTGATGGCAGGAAGTGAAGAAGAATTAAGAAGTCTCCTGATGAAGGTGAAAGAAGAGAGTGTAAAAGCTTAACGTAACTAAAAA
This sequence comes from Bettongia penicillata ogilbyi, assembly GCA_023548195.1. Classification (NCBI taxonomy): domain Eukaryota; kingdom Metazoa; phylum Chordata; class Mammalia; order Diprotodontia; family Potoroidae; genus Bettongia; species Bettongia penicillata. The sequence continues at coordinate 5,896,648 of JAJHZJ010000472.1, forward strand.
ACAAACCAAAAACCCAGAAAACTACAATTAAGATCTTGGCAAGTGGTCCCATCACTTTCTGGCAAATAGAGGGAGAAGTAATGGAAGTGGTGTCAGATTTTATATTCTTGGCCTCAAAGATCATGGCAGATGGCAATTGTAGTCATGAAATTAAAGGTTGCTCCTTAAAAGGAAAGATATGGCAAATCTGGACAGCATACCAAAAAGCGGAGAAATCACCTTGCCAATAAAGGTCCATATAATCAAAGCTATGGTTTTTCCAGCAGCAATGTATAGCTGTGAGAGATGGATTTTAAGGAAAGTTGAGTACTGAAGAATCAACACTTTTGAACTGTGGTGTTGGAGAAGATTTTTGAGAGATCCTTGACCAGCAAGGAAATCAAATCAGTCAATACTTAAAAAGAAACTAATTTTGACTATTCATTGGAAGATCAAATACTGAAGTATTACTTAGTAATACAATAATAATACAAAACTTAAATATTTTGGCCATATAATGAGAAGATGGGACTCATTGGAAAAGACCTTGATGTTGGGAAAGATCAAATGAGATGGATAGGTGACGTCATGGAAACAATGAACATGAACTTTGACAGACTTAGAGAGATAGCAAGGGTGTACTATGGTCCACGGGGTCCTGTGTGTGTGTGTTTGTCCTTGGTTGCTGAAGAAGACCATGTCATCAGAGAAATGATGACATGACTTGCACTTGACTTTGTTTTGAGTGAGGGAGGGCTGTGCAGGTCACCAGCTTCACTTCTCCTCCAGAGCCATCTGAATCCAGTGACCAAATATTCATCAGGATGACTGGAGATGACCCAGGATGAGGCAGTTGGGTTTAAGTGACTTGCCCAAGGTCACACAGCTAGTGAGTGTCAAGTGTCTGAGGTGAGATTTGAACTCAGGTCCTCCTGACTCCTGCACTGGTGCTCTATCCACTGCACCACCTAACTGCCCTCCATGGCGTGATGTAGAGTTAGACACAAATGAATGACTGGATGAACAAAATGAGGAAGTTATGTCAACAGCCCTAAGTCTTTAATACCCTGCATCAACCATTCTCTGTGTTCCCTCTTGCTCTCTTCTCTGATTCCTAAATGGTATTCCCTGCAGTTCTTTCACAAGAGGTAGCTGACTGCAGTGGAAAGAACTGGGGACCAGGAGTTAGGAACCACGAATTTTAGTCCCAGCTCTGCCACTTACTGTGAAACCTTGGAAATTCCACAGCAGCAGAATTAGAGTTGTGAAGGACCTTGGGTACTGTGCAGTCCAATCTTCTCGTTTTATAGATATAAAACCCAGAGAATAGAGAGAGGAAAGGAAGAGAATACTAGGGATTGAGCAAAGGGCTCTGGAGGTGGGATTCATTATTGCCAAGTTCATAATTTTGTAACAGATCAGGCTGTTACTCTCAAGGAGCTTACCACCACATTAGGAGACAAGATATATACTCGTGAAAAGTGAAAGAGGGAAAGGAAGAAGCATTTACTAAATATCCACTATGTACCAGACACTGTGCTAAGCACTTTACAAATCTGATGCTTTCAACAATTCTGTGAGGTAGGTGCTATTACGGTTCCTGTTTTATAGGTGCAGTGAAGAGAGTGCCTGGCCTGGATTCAGGAAGACTCATCTTCTTGAGTTCAAATGTGACCTCAGATACTGATCAGCTGTGTGGCCCTGGGCAAGTCACTTAACCCTGTTGGCCTCAGTTTCTTCATCTGTCAAATGAGATGGAGAAGGAAATGGTAAGCCACTCCAGGATGTTTTCCAAGAAAACCCCAAATGGGGTTATGAAGAGTCAGACATGAATGAATAGCAAACAACTTTACCTTTGAAGAAACTGAGGCAGACAGAAGTGAGTGACCTGAACAGGGTCACACAGCTAATTAGTGTCTAAAGCTGGAGTTTTTCTGAAGTCCACCTGCTCATCATTTCTTATAGTAAAATAATATTCCTCTACGTGGGGCAGCTAGGTGGTGCAGTGGATAGAGCACCAGTGCAGGAGTCAGGAGGACCTGAGTTCAAATCTCACCTCAGACACTTGACACTCACTAGCTGTGTGACCTTGGGCAAGTCATTTAACTCCACTTGCCTCATCCTGGGTCATCTCCAATCATCCTGACGAATATCTGGTCACTGGATTCAGATGGCTCTGGAGGAGAAGTGCGTCTGGTGACCTGCACAGCCCTCCCTCACTCAAAACGAAGTCAAGTGCAAGTCATGTCATCACTTCTCTGATGGGTCTTCTTCAGCAAGGAAGGACGAACACACAAATTCCGTTATGTTCATATACCATGACTTGTTCATCTGTTTCCCAAATGATGGGCATCCCCTCAATTTCCAATTTTTGGCCACCACTAAAAGAACTGCTATAAATATTTTTGTACATGTGAATATGTAAAGACTCTAAAGAGGTGCTATTGTAGGACTCTAATCCTTCCACCGGGGTCCATCAAGGCCAGGTTTTTGCTTGCATCTAGAGACCTGGGTGAGGCAGCAGGGCAGAAGGTGGGAGTAGCAACCTTCAAGAACGAAAGAGCCTAACAGTGATAGCAACAATCCTTCATTTTTCTGTGTTGATTTAAGTTTTAAAAAGCACTTTTCTCACGACTCTGTAAAGGTTGGCAATGTAAATACAAATATTCCCATCTTACAGATAAGTATAATGAGGTCTCTAGAAGTAAAATGACTTGCTTCAATAAAGCAGTGGGTACTTATTGAATATTTTTAAATGAATTAAGATATGAAGTATACTCTGGTTATTCATCCCTGTCTCAATATCACAAGCCCATCTTTTTTTTTTTGATCGTATTTTTTTTTTGATCTTTTCTTTTCTAATTCCTAGTGTGTGATATTTTGTTGTTCTTTCCTGCATCCCATTTCCCACTTTATTTGGCATTGATTACTGTTAAGTTAGAGATGTTTTAATTGGGTGCAGGTCATTTAAGGCAACTTCCCTCCCCCCACCCCTCATTTTCAAAATAGGGAATGTTCCAAAAAAAGAAGTCTAATGTTTCATTCTTTTTTTTTCAAATCCTATTCCATTATTTTCTACAAATGTTAGTAACCTCTACTCTACATAAATATATTTATTTATATTTTTAAAAGGTGAATGCTTAGGTCAAAGGAATGAACCCAGAATAGTGAAATTTCAGGTAATGTGAGGGACATTTTTGACTCATTGAGGGACTTCCTTGTTGCTCCTTAAATGACATCATATAATGCCTTCATCCATTTATTTATAAGCTTATGCAGAATTGATAGAAAACTAAAGGAATTGCATTCCACCTCTACAAAAGGGATGTATCTGTAACACTAGTGTTGGGGGCCCAAAAGGATCCTGGATCATAGACCAATTATATCAAGCTTGAGTGACTGAAGTCAAATCTGGCCCCATCCTCATCTACTCCAGAGTCTAGGGTACTATTAGGGTATTCATCTATTCCTATCCATACCTCAGGAGCTTCCAGACCAAATGAGGTCATCATGAATTAAAAGTAAAGGCATTTAATGAAACAGAATCATAAGGCAACAGGAGGAAGTTAAATCAGATATTAAATACTCCAAGCACCTGATTTCAAATGTATCCTTGGAAGTACTAGTCTAGCCTGCTTCTTGATAGCTCTGTCTTTCCAACATTGTGGGAAGGGGATACATCAGTCAGTCACAGAAAAGTACTAGGGAACCTTCTCCAGGGAATTCTGGGCTTCAACTTACTATACTGTAGGCTATACCTAGTAGGTAATACTGTAGGGAATATTATCATCCTGGCATGGAAAATGAAAAATCACTGAACTCCTCAGGCACTCTTCAATGCACTGGTTTTGACATCAAAGAAACATAATGTCAGATCTGGAAGTCATCCTGGAGGTTATCTAATCTGGTCATATCCCTTCATTTTACAGATAATGAAACTGAGGCACAGAGAGGCTAAGTGACTTGCCCAAAGACACTCAGATACTAAATAAGTAGAATTTGAACCCATGTGGACTGATTTCAAAACCAGCATTCTTTCCACTGTTTCTGTATCCTCATCAAAATTTAGACAGGATTCCAGAATTTAGGATATAGCCCATTAAATTAGCTCCTCAGACTCTTTCATGGTTTAAGACTTGAAATAGAAATTAGTTCTAGAACTATTATCCTAGTCAGCTAGGTGGTACAGTGGATAGAGTGTCACACCTAGAGTCAGAAAGTCTCATTTTCCTGCGTTCAAATCTGGCCTCAGATACTTCCTAGCTATATGACCCTGGCCAAGTCACTTAAGCTTGTTTGTTTCAGTTTTTTCATCTATAAAATGAGTTGGAGAAGGAAATGGGAAACTACTTCATTATATTTGCCAAGAAAACCCTAAATGGGGTCATGAAGAGTTGGACACAACTGACAATGACTGAAAAAAGGGGAAATAGTTAATTTCAGTTTTAGCTCCAGAATATCTCTTGAATCTGTCATCTCTTCTTCATTCAGACTGTTATCACCCTAGTTCAAACCCTTATAAGTTTGTTCTTAGCCTGTACCTTCTATCTGGTCTCCCTGTTTCTAGTCTCTTCCTTTTATAACTGTGCTTCTGATAGCTGCCTGAGCAATCTTACAAATTTACCAAGTTGACAATTTCATTCCTTGGTTCCCAGATCCTTGGAATTTAACACTATTCTAAACCTGGATCTAACATACCTTTTTAGTCCTATTTTGTTAAACAGTACTCACCTTCTTATACTTTTATATCTAGCCAACCTAGGCTACTAGTTCATTCTGTGCTCTCCCATCTTCGCACCTTTAATAATAATCTTCCCCAATCTAGAGATCTTTGTCATCTGTTGAAGTTTCTCCTATGATTTAAGGTCCAATTAAGGCTCTGCTTCTTCTATGATGTCTTTACTGACCTTCTTAGCTGAGAATTACCTCTCCAGCTTCAAATTTTTCATCACATTTTGTCTAATTTCTTTAAACATTTCTTAGAGGAAATGAAGTAACGTTGGGGATGGAGAGCAGGACCCAGAGTTAGGAAGATCTGAGTTCAATATGGTTTCAAATACTAACTGAGGGACCTGGAAAATCACTTAGTCTTTGCCTGCCTCAGTTTCCTCTTCTCTAAAATGGGGATAATTAAAGCACTTAGCTCTTAGGGTTCTTGTAAGGATAAAATGAAATAATACTTATAAACCTCTTTGAAAACTATAAACCATTATCAAAGCATTCTAAAGCGGGTAATACTGCCCCTGGAGGTGCTGGAAGGATACAGGGAAGCAATAATAGCCTCAGGTGCAATTGGGGGCATTGAAATACAAATAAGGCGGTGGTGGAAGCATAAGGGAAGAAGAAAAAAGAAAACTTTGGGAAACTGTTCATGTTTCATCTGTTGTGTAATGGTATTAAAGTCATAGTGATTACATTATTTTCCAAATAAATACACAAGATGTAAGTTATAACTAATTGATGGGCAAGTGTTAGCAGATAAGAATGTTGTACATTGCTGGGAAGTCCAGTATGCATTGGCACGAGTATGTGCGTGGGATGACTTGCTTACTATATATGTGGTTATATGATGCAACATTGCATCATCAACATTTCAATACAAGGGAAAAACCTCACACATTTGAAATAAATTATTAAATTTAAGATACATTATTTAAACAAAATTTTTTTTGAAATGATGCAAATTAAAAAAACTGTCAAAGATTTCTAGGGGGGTGCTGAGTAATTTTTTTTGAAAAGGGGGTGGTCGGCCAAGTAAGTTTGGAAACCTCTGTACTACATAAATGCTAGCTATTATTATTTATATTACATCTCACTTTCCTTAGAATCAGTTACTTGTGTATATCTTTTCTTTCCTTCTGCCTGTGAGATTATAAGCTCCTTGATAACAGATTCTGCATCACATTTAAATTTGTATCCCTAGCAACTTGCATCATTCTCTGAACACAGTAAAAGCTTTAAAAATGTATTCAAAATTTGTTGAATTGAAAGGTGAACTCTGCCTTATTCTTTCCTCCCACAGGGAGAACTTGATCATTTAACCTCTGGCTGGGCCACATTATAGATCTGTGCAGGTATAAATCAAGCACTTGCTCTACTCTGAGGACCTGGGGATTGCCTAGTGCTGGTAGACTTTAAATGTTCACCCCTTCTGCTGCAAAAACAATACAGCCCTGACTCCTAGAGAAAAGTAAAAACAAAACAAAACAAAACCCCCAAACTTTCTCTCTCTAGCTTATTCCTTGATTGACCTTTCAACTACCTTCCTTCCCAGAGCAGGGGATCTGGGTAGTTGCTGGCTCTGACACATTTGTCTATTGTTACTCCAAGAGCATAAGGAAGGAACCATGTAAGGTATCAGGGTACACTATTCCATTCTCAGGAGAAGCCCCAGGGAAGCTCACCCTAGGAATTCATTCATTCAACCAATATTTATCAAGGGACAGTTATCACTGTCTATAAGGCACCCTACAAGTATTAAGGGAGATATGGGGGAAAATTAAAGTATGGCGTGCCCCCCATCTTCAAAGAGCTTACAGTCTAGGTGGAAAATGGGAGCAGAGCAGCTGCCCAAAGACTCTACTTATTTCAGCACCAGGACAAGAACAAGGACAAGGAATCTATCCTAGATTTCCTCTCCTTAACTCCATTACATATAATGACCTGATGGGAATATCTCCTCTGAAACTTTCCTGTGTCAAAGCATATACCTTGCAATCAAAAGACTTGTTCAGGTCCTGTATGCTGTCTTCTGTGTATGAAAGTCACACTACTGACCCTCCTGTCAGGGAGGCATCATGGTATGGGGGAAAGAGCACTAGGTCTGGAGTGGGTGGATCTGGGTTTAAATCCTGCTTCTGGTGCTTACAACCTGTGTGATCTTGGACAAGTCACTTTTTATCCACTCTTGACTCCCAGTTTCTTCAGCTGTAAAATGAGGGGGGTTTAACTAGATCACCTTTGCTATGGCATGTGTTTTGAAAGGTAGCATTTCCTTCAATTATTTAAAAACGTTTTCTGAAAAGGGCTTTACTAGATTGCTCTCTCTCTCTCTCTCTCTCTCTCTCTCTCTCTCTCTCTCTCTCTCCCTCTCCCTCTCCCTCTCCCTCTCCCTCTCCCTCCCTCCCTCCCTCTCTCTCTCTCTCTCTCTCTCTCTCTCTCTCTCTCTCTCTCTCTCTCTCTCCCTCTCCCTCTCCCTCTCCCCTCCCCTCTCCCTCTCCCTCCCTCCCTCCCTCCCCTCTCTCTCACACACACACACACACACACACACACACACTTGCTAAAAATCCCCTGGTTTTGACCAAGGAGATAATTCAGCCACTACATTCAATGGATTTGCACAATTACATTCTTTTGACTTACTCTTCTTGTGGTCAAAGTCTCATGAATATCAGAGAAGTCTGGTTGTGGTCAGGGGGTCAGTTTGTGGACAGGCACAAGAGTACATACTTCACATAGTGCACCTAGGGATTGAACCCATGCCCTTGACCAAATTATCTTTTTGCTCCAAACTAGAGATTTTGTGTCATGGACACCTTTAGCAATCCGATGAAGAGGTTGAACCCCTAGAATAATGTTTTTAAATAATTGAAAAAAGTTAAATTTAGTTAAAGGTTAATGAAAATAAAGCTGTAATTTCCTCCTAAGTTCATGGACTCCTTGAGATCTATCCACAGACACCTTGTGGGGTTTCAGGACCCTGGGTTAAGAATAGTTACTCTAAATCGAAGAACTGAGAATCAGGATAGGCATAGGATCTTGACACAATGACTCCCTTGGTCTTCATATTCTCCTTGAAACTATATTCCTCAGAAATTTTGAGATGTCTAAAAAGACCCTGCTTTAATACTCGTTCTACACATTCTTGTTCTGTCTCCAGTACTACACCTAATCCAAATATTCTAAGGGATTCTCCACACCGGTGATGCAACTCTTGATACTCCATCAACATGACCTAAAAAGGACAGTTTAAGTCGGTAGGGTAAATATCAGTTGTGTCAAGGAAGCTAACATTTATTAATCACCTACTATATGCCAGGCACTACAACACAACTAAGTGTCAGGTATACAAGAAAGGCAGAAACAATTTCTGCCTTCAAAGAGTTCACAATATAATTGAGGGGAATCAACATGCAAATAATTATATGTACAAATAAGATACATGTAGTATGAACTGGAGATAATCTCAGAAAAGGCACTAGCATTAAGGAAAGGTTTCTTGTGGAAGGCGGAATTTTAGCTGAGACTTGAACAGAGTAAAGGAGACAAGGATGTGGAGATGAGGAGAGAGAGAATTTCAGACATAGTGGGTAGCTGATGAAAATGTTAAGAACCAGAAGATGGAGTATCATGTATGTATGAGGAATAGCAAGGAGGTCACTAGATCACAGAAGGGGTTACATTTTAGGAAGACTAAAAGGTAGGAAGGGGAAAGGTTATGGAGAGTTTCAAAAGCCAACCAGAGGATTTTATATTTGAACTGGAAAGTAATAGGGAACTACTGGGGTTGATTGAATAGGAGACTAACATGGTCAGACCTACTCTTTAGGAAGATCAGCCAGAGTGGAGGCTGGATGGACTGGAGTAATGATAGATTTTAGTTAAGGAGTCTAGCTAGGTGTGAGGTGATGATGGCCTGTGCCAAGTTGGTAGCAGTGTCGAAGGAGAGAAGGGGGCATAGAGGAGAGATGCTGTAAAGGTAGGATCAACAGGATTTGGCAACAGATTTGAGATGGGGGGTGAGAGAGTGAAGAGTTGAGGATGACACTTATGTTTTGAACCTAGGGGCTTGGAAGGATGGTGGTGTTTTGACAATAACAGGGAAGTTAGGAAGAGGGAAGCGTTGTGTGTGTGTGTGTGTGTGTGTATGTGTGTGATGAGTTCAATTTTGGATGTGCTGAATTTAACATGTCTGTTGAGACATTCAATGAATTTAATTGAATTTAATCTAGAAATGAGATGTCTAATGGGCAGGTGGAGATGCTACATTTGAGGTCAGGTGACAGGTTAGCACTGGATAAATAAATCTGAGAATCTTCTACAAAGAGATGATAATTGAAATTACTGGGGCTGATGAGATTACCAAGAGCAATAGTATAGAGGGAGAAGAGAAGAGAGCCTAGGACAGAACCCTGTGGGACATTCATTCATCATTAGCATAACCTTAACGGAAATCCAGCAAAGAATGTGGAGAACTATTGGTACTATGGGTAAGAAAAGACCCAAGGGAGAGTCGTATCCAGAAAATCTTGAGAAAATAGAATATCAAAGAAAAGAGAGTGACTGACCATGTCAAAGTCTTCACTGGGGGCAAGAAGAATGAGAATTGAGAAAAAATCATTAGCTTTAACAATTAAGAAATCATTGGCAACTTTGGATAGAACAGTTTCCATGGAATGATAAGGTTCAAAGGCAGACTGCAAAGAGGTCAAAACAGGGGGAGAAGAAAGGAATTGGAGAGTTAGATTGAAAATGACATTCTCAAAAAAGAAAAGAAAATGGCCTTCTCAATGAATTTATCCAGAAAAAAGGAGCTATATGGGATGATAGATAGTGGAAATGGATAGATAGTGGAAATGGATAGATCAAGTGAGGACTTTTTGAGCATGTGGGAGAAATGGGTGTGTCTGTTGGCTTCAGAGAAGCAGCCAGTAGACACTGAGAAATTGAAGACTAGTGAAAGTGGGCGTGATTGAGGGGTCAATCAACTAGAGAAGGGGTGGAATGGGATAATTTGTATATGTAGAAAAGAGTATCTTGGAAAGGAAGACCACTTCTTCTTGTGAGAGAGAGGTGAAGGAAGAAATAATGGGAGAAGTTATCTGAGGTATGTGAGATGAGAAGGAAGAAGAGAAAAAAAGGAGTTCTCAGGAAATGCCTTCAATTATTTTCAGTTAAATATGATGCAAGTTTTTTAGCTTAGAGATCTCAGGGAGAAAAGTCTTGGGAAGTTTTAGGATAGATGTAAAGGTTTGAAAAATATGCTGTGCTCAGTTGGAAAGTGAATCAGGGAGATCTAAAAGGACTGCCCTGTTGCAGTGAAAGCCCAGCTAAGATTATGCAACATAAATTTGTAGTGGATCCAGTAAGCATAGTCTCTGTGATCCCATATTTCCCCTCTCTCCAACAGGTCCTAGGATTTTCTGGGATGATGACATAATACAACCGACTTCTTTCTGCCATCTCGGTTCCCTTTGACCTGGGTAGTCTCTCATCACTTCAATCTGCCTGTGAGAATAGTTGTGAGCTATCTTCTTTCTGTATCCTGCTTCCTGAAAAAGAAGCCATGCAAATTGTTGGATTCTAACATGGCACTTTAACCCTATAGTTTTATAATAAACTTTTTTGGGAAGTTTTTCTTTTAAACTTAAATACTCTCCCCACCAAGGAAATGTCCACACACAGAGCAAAAAATGAAAAGGATTGTATACAAATGAAACTGACTTTCCCTTTCCTACATTTGCTTACTTTGAAAATAGGTATATAACAAATTCCACATTACTTTCAAAGCTGTCCTATTTTAATTGAAAGAACCTGTTTATTTTCTCACTTTATAATATGGCATATACAGATTTGAATACATGTAGTATGCTATATACTAACTTTTATATTGTTTATAGTGCATTGCATTTTTTTTAGACATGATGTATATTATATGGACAGCTAGGTGGCACAGTGGATAAAATTCCAGACTTGGAGTCAAGAAGATCTGAGTTCAAATCTGGCCTAAGATACTTACCAGCTGTGTGACCCTGAGCAAATCACTTAATCTTGTTTGCCTCCATTTCCTCATCTGTAAAATGAGCTGGAGAAGGAAAGGGCCCTCCAGTAGTTTTACTAAGAAAGCCCTAAATGGAATAATGAAGGGGAGGACATGACTGAACAGCAGCAATGCAGTTACCATGTAATATTTTTGTTATAATCATCTTTGTTTTTATTTTATTTTTCCACAAGACTATTAGTTCCATGAAGGCAGGAATCTAAACTTGTTTTAATCTAAACTTTGATCTCCCTCTATCTAGTGAAGTAGTCTGTACACAGTAGACTCTTAATAAACTTCTGATGAATTGATGTGGCTATTTATCACCATTGTATTACAGAATTAGCATTGTATGTAATGATTCTCAGGGTTTAGGGTTTACCTCTCCCCACAGAGTGATGGAGTTCCAGGTATTACAGGCTCCATGAGTATGAGTCTTTTCTGTTCAAAATGGCACAAGAAATAAGGGATTTCTACCAATAATGATGGAGGGGGACGCTGAAGCTAAGTTAGAGCAGATCTGATTCTAGCTCTATGACTAGGTAGGTGACCTTGGACAACTTGCCTCAGTTTCTCTGGGTCTCAGTTTCCTTATCTGTAAGAAGAAGATGATGGATTAGATGATAGGTTTTAGTAGCCTATGATCCTGTAACCCCTTGTTATACTGCTAAAGACTCTAGATGAGGAATAAGGAGCCTGAGGTTTTAGTTAAGGACTCTGTTATCAACTACCCTAACCCTTTTGGGCTGAGGTTTTTTCCTTTTCTGAATGGAGGTAATTAATAATAATCCCTGTTTGCTTTACCTCTCAGATTTGGCAGGAAGATCAAGAAGGCAATGGATGAAACAGACTTTGGGAAATTGAAAGTGCTCTGTACTTTTTAAAGGCAGTCCCTGGCCCATAGAAACAGAAGCCTGGGGCTGTCAGAGAGATCAGAAAACAATAGAAAGAGAAGAAGAGATGAGGGAAGGGAGAGAAGAGAAGGGAGGAGGTGAGGGAGTATGGAATTTTTCAAGAAAAGTTCCTTAAAGATAGCTGCTGATTGAGCAATAGGGGGATGTGCTAATTAATGATGGTTTACATCTAGAAAGGAAGCACAACCTGAGTACTTCCGGAAGTCAAGGAAAAGACAATGAACAGATGTGGAATGTTGCATTAGGAGGCATGGGGAATAGCTCAGGGGAACCCCAGATGACAAATAACCAAAGTTCTCCACTTCAGAGCCAGGAGAATGAGGAATTGACCTAGAGACCTGAAGAGATTGGACCACTTTTGTGTTTCTGTCACAGAACCAACTGTATAAAGTGTAAATTGGTCTTATTGAGAAAAAGGTATACAGTGTGGATAAATGCCTCTCCGCTTTCCAATTTCTCAGGGAAGATGAAACATTCTTCAGCAGAGTAGAAGCCCCAACAGGAAAACAAAAAAAGATAAAACTCTAAGGAAAAGAGAGGGAAGCTGGGAACACTGGTGGCACTTGCATAATCCTTGCTACTTGGGAGAATGAGACTGATAGCAGTTTGGAATTAAGTGCATGCTTATAGCTGCTCTATCGATCTACCTATCTATCTACCTATCTGTCTATCTATCTATCTATCTATCTATCTATCTATCTATCTATCCATCTATCTATGTCTATCATCTATCTATATGAATATACACACACTACACACACACACACACATATATATATACTCTATATGTGACAAAACCACTAATTAGATTTAAATATCTCAATTCATGCAATCAGACTTTACTAGTCAAATGTGCAGACAGTACAAATACCAGTCTGCTCTAATAATAAACCAGCAATCTGAGTTTTAGAGAAACTAGTATGTTTCTTACATACTGGCATTCATGTCAATTTTCCCTCTCCTCTTGACAGGAGGCTGTTGTGTGGCTTTGTGTCTCCTTCAGAGGTGGTCATTTGGCAGATCTCCATGAGTCAACACTGTTCTCAATGAACACAGGCTATTGGAGTCTCAAGTTCAAGGAACACAGGATCCTGTTCCAGTCTTGACCCAAGAGCAGGCATTGATGGGTAGGACATCTGGGTATTCCTAAATTATTTATTGCACAATTTAATTGGTAGTTCATTGCATAAGCTACTGATGTAATAATATTTTTATTAGTGCTCTGTTCACATATGTTTATCAGTTGACATATACCTGTCATTTATTACACCATACAATATAAACACTTCACAACTTACTAAAAATAATTCAGTTGTAAAGTGGAAGGTTAAAACAAAATGGAGCCATTTGTGCTAAGTGGACAAGCTTGTTCCTACTATCTTCCTAAGGTCATAAAACTAATTCTCACCATTAGTATCCAAACTAAGTCTGGCGTCAATATAGTGAGCCCAGAGGCACAGAGACAATTAGGTTGCCAAACGAAAGGCAAACTAACCCACTTTGGAAATAGAGCAGGTCAAAGCTCCCAGGCTCATCAGTGATGGGGCTGGCCCATGAATGGGTTTCTGGGTGAGTTAGGAAGTCCTAGTGTCCAAAACAAAAATAACATTGAAAGAGGGGAATCCAAACCATGAGTGGGAGGATTGAACAAAGGAAAATGGGAGAATAAGACATAAAAAAGATAAAGAAGCAAAAGACCTTTGAATATTTGGAGACATAGAAAAGGAACATGATTCTTCCTACAGAGGATCTGTCTGGACTTTCTAAAGAAGCAGCTTATCATGTTCTCTTGGAGGAAAGACAAATATACAGATGCCACCAAGAGTGATGGTATCTATCGAGAAGTGCTACATTACAGTAGAATGTTATACTCAAGAGAGATCTAGGTTCAAAATGTTCTAAGTTATTTACCATCTTGGAGCCATGGCTTCCTTATCTGTGGAATGGGGATAATGATACATGTATCTAGCAGTGTGCTGATAAATGTTTAACAACTGGTTTTCTAGAGAAAAATATATGCATGACGTACTTTTAAGTTTAGTTCAAGTTATTAACTTTTTACCATCACTTTCTTAAATCGAGGCAAAAACAATCAAGCCCTGATTTATAGCACTTGTCAATTTCCCACGTATGAACACTTATGCTGAAAATTTAGCAATTGGCTATTGTTGGCTAATTCAACATGGCTCCAACATATTCCTGCTTGTATCTGAATTTTGGCCCATTATGGAACCTCTGGAATTTCACAAATGAGGCTTAGTGGGAGAGCCCACATGGCTTGGGAACTCCTCCATTGGTTGCAGAACCCTTTTCCTTACTATCTCTAAACATGGTCATTCCTAGGGCCACATGATTCTATAGAGAGGCCATGTAACCACAAGAACTTCCCTCTAGGAAATTGGAAATCTTTGACCTGCTTCTCCTTGTCTGACTCTGGGTCTAGATGTTTGCTAGTCCTTTCAAGGTCAGGTTTAAGGAAGTAGCCCAGGTGCATAATCTGGCCATCAATCAGTCATCCTCTCATTATGTATCAATTGAGCAACTCAGAGTAAGAGAAATATTTCATGTCTTTTCAAGGGGATGACATTAATGCCCTAATAAAATCCTCCTCAGGGGATGTCAGGGAGAACCACAGAAATATCTGAGTGAACCCTCTTCGTGATTGTTATGGGGATCAGATGAGATCAAATATATAAAAGACTGAAAACTTTCCAGTTCTATATAAACATATTACCACCAGCAGCAGCATTGTCAGTCTCTAGGAAGGCATAGTGTGGTATGTGAGGTGACTCCTTGAAGAAAGTTATAGAGACAGCCATGTTGACCTGTTTTTTGTTGCTCAGTTGTTTCAGTCATTTCTGACTCTGTCACCCCATTTGTGGTTTTCTTGGCAAAGATACTCAAGTGGTTTGCCTTTTCCTTCTCCAACTCATTTTACAAAGAAACTGAGATTTTGGGTTAAGTGACTTGCCCAAGGTCACACAGCTGCTAAGTGTCTGAGGCCAGATTTGAACTCAGGAAGATGAATCTTCCTGACTCCATGTCTGGCACTCTATCTACTGTACCACCTAGCTGCCCATGTTGACTTGATAAAGTGAAAAAGCAGGTCTGCTCTTCTCACATGGTGTACATTTGAGATGTGACAAAAAGCCTGTTGAGATTTGTAGAAACCTTAGGATTACTAACTAACACTGGAAGAAATGATACTTTCAGAAAAAATCTGGAAGTGATCTTTAGGTGAAGTGGAAAGAATGCAAGATTTAGAGTTGGAGAACCACGGTTCAATTTCCAGCTCTGTCATTTACTACCTGTGTCATCTTGTATAAGTCATTTTACCTGAATGAGTCTTAGTTTCTGGATCTGTGAAATGAAAGGATAGGAGTAGATGAATTCTAAGGATGCCTCTAGCTCTAAATCTATGATCTTATCACATTATGCTTATGAAGTCTTGAGGAGGAAGGTAAAAGACTTGAGAAATAAATAATGTTTTTATCACTGCTGCCAATCGAAGGTAAGGACTTTAGAAAAGAAACTAGAATGTGAAGGGTGAGAGCTGACTGATGAATTGGCCTTGTAAAATGGGGTGTTTTCTGGGTCTTGGTATAAAATATAGGTATGATGAGCTTTGGGTGTAGTAGGTCTTAGTTGAACTCCAGACCTGAAGTCAGAAAGACTCATCTTCCTGAGTTCAAATCTGGCCTCAGACACTTACTGCCTGTGTGGCCCTGGGCAAGTCACTTAATTCTGTTTGTCTCAGTTTGTAAAACGAGCTGGGAAAGGAAATGGCAAACCAGTTCAGTTTCTTTGTCAAGAAAAACCCCAAATGGGGTCATGAAGAGTCAAACATGACTATGATTGGACAACAATAACATATTAGATCTAATAAGGGTTATGAATAATGTATTTTTCTAGAGACCTGATTAGAAGGCTTTAAAGTGAAAAAGCCTGGGGTAGGATGAAAGGGGTAGAGAAAATTGTCTATATAAAAACTGCTAAACCAGTAGTATAAGGCAAAGTTGTCAAACTCTTCCCCCCACTTTTCCCCCTTCACACCACTGGCAAAACTCCGGGGTATAGCCAGAACATATTAAAATATATTTGGGAAGTGTTTAATGAAATAAATAAAAATACAATAAGACACAGATGATGTTAATTTTGATATTCTAAGTCATTATGCAGTTTTCAGTCATCTATTTTTATTTCAGTTTGACATCACTGCGGCAGAAGGTAAGACAAAGGAGAAAACATAGTAGTAGGAGGAATTCGTCATTCATAGGAGATAGTAAAAGGGAAGAATGGATAGGGAGGCTGCTTATGGGTTCAGTTCTATGTGCACTTTGCACAGAGCATGGGTAATAAGGTGAGCCAGAGCTCCTAACATGAGAAAGGAAATATAGCCTCACTGAGACACAGTGCAATGTAATGCCTGACTAGAATATGGCAATAGCATGGAATACTTTGCTAAGACAAATAGATAGGAAGTGGAGGTGGTGTGGCATTGTTGCTTGTTTTTGAGACTGAGTCTCTCCATATCACCTAGCTTGAAAGTGTAGCAGTCATTCTGGGCTCTGATTCCATTGCTGATTAGCATGGGAGCTTTGACCTTCTCTATTTTCAACCTGAGGTGGCTTGACCCTTCGTAGGCAGCCTGATTCCTCCTCTTCTCACTCCCAAGGGCTTACCCTATAGAAGCCAGACTTCAACTCTATTGTAGCTCAGAACTCCTAAACTCAATCAATCCACTAGCCTCTGTTTTCACAGTAGTGGTGGCTTCTACCATAGTGGCTTCTGCCACCATTTCTACCTTTGTGGCAATCGATGAATAGGTCAAAATCAAAGGAAAATGAAACAGAGGCAGTATTGGAGTGGTAGGTAGGTCAGCTGGAAGTACTTAATAATGAGTTCCTGGGGACATCACAAAGCTGGAATGGAGGGAACATATAGTTATTGTGGGGACTTTCATCTATTGAGATATCTGATTCAGAGTCAGTTAAAAGCATAGAAGTTGACAATTTCCTACCTTGTCATGCTGATAATTTTACTTTTCCGCAGGTAGAGGAAGTGACAAGGTGAACTGATATTCTGGACTAAATCTTGATCAATATGTAAGAATGGGTTGGCAAAATAGAATTGACTGGAACTTTTGGAAGCAGTAGCTGTGTCATCTAATAGTTCATCTATAATAAAGAGGGACCTGTTCAGTACAGTCTGCAATATGCCCCATATTTTAGGAGGCTTAAGGAGAGGAGACTTCAGATTTCACAACTTTTCTCTGATGGGTAAGATTTTATGGCCTAAGTCTCTCAAAGGGAAGTTGGCTCCTGAAGGATGAAACTCTCAAGAATGAAATTCTGGTGGCAGAGTCTTGATTGATTCTGATGGAGAAGACAAAGTGTAGGTATTCAGAGAGACCAATGTGGCTATATGGGGAACTCATTACTGGAAGCAAAAGCAGGTTACTGAAGATGAATACAAAAGAGAACTGTTGTTCTATTAAGAACAATGTCAGGAATACTAAAGCCTAGCATGAGTTGAGGTTGGCAATGAATGTTAACAATAAAAAAGTTTTTGAAAAGAACAATGTTGGAGACAAAAGGAAATGCAAAGTAGTGATAGGGCATCTACTTGGGGGTGGATAGAAGATGATTTTGGATGGTGGAGAAAGGTGAATCTGTCTAACTTCTTGCTTATTTTGAATTTCTCTACCAAGGAAAATGATGCCCAGATTGGAGAGGAAAGAAGAAAAATTTTTAACATGCTGAAGAAGCCAAAGGTATGGAGGGGATGGTCAGAACATGTCTGGCTACCTCACAGAGTTCAAATCACTGGATCAAGATGAACTTCATCCAGACCACTGAAAAAACTGATGGATGTGACTTTTGAATGACTGCTAATTATATTTCAAAAGCTGTGGAGAAAGGCACCTTGGAAATTGGGGCACGTAGCTGTTCTGATTTTCAAAAGAGGCAAAAACGTAAACATTTCAAACCATAGGTCAGTGAGTTTGATGATCATTCCTGGTAAAGTTCTGGATTAGGTTATTAAGGAAAAAAACACAAATATTTTAAAAAGAAATAGGTGATGACTATGAACCTATGTGGATTTTATTATGATCAAATTATAGAAGACTAAATTAATTTCCTTTTTTGAAAGGGTCACTAAATGATTAGACTGGGGAAATAATATGGACAAAGGCTGGATGATTGTATTGATAGATTGACTTAGAAGTGGTTGAATAATCCTGAGTGGTGATTAATAGATCAATGCTCATCTGGAGGAATTAGAATGGCCCAAGTCTGTGTCCTTGGCCTTATTCTGTTCACAATTTTTATTAATAACTTAGATGAAGGCAGAGATGCTTACTTATTAAGTTTTTGGATGGTATGATGCTAGGAGGTAGATGCATGACAGAATCAGAATCCCACAAGATTTTGACAGGCTGGAAAAATGGGATAAAGATGACAAGATGAAATTTAGTAAAGATATATGTAAACTTCTGCATTTAGTTTCAAGGAATCAACTTTTATGGATGGATGTGAGAGGAGGCATGGTACAGAAGAGCACTGGATTTGGATCAAGGTTTGGGTTTGAATCTCATCTCAGATATTTACTTTGTAGCCATGGATGAGTTGCTTAACCTCTGTGAGCCTCAGTTTTGCTGCCTGTAAAATGGGGATAATAACACTACCCTTAGGGTTATTATGAGGATTAAATTTAACAATGTATTAAAAATGCTTTATTAAAGCCTTCATTTATTTGTAGAATGGGATCGTTATAATTCTGTTTTCTACCACATAAGGTTGTTGTGTGGATTAAATTGGATAATGTGTATGAAGAGATTTGCATACTCTTCACCACTATTAAAAATAAGTTATTATTGCCTAGTGAATAGAGGGCTGGCCTTAAAGACAGGAAGACTTGAATTAAGTTCCACTTCTTACACATACTGGCTGTAAGTGTATACAAGCCACTGAACAGTGTTCTAGGGCACCTCTCTAAGACTAAATTACACAGAAGGTGCCAACCAGCATTAGGCAAAGGAAGTTTCCTCATCTGGAAGTCCCTCAAAGCAATGACATCACAGTTCCATTCTGTATGTGCATGACTATAGGATGAGGAACATGTGACTACAAAGCAATTCACTGGAGAAAGACGTATATCTTTTAGTGGACTTTTAGTTCAATGTAGGTCAGCTGTGCAATGTGGAGTCCAAAAAGACTAACGTGACATTAAGCTGCATTAATAGAAATATTGCATTCTCAGCAAGGAAAGCAAGAGTTCCATTCTACTCTATCCTGGTCAGGCCACATCTCAATTCAATTTGGCAAATATTTATTAAGTGTTTATTGCTTACAAAACAGTGATGGGAGCTGGAGATACAAAGATCCTATGGAAAGTTTGTAAAGCACTCATCAAGGAGCTTACATTCTACAGGGAGTGGGAAGAAGAAGCAACAAATATGCAAATAAATGTAATAAGTAACATGGGATGGAGGCAAAGGAGAGATGAAGACAACATGCTCTAGGGAAATTTGAAGAGAGGAGAGATGATTTCAATGGAAGGTGGGCGTTAAATAGAGCTTCAAAGAGGAAGTATGTGACCTGATTTGAGCCTTGAAGGATGACAAGGATTCTTAAAAATATATAAAAGAGGGTAGTGCACTCCAGGAAGGGAGAATTTGGAAACAGCGTAGGGGCACATCTAGAAGATTTTGTCTGCTTTCTTCCCTCTCTCATGTATGGAGGGAAGGCACTGGACTAGATGACCTTTACGGTTCCTTGTAGCTCTAAATCTATGATCCTCTGATCTCAATAGAGGGGTGATTTTTTTTCTCCTTCTTCTAGGAGCCATATGTTAGATGGGGACACAGAGAAGTTGGAATATTCCAGAGAAGACTCACCAAGGTAGTGAAATGACTTAATCTTATCATATAAAGATCCATTAAAAGATCATAAGATCAGAAAGGGCTGATAGAAGCCATTCAATCTAACCCCCTGATTTTATAGATGAAGAAATTAAGTCATAGAGAGATTAAGTGACTTGCCCAGTAAGTCTCGAGGCAAATTTTGAATCCAGGTTCTTCTGACTCCTGATGTAATGCCATATTCCTGGACTATTCATCTCATTCCCAGAAACAGCAAGGAATGTGTAGCCTAAAAAAGAGAATATTTGAAAGACTGTTGTGTGGAAGAGAAATTAGCCTTATTCTGCTTGGTTCCAGAGTATAGAACTAGGATCAATCAGTAAATGTTTCATAATAAGGGGGAAATTTCTAAAAATTAGAAGTTTCTGAAAATGTAAGGGACCGCATTGTGTGATGAAATGTTGAGTCTCTTGTCACTGGAAATGTTCAAGCAGAGTCTAGCTAACCACACTGGGGGAATGTCACAGAGATTTTGACTAGGTGACCTCTAAGGTCCCTTGCAGTGCTGCCAGTCTATGATTTTGTGATAAGAGATAAAGTGGTGCTTGTATAAGAGAATACGATTTTTCTATATGGCAGGCTGATGTATCAATGAGACCGTAGTCTCCGGCATGTATATTTATGTGTAGTTTGCTGGTTTATTCAGGGTGCCTAACATTAACCCCATCCTTTGTCCCTGCCTCCAAGCAATGCCCACATGAAGACTTAATGCAGTGTGGTTTTAAATGGGTTTGATTTATATAGAACTTCTATTCATCACAGCACATGGAGAACTTTGGAAGGAAGTTTATGAAGGCACTCTATCAGAGCCAGCATCAGGGAGGTTTGGACCTCAGTGAAGACACATGCAAAGTACTAATATAGCTAGCTTCCTGTTTTCCCCAGCTGTACTGTTATCTTCATTGCTATTTCAGGGTTCACCCAGAGCATGGACATGTTCCATGGACTGTATCACATCACATCACAGCACCAGGGGAGCCCAATGGGCATACACCTGCCAAATGAGGGCTTAGGTATTTTGCTGGTTTTCACCTTTGGTGGCATAGTGGAGAGAGTCTTGGAATTGGAATCAGGAAGATCTGTGTTACTGCTTGTGTTTTTTGGGGCAAATCATTTAATTTCTCTCAGCCTTAGTTTTCTAATCTATTAAATAAAGATAAAATAACACTTATTTCTCAAGATTGTGAGGATCAGTAGGTACTTATACATACATATGTGTGTGTGTATATGCATATATAGACAACTCACATATGTATATGTATACTTGTATATGTTAGTATTCATATAACACTTGAAGATTTGCAAAGTGTCTTACTAATATTAAATCATTTGATTCTCATGACAATCCTGGGATATATCAGGTACTATCGTCTCCATTTTACAGTTGAGGAAACTGAGGCAGACAGAGGTTAAATGACTTGTCAGGGTCAAATTACTAGTAGGTTTCTGGATTTGAACTTAGATCTTCCTGATTCCAGATTCAGTGTTGTATCCACTGCACCACCTACTGGTGTGTGTGTGTGTGTATACACACATTTTAAGTATATATACATGCACACATAAGTATAATTATATATGCATAAATGTATGTGTTTATGTAAAGTGTTTCACAATTATATATGTGTGTGTGTGCGTGTGCATGCATGTGTGTGTGTATGCTATAATGATGATGATACACTTTGGAATTGATCAAGAGGGTTTATGATTTACTTTTTGCAGCTCAAGTATCTGTTCTTCCCTAAATGCATCAGTTCAAATGAAATTAGAATGATGATTTCTATAAAAATTCTTCTTTGATATCTCATCATAGGGTGTGAACATGAGTTCTTGAATGCTAAGGCTCTGAAGGCCCTCCCCACTGGAAAGTTTTTAAGCAAGGATGATGGGCTGTAGGTCTGTTGACATAGAAGGAAGTCCAGCTAAGCTCAGAGAGGCTACCACCATAGGAATGGGCACCAGATGGCAAATTTAAGTTATTAAACCATCTACTACTGGGGGTTATATCTCCATCTGTGGAGGGATTGCCCACCCTAATAACATCACCAATTCATGAGTCATTGAAGCATGGCAGTTGCCAGATACCATTTGACCCTGAAAATTTCTGGTAAAGCAAGATACACACGCAGAACCGAACTTTGTCCATTATTAAGCAGCCCAAACTGGTGTTTTTAAAAAAAGTTTATATTTTAATACACAGGCAAAAGAAATCAGTATTCTTGCCCCTCCTCTAAGTTGTCATACTCCAGTATTATCAATTTCCCTGGATATCCTAAAACCTTGGGCTCCCCAGTGCCAACAGCGCCAGCTGCCTTCCCCTACTTCCTACATCCTTCCAGAGGCAGAATGTATCGCTATACAGTATATCAGTACCCATGTGACAGTTGATACATTTGCTTGAAGGCATTAATTATTTGTTGGTGCAAGAACTTACAGATGTAGGTAATTTCTCTAATGGTGCTGATCAAACCCCATCCATTCATTCTTATCCTATGCTGTTTTTGTCCTTTTCTCCCTATGAGTCCTTTACAGAGGACTGAAGCAACGTACTGGGGGCTTTTCTCTAGATTTCAATGTTGTTTGAATACTGTACAATCATATTTTGATTTGGAAAAGTCCTCAGAGGGCATGTAGTCCAACTCCCTCATCTTACAGATGAGGAACGGAGGCCCAGGAGGGTTAAGTAACTTGGTTTAATGTCTCAAAATCATCATATGGTGCCCAGTCTTATGGTGGTGAGCCTTTCTGAGCTTAGTGAGACTACCCCTTCTGACGACAGATATGCATCCCATAACCCTTGCTTAAAACCTTTCCAGTATGTAGGGCCTTCAGAGCCTTAGTGTTCAAGAACTCATGTTCATACACCATGATGAGATAACAAAAAAGTATTTTGGTTGGTCATATAGGTAGTAGCTTATATAGCTCATGTGTGCACTGCTTGGGGGAAAAAAGCTCTTGAATAAATCTATCAAGTAAGGTCAGATAACTCACAGAATTTAAGATACAGAATATTAAAGCTAATAACACAAAGAAATAACCATCCCCAATACAAATAGATTGAGAACATTAAAGCTAATAATCCAAGAATAACCATCTCCCAATACAAATAGAAAGAGAATATTGTGTGTAGCCTAAGTAGTTCTATTAAAATATAGAAGACTAGAATTCAGTATTGTTTCAGACTAAATGTCATTTAAAATATAGAGGAACAAGCTTTAGAGTTCCTATTCACATTCTTATTGAATTAAGCTAATCTGAGATTTTGTGAAGTTCTGTGTGTATATGTGTGTGTGTGTGGGTATGTGTGTGTGTGTGTGTGTATGCGTATGAAGTAGGGAGGGAACATCAGTGCCCCCATTGTTGTGGTAGACCAGGAGGATAAGTAGGAGAAAAGAGGAGGTAAACTGGTTGATCTTGGCTCTTTAAAATTTCCAACCATGAGGCACGTTTTTACTCCTCCCTGGTCAGTCTTTGCAATGCTTATGCTATAATAAAAGGTCAGCTTAAGGGAAGGTAGTGGAGTTTTAAATGGCCCATTGACTTTATTATGCCATCAAAAGAAATCAACTTTTGTCAATTCCTTTTTTCGCCACCCTACCCCATTGTAGAATTTTTTCTGCGATTCATGTGTTATCAAGAAACTCTCTGACTTTTTGGAATTCTTAATAAGAACTCAAAATCTCTAGGCAACATCTTTTCAGATACTTTAGTATTCACTAGCAGGAGTCTGTGACAGCTGATGGGTCCAGTGTAAGTGTGCTATATGCACACAGTCTTGTCTAAAATAGCTGGTTTTGCATGCAGCATGGTATAGGAGAAAGAACTCTGGAAATGGGTTAGAAGGCTTGTGTTAGAATACTAGCTCAGCTGTTTACTGCCCTAGTGATCTTAGCCTAGCAAAGAAATTTTCTCTCTTGGAGCTATCCAAGGTCCTCAACAGCCAAGGACTAACCACCCCTCTCCCCCAAGCCAACCAACCAACAAACAAAAAACAAACAAAAAAGTGAAGCAAGATTTCGGAAAAAGAAAAGATCAAAGTCAGATGAAGCATTCAGGAAAGACTTCTTGAAGGTAGGTTTTGGAGACGGACCTTGAAAGATGGGTAGACAAGTGGAAAAGAGAGAGACTTTTCTAGGTTGCATGAAGAACATATGCAAAGACAGAGACCAAAAGTTTCTCAGTAATATGATAGTGATAAACCAGCTCCATGAGGGCTAGTCTGGTGAAAAAGAGCAATGTTCCTTTAACAAAGAATTAAAGAGAAAAGAAAGAACTGATACAGAATAAAGAGCACTTAAGGGGCTCTGGAGTCACAGGACCTAAGTTAAAATCACCTTTTTGATACACTTTGTTCCTATAGACAAGTCACTTAACTGTTCTGGGCCTCAGTTTCCTCTTCTGTAAAATGAGGAGATTGGACTAGATGTCCTCAGAGGACCCTTTTTGTTCTAGATCTGTGATCTTATAAATGTCCTTGAGGGTCTGAGAATATTTCCTTTGACTTACCTTGACCATGCCTGTTTTCTGTGACCTCTTTGTTTTGTCTGAAGCATATTCATTAACCATTTGTTATGGCTGCTCCTATGCTTTGGTAAAGCTCAATTTCTTTATCTCTTAAGCTAGCATCTTGGTTGGGCTAAAAGCACTATACATGTCATCATGTGGTCTCTATAGAAGAAAATATTTGGATAATTTTCTCTCTGCTTTTTCTTATCTTTTCTGCTCTATGCTTTCTGTCACTTTAGCAGCTAGAGACAGACTTCCTTTATTTCTGCCAAACCCAATGAGTGATTATAAAGAAAATACTTTAAAAGTATATAACTCTCTAATTTTTATAAAAATGCACTTTTCCAATGAGTCTGTGGGCGCTCTATCCAATGCTAGAGACTGTAAGCCATCTATAACTATTTTTTCTGTGATAGGTGGCATAGTGGTATAAGACTGGGTTTGAGTCAGGAAAACTTGAGTTTGATTCCTTTTTCAGACACTTCCTAGTTTTGTGTCCCTTTATAAGTCATTTATTCTTATTCTGACTCAGTTTTCTCATCTGAAAAAATGGGGCCAATAATATCTACTTTATAGGGTTGTTGAGAAGACCAAATCCCATATAGCTATGAGATAATGCAACAATTCTTTAATAGTCCCCATGACTGGAGGGGTATATCAAAGATGATTGGTGGTTGAGTAGGGAAGAGCTGCCCATTCAGCAAGCTATAAAAGGAAAAGGAATGTCTTTCTTTTCCTCTTTTGAATGTGCCATTTGGGTCTCATTTACCACATGTTCTGCATTTTTCTTTAAGTCACCTGAAATTTTGATGTGTTGTTATTGTAAAGAAACCAGGACCCTCAGAACCCTGTTGGCTACTTGTAAGTCCATGATATTTTAGGAATATTTGTCGATTTCAATCTACAGCTCATGGCTCCCATGTCTACTGAATACTCTCTGACCAAGCCAGAATAAGTCACATAAAATCATAGTAAAACAAAGAACATTTACTTAACATAGGATTAAAGATATGTAACAGAATTAAATAAGCATATGGAAGAGAATTCTTACCATCCATTTCCCAAAGTCATCACATTTCCACATACATGTCCTGGTACACAGTGGTTTTGGCTTCTGATAAGTCACTCTATGCTTCTCCTGTCACTTCCAAAACACAAGAGCCACAGCATGCATCATGTCACTCACCAAAGAGTATTAGGTTAGTATGTATAGGAACAGAATTGGGTCATCTGGGCTTCTAGGCATGTCTCTGTAGGCTAATGCAACTCACAGCAAGGTGTTGGCATGGGAACCACAGAGCACTGTAGACAGTAGAATTGTTGCATCCCAGCTGAGCAATTAGCTGAGAAACAAAAAGATGTCTGGGCTGAGTCTTAGTTGCCATTTCTTCCTCATTCTTCTTTCCATGGCTGGAGAAAAGATTCAAGCTAATTTGCCTTCCTATTCTTTCAAAGTGGCCATGCCAAAACTTCACTTACAGGAATATAGTTCCCCCAAATAAAATGCAATGGACATGTATCTCTTCATGGGCTAATATTATATTTTATTTTATTTCTCTGTCTCCCCTCTCTCTACCCCAACCTTTACTCCCTTTGTTTTGGCCTTTCTCTCCCTTCCTCATCCATCAGAGGTATCTGATTTTCAGTTTATTTGCAAAATAGATGTGACTTATGTGTCCTGAGCTCAGGTTATCAACTATATCCCTTTCCTAAGATTTCCTTTCATGCTACAAGTATATCCTAGCAGAGTGGTCTTTCAGAAGCCCATCATTTTATTTTTGCAATAGCAAAATGCTTTAAGAACAGAATACATTAAAAGTTAACATTAACATAATTTCCACCAAGGGTAAGAGGAGGCATGTGGCCTTCAGACCTGTGTGCTGTATTTTGTAGCTATCTTTCTACCTTCACCCCCTCCCACTACTCACCATAAAACCTTACTCACTCTGCCTTGCATAGATTATCACTAGCATATATAGATCTCATATACTCCTTTGTACATATGACAATTTAATTTGTTACTCTTTCTAGGGATTTTTTGAAAAAAAAAGATTTGACACAAAAAGGTAGGTCTTTAATGATGGAAATTCAGACATCATAGTAGATTGGTGGGGAAAAGAATTTTTTGGTGGTAGAAGAACAATGCTTTCTTGGTATTCTTCAAATCACACTTGGAAGGCTCTTTCCTTGCACTCTTTCCTTGCATAGAAGGCTACCTCTAACTGGGAAGCATTTGTGTTATAAAAGCTGAATGTGGGGAATAAATTTGACAAAAATCCAAAAATGTTCCCTGTAACTTTCTGACCTTTTTCTCTCTCCCCATACTACCCTACTTGATTTGGGAGCCATTGTACTTATGCTTTGCCCAAAGTAGAGAGATGCTATTATATTTTTCTACTCCTGCAGGGGACACATAGGTGCTCCTGTGACCCATCCCCCTCCATGATCTGTTCCCTTCACCTATTTTGGAACAATTTTCCCGGGCCCAAATGGGTGACAGGAAAGGAAAGGACAGGGAGGAGAGTAAAGAAAACAATCTTGAATAATTAATGTGAGAACAGTGGTTCTCAGACACTTTCATCCTGCAATCAAACAATCAACAATATATATTGAGCTCAAACTGTGTCCCTAGACCTGCATTGTGGTGTCCAGTGTGGGGGACACAGGAGAAGAAAATAACATGATCCATAACCTTGGAGACCTTTCAATTGTAGGAGAAAGAAAAAATTCTCATGCATGAGAAAATTAGAAAACAATACAAGGTAGGAATTATCTTCTATCTAGGTTTCCATGATACTATTCTCCATCCTCTCAATCTTCTTTGCTGGATCTTCTTGCACTTGCTAATCATGGATGTCCCTTAAGGTGCTGAACTGGACTTTTTCTTTTCTTTTCTCTCTACTATTTACCCTGGTGATCTCATCAACTTGCATGGATTCCATGATCATATGTATGTTGATGAATCTAGTAGCTATTTGTGTAACTCTACCCTCTTTCCTAACCTCTAACCTTGCATCTCCAATTGTCTGTTGGATATTTCAAACTTTTGTTGTCTTTTAGACAGCTTAAACTCAACATTCCCTTTATCTTCTCTAATACTGCCACTACCTTGGTGTGGCCTGGATTATTGTAATAGCCTTCTGGTTGGTTTCCCTGCCTCAGAGCTCTCCCCATGCCAGCTGTCAAATTGATCTTCCTAAAGTGCAAGTCTGACCATGTCACCTCACTTTTGAATCAACTCCATTGACTCCCTTAAACCTCCATGACCAAATATAGAATCTTTTCTTTGACTTTTAAAGCACTTTATAACCTTGACCCTTTCTACCTTTTGAATATTCTTACATATTCCTTCCTTCCTTCCTTCCTTCCTTCCTTCCTTAAGGCAGTTAGAGTTAGGTAAATTGCCTGGGGGTCATACAGCTAGTAAGTGTCAAGTATCTGAGGTTGAATTTGAACTCAGGTCCTCCTGACTTCAATGCTGGTACTCTATCTACTGAGCCATCTAGCTGCCCCATTTTTGTTTTTCAAACACAGAAGAGACCCCATCCTTTGACTGGATGTTTTCTCTGTCCCCTAATCCTGCAACTCTCTCTCTCTCTCTCTCTCTCTCTCTCTCTCTCTCTCTCTCTCTCTCTCTCTCTCTCTCTCCCTCCCTCCCTTTTTCCACATCCTGTCTCATACATACTTAACTCTGTTGGCCTTACTTTCCTTATCTGTAAAATGAACTGGAGAAGGAAAACACAAATCACTCCATTACCTTTGAAAACATCAAATGGGGTCATGAAGAGTCAGACACAACTAAAAATGATTAAATAACAACAAAGCTGTTTGTTTCCTCAGATTTACACTCCAGTAATCATAGTTTCACATTGACGTGGGCGCCATGACTATCATCAAGCATCACCCTGGTCTGCACAGATTCCCTTGGAACCCTCTCATTGACCTACTGTTGGAGAAGCACTTTACTGAAGAGCAATATACATGTCACATTTAGTTTCTTAGGCTCAATCTCATTGTTTCAGATCAGGAACTAAATTGAACTGGCGGGGTGGCTTGTATTTGATTTGAAAAGAGAGACAAATAGGATGGCGCAGTTCAAGTTTATATCAGAAGTATCTGCTGTTCATCTAGCAACAGCTTCCTTCAGACCACAGCTTTGAGAGACAAATGAAGGTGAAACGCCCCCTCCCCTCCCCCAAATAAATCAACCAACAAATATTTCATCAATTCCTACTGTGTTTCTAGCACTTTAAATGATGGATAATCTCACCAGTGGGGGTAAATATCCTCAGCTTGTGAGTATTTTGACAATTATTATATTCAGTTACATTCAATTAGAAAAGCCTTTATTAACCTATTAGGTGTTTTTATTGAGTTGTTAAGGTCCTACCAGGTAGTAGATGGTCCAGCAGGAACAGGGACCACTAGAAGCCTTTATCCTCGAACATCTTGCCAATTCATCCTTCCATTTTCCCTCTTCCACCTAAAAGCTACCATCTCCCATCCTTGACTCTTTGGGAAGCAACCCAGAGGTCCTGCTTCGCTCTGACTCTTGTGCCTGCTCCTCTTTTCCCAGAGGTTATGGTCCAGGATTCTTCAGTCTACTCTTCCTTTCCCCACACTGAGGATCAGAGGTGGCCCTCATCATCACTTGGATAAGTAGAGAGTTGGCAACTCCAATCCTTTGGTAAGATGGAGGCCTACCAGGCTTTGATAATTGTCCTGCCATACTCCTCAGGCACCATAGACCTTTCCATTTACCCTATAATCCAATTGTCCTGTATGCGTTTTCTCTCCCAATTTGAATGTGAGATCCTTGAGAGCAAGGACAGTCCATCTCCTTTTTTAAAAATTTGTTTTCTGCATGCACACAGTAATCATTTGACAAATACTTACTATTTGTTAATACTCTATGCTAGGCACTGTGCCAATGCTTGAGATACTGGGACAAAACCAAAACAATTTCTACCTTCAAGGAACTTATGTTCTATGGGGCAATGGAGGAGGAGAGGAGACTTGAGGGGGTAGGATAATCTATGCAAAAAAAGAAACCCCAAAAGATGAACAGAATCATTTCCAAGGGAAGAAACTAGTAATTAATGGGGCCAGGAGAGATTTCCTCTGAGAAGTGACATTTCAGCTGAGTTTGAAGGAACTTACAGATTCCATGAGTCAGAGGCAATAAGAACATGCATAGGGGACAGCCAGCCTCATTCTATGCTTTGGGAATACCACTTTGGCAGCTGTGTGGATATAGATTTTGAGGGGAAGGGAAAGGATAAATTAGGGAGGCCAAATTGTAGGTTATTGCAATAATCCAGGCTAGAGCTGATGAAGGCTTGAGCTAAGTGAACTTGTGAATGGAGAAAAGGGGAAAGATATAGATACATCATGCAGGTCGGCTTGATAAGACATTCCAACCTATTAGATATGAGGGGTTGGGGAGAGGGAGCAATTGAAGATAGTGTCTGTGGGTGATTGTTAACCTGGATGAGTAGTGGGGTCATTGTACCCCCCAAAGAAACAGAGAAGTTCTGAAAAGGGGAGGGATTAGAGGAAAGATAAGAAGATCTGTTTTGAACATGCTAAGTTGAGATGGCTCTAGTACATCTAATTAAAGATGTCTTATAGGGACTGGTGCTCTGGAGAGAGAAGGGATGAATGTAGTTCTATTTCTATGTATGTGTGTATGTATGTATGTATCCGTGTAAGAGTCATATTTGAAGAACTGAGAGCTGAATTCACGAGAGCTGATGAGGTCACAATAGACAGTATAAAAAGAAGAGGGCCCACGATAGAGTCCTGAGATGTACCCACACAAGAACAAGAATTATAACATTATAAAAGAGATCAAAGAAGAAATGGCCAGACAGATTGGAGAATTAGGAAAAAGTGATATCTAGGAAGAGGGGTAGTGGTTAATAGTGTCCAGTGATACAGAGATGCCAAGAAGGTTAAGGACTGAAAAAAGGCCTTCAGATTTAACACTTAGATATTTGTAACCTTGAAGATAACACTTTAGTTTTAAGGTTGGAATTCAGATTACAAAAGTCTGAGAAGTGAGTATGAGGTGAGAAAGTGAAAGCAATGAGTGTAGGCATTTTTTAAAAGGAGTTTGTGAAGAAATGGAAATATATAAAGTGATATCTTGATGGGAGATGATACATGCATTTTATGTATTTGTGGCTAAAAAATTAATCACTTGATGGCCAAACTTTGGGTAATGATTCTCTCTGCCGTTAACTTGGCTGAACTTCAGATAGGAGACAAAAGAGGCCATTTCTATGTCTTTATTTGAAGCTTTTCCAACTTGATAGGGTCTCTCAAAGTTGGCAGTACCTCTCAAGAATCAGGTCAACCTTCAAAGTGTTTTAGTGGACTGAAAGCTCAATGGGAATCAATAGTGTGACATTGCAATACAAAAACTAGCACAGTCTTAAATTGTTTTGACAAACATGGCCAGAACCAGTAGCAGGTTACATTTCCCCAAAAGTATGGACTGAAAGGGTTATTACTCCAATTAAAATGTTCACAGAACTTAATTTCCCAGGAACAGAGAGAGGTCACAATACAAGGAAGTTGCATTATGATGTCAAACTCTGATGGAAAGAGACTCCAAGAAAGAAGATGAGAAGCTGGTGCATGGAGTCAGAATTTGGGCAACTGACATTTCAGTGGTGGCATCAAAAATTGCATAAACACTTGCATATTTCTGAGATTCCATGGAATAAGGAAAGAAGGCATTTACTTCCAGCAGAACTTGAAGGGTGAAGGTTAAAGGAGTTAAAGCAGCCTAGGAATACCCTATGCACTGAAGACTTTGGAAAACCCTTATTGCTGCTGAGCATGGAGGGAGAGTTTTCAACCACAGCAAGACCATCTGTACTTAAACCTAAATTTCTCTCCAAAACTGGCTATTTGGAGGAGATAGCTTTTCAAATACTCTGGGAAAGGGAAAAAGAAGAAAGCAGATTATTCCTTTAGGGGAGGGAAGTTGTTTTCTATTCCTTGGTTTTTTGATTTTTATTCTGATAAAATACAGAACATGTGTATTACAATATACGGTCCCTGCCTCATCTGTTAGCTTGGAAGCTATTGAATATCTAGGATTGAACTGACTTTAAAAATTTCTGGTGTCAAACTGGGATAGAGACTTTAGCCAGATGAGATAATTATTATCATTCAAAATATCCTCCTACTGATTCTAAGTCCATGTGAAACCTATAGTTGAATTTTCTAATAGTATTTGGTCCATTATATTAATAAAAACCTTGCATCCAAAAAGAAGGGAGTGATTGTTCACTGGACTCTTCCCTGTTCAAACCACATTTGATTTGTTGCAGGTGATTTTATCTGTCATATTGAAAGGATATTGATGAACTGTAATGTGACCAGAATGGCAAAAGTACTGGAGATCATGCTACATAAGGATTAGTTGATGGAGTTGGTGATGATTAGCCTGGACAAGAGGAGATGGTGAAGAAGATGCTAGTTGTTTTCAAGTAACTGGAGGGCATATATACTGAAGAGTGTTTAGATTTGTTTAGAGTATTTCCTGAATACTCTGAAATCCAGTGATATTGCCCTCTATTGTTTCTCAAAAACACACAAGATGCTCAACCTCCTCCCTCTGACCATTTTTACTGACTATCCCCCATGTAGGGAACTCTCTCCCTTCTCATTTCTACCTCTGGATCCCTTGGATTTCTTCAAATATCAGCTCAAGTACCACTCCATGCAAAACACTTTCCCCAGTCCTCACTCACAGTGAAATCCAAGATAAAGAAACTCTGGCTTTAGAGAGTTGCCTAGAGAGTTGAGAGGTTGTGACTTGCTCAGTGGCAATCAATCAATCAATAAACATTTATTAAGCACCTACTGTGTGCCAGGCACTATGCTAAGTGCTAGGATTACAAAAAGAGGCAAAAAACAGTCTCTGCCCTAAAGGAGCATATAATCTAAAGGGGGTAGAGGACAACATGCAAGCAAATACGTAAAAGCAAGCTATATAAAGGATAAATGGGAAGTAATTAAAAGAAGAAGGCACTAGACTAAGAAGATTTGAGAAAGACTTCCAGTAAAAAGGATTTTAATTGGGACTTAAAGGAAACTAGGGAAGTCAGTAGGTAGAGTGGAGGAAGGAGACTGTTCCAGGCATGTGAGACAGTCAGAGAAAATGCCCCAAAGACATCCTGACGGATGGAGTGTCTTATTCATGGAACATCTAGGAAGCCAGTGTCATGGAATTGAAGAGTAAATGGTGGAAAGTAAGGCATAAGACTGGAAAGTTAGGAGGGGGCTAGGTTACAAAGAGCTATGCATGTCAAACACAGCAATCTGTATTTGATCCTGGGGCAATAGGGAGCCACGGGAGTTTATGGAGTAGGGGAGTGATATGGTTGGACCTGTGCTTTAGTAAAATCCCTTTGGTGACTGAATAAGGGATAGATTGGAATGGAGAAAGACTTGAGGCCAGCAGGCTATTGCTATAGTCTAGTGTTGAGGTGATAAGGGCCTGCTCTAGAGTGGTAGCAGCATCAGAGGAGAGAAGAGGGCATATTCAATAATTGTTGCAAAGGTGAAATCGACAGGTTTTGTTGAAATATTGGATGTGGAGGGGTGTGAGAAAGAGTGAGGGAGTCCAGAATGATGCTTAAGTTGCAAGCCTGAGGGACTGGGAGGATGGTATTGCCCTCTATCTATAGTCAGAGGGGAGCGTGGGTCATGGTTAGGGGGAAAGGTAATGAGTTCTGTTTTGGACATATTAAATTTAAGAAGTCTACTGGATGTCCATTTTGAGGTATCTGAAAGGTAGTTGAAGATGTGAGGTTTGAAGTCAGCAGAGAGATTATGACAGTGTAAGTCGATTTGAAAATCACTAGTATAAAAGTGGTAATTAAATCAGTGGGAGCTGCTGAGATCACCAAGTGAAGTAGTATAGAGTCAGAAGAGAAGAGGACTCCAAACAGAACTCTACAGACACCTATGCTTAGAGGGTATGATCTGGAGCAGAGTGGGCAACCTGTGGCTTGAGGACACATGTGGCCCTCTAGGTCCTCAAGGTTGCAAATTTCACAGAATAAATTCCTTTAATAAAAGGGTTTGTTCTGTAAAACTTGGTCTCAGTCAAAAGGCTGCACTCAAGGACCTAGAAGGCCACATCCAGCCTTGAAGCCTAAGGTTCCTCACTCCTGAGAGGAAAATCCTTAAAGGAGACAGAGAAAGAGTGTTCAGATAGGTAGGAGGAAAATCTGGAGAACAATAGTGTCCTAAAACCTGGAGAGAAGAGAGTATCAAGGAGAACAGACTGATCAAAGCATCAAGGGCTGCAGATAGGTCAAAGAGAAAGAGGATAGAGAGAAGGCTGTTGGATGTAGAAACTAATAAATCATTAGTAACTTTGGGGAAAAGAGTTTTGGTGGAGTCATGAGGTCAGAAGTCAGACAATAAGACGTTAAGAAGAGAGTGAAAGGAGAGAAAGTGGAGGCACCTATTGTAGATGGGTTTTTCAAGGAGTTTAAGCTACAAAGGGCAGAAGAGATATAGGATGATAATTAGTGGGGATGGAAGAATCAAGTAAGGGTTTTTTTTTAGGATGGGGAAACATGCACATGTTTGTCAACAAAAGGGAATGAATTAGTAGACAGATTTAAAATGAATGAAAGAGTGAGGATGACAGAGGGGACAATGTGTTAGAGGGGACTGGATGGAATGAGATCACTTAACAAGGAGAGGGGTTAGTCTTGGGAAGGATTAAGGCCTTCCCAAGGATTAATTCATAAGGAGTGAAGGAAGGGATAGAGGCAGAAGGCGTCTGAATGATAGGAGATGAGAAAGAAGGAGAGAGAATGGCCTCAATTTTTCTGTAAAATATGAGACAAGATTCTCAGCTGAAAGAATGAAAGGAGAGGGAATCATGGGAGAATTGAAGAGGGATGAAGAGGTTTTGAAAAGCTGTTGTTGGGAGGGGATAGTAAGTTGATAAAGAAGGATTGCCTAGCAGCAGTGAGGGCCCAGTTGAGGTTGTGTGACATAAATTTATGGTGGACCCAGTCAGAATAGTTCCATGATTTTCTCCATCTTCATTCAGTAGTACATGTGTAGG
This sequence comes from Bettongia penicillata ogilbyi, assembly GCA_023548195.1. Lineage (NCBI taxonomy): Eukaryota > Metazoa > Chordata > Mammalia > Diprotodontia > Potoroidae > Bettongia > Bettongia penicillata. Next base: position 5,930,832 of record JAJHZJ010000472.1, read on the forward strand.
AGTAAATGCAAATGGTAGGAGTGATCCAAGGCTCAGGCTTGACTGAATATAATGGGTGATATGATAAGGGACTAGGGATTCAAGAGAGTCAGTTATGGAACTAAATTGATTTACCAGGGGATCAAGGATGAGAAAAGAGGAGAGAGTGGTTAGTGCAAAGGAGATGGCCTGGGAGAAAATTGAAATGTCAAGGATTAGAGATCAAGCACAGTTAGTATGTGTTAGGAGTAGGATTTGAACTCATATCTTCCAGCCATTCCAAATTATTATGGCAGCATTATTTACCTCACCTTCTTTTATTGATTATACTAAAATGGTCACTTTTACAAGGCCAGCAATTACAGTGTGGAGTAAGCCACAGTAAAGTACCAAATTGTCTTGCAACAAAAAGTATGGAGAAAGAAGAGACCATAATGAGTAGGTGTGATCCACAAAGGCTTTAAAGAAAAGGCCCAGACATGAGCAAATTGTTTCCTTGCACACAGAGGAGTGTCATGTGTTCTCCTTTCTCCTCCATCTCCATCAAATTTCTGACAAGGAAGCTTTTGGTTCACAACGTGGCCCCAAGGTTTTTATTTAATTTCACCCCTCTGTTGTGAGAATCCCAGTGGGGAGACAAAGGATACTTTTGGAAAAGTCTAAAGGAAAATAATCCACATAATCAGGTCTTCCCTCCTTCTCAGGGTAGTGGTAGATTCCCAAAGGGAAGACAGGCTCAGGGAGGGCCTTTTCATGCCAGACATTTTCCCTTCTCACAATGATGTCCCAAGCAATTCCAAAACTATCTCCTCACCACTCCTCCAACTGAGCCCTGGTCCCTCCAGCTTCCCAGGGGATCTTTCAGAAGCACCTGCTGCCTTTTTCCTCCATCACTTGTCAGTTTGGGGAGCAATCAGTAGCTACTTAACACTTAACAGGCAAAACACTCTAGACCTTGTCTCCGATTTTTCTTTGTTAGCATAACAGGAGATGGGCACAAGGGTTTCATTGTACTGAGCTTCCCCTGTGGATGCTGCACCTGCGACCTGCAATTCAATCACTGGGGCCCTCAGCAATTACCCAGCAAAACACTTTGCAGATTTTTGAATGGCAATTAGGAGTCCCGCACAGCACAGGTGAGGTAGGGCCACTATCTAACCGAGTCTTCGTACTGAGATTCAAGTACTCTGACAGGATAGGGTGTCTCCACTGCTCAAACTTCAGGGTATGAGAATCTTTCTCTGCTTAGGAATTTTACCTATCTATTTTTTATTTATCTAGCTACCAACTGTCTCTTATTTATGATCTATTATCCTATAAGCCTACTAGCCGTTTCATCTATTTATTATTCATTTAATCTCTCTGGGCCTCAGTTTCTTCATGTGCCAAATTTGAGCTTTGGACTAGTTGACCTCTATGGTCATTTCCACCCTAATTCCTAATTCCACCCTGTCTCTTCTAAGCATTCAATCAATAATCCTTTATTACCTGCTTATTATGTGCCAGGCACTGGGCTAGGTATGGGGGATATAATAAGCATTTTCTGTCTCTGTTTCTAGCTGTGACTCTCACTCCATCTTCCTCTCCCCTGTTTCAAAAAATCCTTTTTAATCCTACCCAGCCCAAGAGAGGTAGCTGCCTATATGGTGTAATTTGGAGGACCATAGAGGAACCACTCTCCTCTTCATCTCCACCAAATATGATCAGATCACTACTACTCAATATACCCCAGTGACTCACTGTTACCTTCAGGATCAAATACAAATTCCTCTGTCATTTAAAGCCCTTAACAACTTGGCTCCAATCTATCTTTTCAAACTTGTTGCACATTAATCCACCCATATGCACTTTGATCCAGGCAAAGTGAGAATCTTGCTATTCCTTCTATATGGCCCTCTATTGCCTCCTATCCCTCTACCTTTGCACTGGCTTTCCTCCATGCCTGCAGGGAACTCCTTTGTCACCTCCATCTTTGAGGATCCATGCTTTCCTTTGAGGTTTCTTTCAAGTGCTGCATGAGTCATGCCCAAATCCCTGTAACCATTACTGTCTCCCCCTCAAAACCACTTTGAATCTACTTTGTGTATGTCTGTATAGGTACATCTTGCCTCTCTTGTCTATTCTTTGAGTCTTAAGGACAGGAATGCTTTTAACTCTAGTCTTTATAAACCCTGTGCCTAGCATAGTGTCTGAGACATAATAAATTTTTCTTGATTGATTGGACTGACTTAATTTCCTAGAAATTTATTTGGCTATACCATTATCACTTGGCAACACTGTTAGTAGAGTGCTACTGAAAGGAGTGTACCAGGAGCTTTGTAAAGACTCCTATTGAGCATTCAAAGGCATAAGAATAACATTAAAAAAGGGAAGGAGACATGGCAAGGACATCGGTATCCCAGATTTAAAGTTAGAAAGACTTCAGAAACCATCTGATCCAACCCCCTTATTTTATGGATTAGGAAAGTGAGGTCAAGTTATCTCCCCAAAGCCATGGAAATATTAAGTGGTAGAGTAAGTATTCAAATCCAGGTCCTTTAATTGCATAGCTAGTGGCCCCATCATTGCATCCATAGTCCCTTTATAGGGCTATCTCCTCACTACTGACAATGCTAATGCAGGGGTTTACTAATCATGTGTAACAGAGCCTCCATGTGGCATGAAGACAAAGAAGTAATTTGGTGCAAGTGTGTGTCTATGGCTTTTGTGTCCTGACAGTGTCAGCTTTTTCCTCTTCAGATACTGCTCTAACCTGACAAGTTTTCTCCTCCCAGATCAGAGGCAGCCCTGGAATAATCTCTGTCCTCCTCTTAGCCTCATATATCCTTCAAGGACCGGTAATAACCACCTATGGAATTTCTCATCTCACTGAGCCACATTAATCTCATTCTCCTCTGAAGGAAAGATCTGCTGTGATTCTTTGGTTACTTACCCTTTATAACATGCACCTGACACTGCTTGATATGCACTGTTTGACCCTGATATTTTCCCATGCGATCCTATTTGGTAGGATGTTTTGGCTGGAAATAAAGATTTGAAAAAAATGTACTGGATGGTCACCGTAAGTTAAAGTGAGGTCTTTCATTAAGAGGACCTGATCCTGAACAATAAATATATAACCTGCTAATCATTATAATTATATAATGATATATCATATATATTATAATTACAAAATAATAAATTACATTTGTTGTTTCTCAGTCATATAATTATGTCCAGATCCTCATGACCCTGTGGACCATAGTATGCCAGTATTGTTTGTGTAGTTTTCTTGGCAAAGATACTGGAGTGGTTTGCCACTTCCTTCTCCCAAGGATTAAGGTGAACAGAGGTTGTTAAGTGACTTGCCCAGGATCATACAGCTAGTAAGTGTCTTAGGGCAGATTTGAACTCAGGTCTTCCTGACTCTAGGCCCTGAACCACCTAGCTGCCTAATAAATGATATAATCTGGTATAATTATTAAAATTAAATAATATTATACATTTCTGTATAATTATCTTAATTATATAATGTTATATATTCTAATGTAATTATTATAATTACATAATAACAATCCATTTCAGCACAACTGTCATAAATACATGAGAATATATTATACATTCCAGCGCAATTATATCACATCATATTGTTGCTGTTTTCATTGTCAAGATGTAATTTTGTCTGACTCTTCATGACCCCATTTGGGGTTTTCTTGGCAAAAATATTGGAGTGGTTTGTCATTTCCTTCTCCAGCTGATTTTACAGATGAGAAACTGAGGCAAACAGGGGTAAGTGACCTGCCCAGGGTCACCCAGCTAGTAACTTTCTGAGGGCAAATTTGAACTCAGGAAGATGAGTCTTCCTGACTTCAGGCCCGGACTCTATCCACTGAGGTACCAGGCTGCCCTGATATGTCATATATTCCCATAAAATAATAATAAGGATTCCAATCTCACAAGGAGTGAATGTCTGTGGCAGAATTTGGACTCTGTTCTTCCTGAGTTCAAGTCCATTGCTCCAGTCATAATTCCAACCCCCCCCCCCCAAAAAAAAGCTACACCTTTGATTTCCCATTTCCTGTTTAGGAGGTGATAAGACAAACCTCAGAAGTGAGGCTTGCAGAAGTAGAATTGGAGAAATGTCTGCCAATTCTAGGCAAAGGATCTATGCTTTCTGAGCACAGCAAGCAGTACCCTGGTTAAAGGTTGCAGCTGAGCCTAAAGTTGGAGGGGTGGAGCCTGCAGCTGTTTTTCAAGGATCAAGCCTAGTTAAAAGTTGTTATAGTTTGCTATAACTATTGGTTTGCTTTTGGAAAAAAAAAGATGACAATTTAGTTATCTGGTTAAATCCCTTGTACACACAGCCATAGTCAGATGAAGATACATTTGGACTAAGTCAGCCTATTCACATTTTTCCCTGCACATCTTCTCTCCCTTATATGTGTATGGAACTTTAAACCTTTTGCATCCATGATCTTATATACTTCCAACCTCCACCTGAGTTATCTTCTTATAATTCGCCATGGTACTCTTCTCCTCTATACCACTAAAGCTCTAGAGACCATGCTTTGGGGGACTTAACTCAGTTTTGGAACTCCTAGCTGAGGAAGAATTGTCCTCATTGGTGAATAATCATATATCCTGCTATATCTTACTGACCACCTCCACTACCAAGCCATTCCTCCAGTCTCCTCCAGGTCATCTTCTTGCTTTCTGCAAGCATCTTTCTCCTTTCTCTGGGAGGTGTAATCATACTACATTTGCTTCCATAAAGAGTATGTCAATTCCTCCACTAACCACTTTGGTGACTTCCTTGATTAAAATGCCTTTTCCTTATCACCACTTCTCAATATGTATTGCTTTATCTTATTAGAATGTAAGATCTTTGAGGGCAGGGACTCCAATATTTAGCAGAGTTTTTTTTTGTTTTTTGTTTTTGCCAGCCAACAAGTATTTATTAAGTACCTCCCATGTGCCAGAAACTAAGCTAAGTGCTGAGGATACAAAAAAAAGTAAAAGCATGGTCCCTGGCTACAAAAAGCTCACTTTCTAAGTGGGGAGACAACATGAAAATAACTATGTATGTTAAAAAACATATATGAAATATAAATGAAAGTAATCTCAAAGGGAAGGTAATTTTAGGGGGAGACTGAGTATGTAGAGGATCATGGAAGACCAGGAAAGGCTTCTTATAGAAGATGAGATTTGAGCTAAACCTTTTTTTAAGCTTCTTTTTTGCTACATTTTAAGTTCTGAACTGTCTCCCTCCCTCTCTTTCCACACTGCACTGTTCCACACTGTTTGACACATATATACTCATACATATACATATGTGTATACATACATACATACATATGTATATGTGTATATATGTATGTGTCTATGCATATATTTGTGTGTATATATCCACATATATCCACACATACACCAAACTATGCATACTTCTATTTATAGACACATGTACACATACATACACAATATGTATATGTGTACATACATATGTATACATGTGTATATATATTATATATACATACACACATATACACCAAGCTATGCATATTTCTATTTATCAATTCTTTCTTTGGAGGACAGTTCTTGATAAATTCTTTTTGTTCATTCATTCATTCATTCATTCATTCATTCATTCATTCACTCACAGAGAAGTGAGAGACTTGCCTAAGGCTTTATGCCAAGTCAATGGGCGACCCTAGTTTCAGTTCTAGTTCTACCTTATCTTGTCATATCTCTCATGAGCTCCATCTTAATGATCAGGCATCTGAAGTGGCTTCTGCATCCTCTACATGCCTCTTAAGGATGGGGAAAGAGACTAGAGATGTGGTATCATCAGTACAGAGTCTTAAATGATGGAACTCCCCCTACCAAGTCAGATTGGTACCTTCTCTGGTACTTATGTTCTTAGGGAATTGTTTAGAGCACTGAGAAGATAAATTGATTTGCCCAGGATAGCACAGTCAGCATGTGTCGGAGGTGAGATTTGAATCTTGTAGCTTCAAGGCTGCAAGCTCACTATCCACTATGCCAGACTGCCTTTATATTCCATGCAAATTCTCCTATTGCTCAGCTCTAACTCCCCTGGGTGACAGGACTGGCTAGGGGAAGTAATTAGGTGAAGAAGAACTGGGTCCTGGGGAGTGGGGAGTTCCTTCTAGGTCCCTTTGGGCCCATCTCCACCCCCACCTCTCTTCTGACTTTTCAGATTGAGTGAGTCAATCCACTGCCGAACTTCAAGGTATCTTTGTACCCAGCTCATCAAAAAGCAAACAGCCTGGCACTTGAATAAGATAAGCAATTTGTGGCTTTGTAAAAAGTCAATGCAATCCAATTTAGAGCTCTTAAGAAGAGCCGCTGCTTCTCACATTTATTGTTTCCTTGTATAACCTGCTGCAGCAAAGGGATTGCAGATTTCTCTTTCTGTTGTGAAGTAGGATGTCATTCCTGGAATGAGTGACCTTCAAGAGCTACACAAAACTTACAAATGAAGCTGTCATGTAGTGATCCCATTCACAGCCTCGGCCCTGGGCTTTCTTTCTGCAGATTGGATTTTCCAAGGAGTAAGTTACAAAATAATCCATTTTCCCTCTAATTAAAACCTTTCATGAAGATGATGATGATAGTGATGAAGATGATGAAGAATAAAATTGCTGATCCTGAAACACAAAATCCACTGTGTTCTTTTATTTCCTTTCATAGGCTCCATTTCTATTGAACCTAAGCAGGACTTTGTGGTAGCACTGGTGAAAGTGTCTGCAGAATATTTTTTTGAAGAGGTACTAAAGGGAGGTGGCTGGTCCTGGAGTCAACTCACTTTTGAATTCCAATCCTTCAGAAACTAGTTGAATGTGATCCTGAGTCAGTCACTGAACATCTTTTGGCCTCAGTTTCCTCATCTGTTAAAAGAGAGTGTTGAGCCAGATGACCTCTCGGATGTCGTCCAGCTCTAAATCTAGGATCCTATGATGACTTTCAAATGTCTCAAGATTGAGGTTTTTTGTTTTTTTGGAAAGAGCATAGTTTTTTCTTATCATCTGTGTATATGTAGAGAGGAAACACTCTAAAAGGCCAGGTTGCAGCACAGGTGCCCATATATATTGGTAAAATGAGTTCCTCAAAGGAAACTCCCAAACTGATTTAGCAAATAAAAGTTTATTTATCTTCCCATTCTTTAAGACTTCAATCAAGCAGTGAAGCCTTGGCAATGAATTTTTAAATAATATCAGTGCTTAGTTTTGTAGTACCTTAAGATTTTCAAAGTGCTTTCCTCATAATGAGGTAAGAATTGTTTTTAAAGTTTTTGTTGACATGTTTTATATTTATATATATGCATATATACATATTTATGTTACCTAAATTTCCCAAATATTTCTCTCTTATCTACTCTCCTATATGCCTTATAATAAAGAGAACTATACCTTATAAAAGGAATAAAGAGGAAAAAAAAACGGTTTAGCAAAACTAACCAAAAGATAGAAAAACCAGGATGTTATCTCTAGTGTTTCATATTGCATTCCGCAAAGAAGGGAAGGAGGTGCCAGGGACAGAGCTGACCCTGGGTTCAGAGGATTTGGGTTCAAATTCTAAGTCTCATAATTAGTATCCTTGTGACCTTGGGCAATGCACTTAACATATTCTCTGTCCCCTCATCAGTAAAATAAATGTATTGGAACAGATGACTTCTGATGTCACTTCCAGCTCTGGGTCTACAATCCTAAGAATTTTTTTAACCAAGCTTGGTTAGCATTCAGCTCCAAACTTTTTTTTTTGTCCTTTCCATCGACATTTCTATAGTCATTATGCATATCATTTTCCTAGTTCTGCTTGCCTCATTTTTCATTAGTTCATGTCTCTCCAGGCCCCCCTGTATTTATCATATTTACTGTTTCTTATTGTAATTACATTTTACTAAAATTCCATTAATGTACTATAATTTATTTAACCATTCTCAGTGTGGATAGTTATCTACTTTGTTTCTATTTCTTTGCTACTACAGAAAGTGCTGCTTTAAATAAGAGATCTCATTTACATAGTATTTTAAGATTTCCAACATGCTTTATATACATTATCTGATTTGATCCTCACCAAATATTTTGATGTAGATAGAGCCTTTTTCTTTCTTCCTTCTTTCCTTTTCCTTTTTACTTTTTTTCATTAATACCTAGTAGTGGAATATCTGGTTCAAAAAGTATGGGCATTTCAGTTACCTTCTAAATTACTTTTCAGAATGTTTGGATCTATTTACAACTATACCACCAATGCATTAGTGTGGAGCCAAGGTTTATTTTGCCCATTTTACAGGTGAATCAACTGGGGCTCTGGGAGGTTAAATAACTTGCTCAGGGTCACAAAGCAAGTAAGTGTGAAGAGACAAGATTTAAATTCAGGTCTTGACTCTGGGCCCTCCATCCACTATAACATGCTTTTGTCTATCTTGTGGACCCTATAACTGAGATTGCATCACTTTCCTGTTCTTTAGCAGACTCTTAATGTTGTTTTGTTCTCTAACACTTTCCTGTGTCTATGTTTTCTTTCTCCAGTCAAATTGTGAACCATTTGAAGTCGGGGCCAGGTCCAGGCATAGCTGGGGCCCCAGAAATACTTGCTGAATACTCGCTTAATTTAGCATCATTTATTTAGTACCCAAACCTGGCTAATGTAGCAAGGCTACATTATCACAGCAAAGTGAATTAGGGTGGTCATACTGGAGAGGGAGAAACTGAAGGCAAGAAGATTTTTTAGGAAGGTGTCCCAATTATATAGGCAGGTAAATGATAGAAATTTCTATTATGAAATTATCATAATTAAATCATTAAATTTTATTTTTGTACAGTATATGCATATATGTGTGTATGCACTCAATCTGTTTAGATAATTTGTTTTGCTTGATTGTGCATATTTATTACAATAAATTTTCTTTTAATGGAGTGGGGATAGGAGTGAGAAAATAGTGAATTTTTTTAAACAACAGAAGTTGGGGACATGTTATAGATCTGGAATATTGTATACATTATCAAATAAGCTCATTGTATCATTAAGTTTGCTTAACTCCTATTTTTACTTATAAGAGATTTTTCACTAAATGGGAGCAATCTGTAAATGGTTTTAATATAAAAACAAAACACATTAATGAAACTTAACAAAAATTGTCATGTGGTAGCAGAATGATTTACTGAATAGAGCTAGTAGAAAACCTGGAAAACTTGGATTTGAAGTCTACCTAACTACCTGTGACTAGAGCCAAGTCACTTTACCTGTTTCAGTTTCCTCATCTGTAAAATGGGTATAAATATACTTTAAAGGGTATTTCTAAGGTTCAAATAAGATAATATATGCAAGTTGTTATATAAAGATCATCTATTACTGGTACCTTTGAAAACAGAAATATATATATTTTTTGCATTAAAGCATGGGGTGAAAAAGAGGTCATTGGATAAAATTCTATTACGCATTATAGTTTCAGATGAAATTGTTGAGGTTATTTAAGAGATGATGCATAGTTTAAAGCAGTGTGGCATGTTACAAAGAATACTAAACTGAGGGTCACAGGATCTAGGTTTGTGTTACTCTCTGTAATTTATAGGATGGATCACTGGGTTTAGAGTTGGCAGGGAATTTAGGGATAATCTAGTTCAGTTGTCTATTTTCCCCCCGAAGGTAGAAACCAAGTGCCAGAGAAGTTAAGTGATTTCAATCAATCAATCAGCAATTATTTATAAAATGCCTACTGTGTGTCATGGAAGTGCTAGGCACTGGGGGTACAAGTAGAAAGAAGGAGGGAAGGGAGTAAGGAAGGAAAGGAGGGAGGGAGAAAGGAAGAGAAGAAGGAAGGAAGGACAGAAGGAAGAAAGAAGCATTGATTAAGTATCTACAATGTGTCAGGCACTGCTTCAGGGCATAGTTTTGAAGTCAAGAGAAAGTCAGAAACACGGCCTGGAGGGGAATGAAGGCAGATTGGCCCTACAAAATGGTGGCTGTTGAAAGAACTCACCAATGGGAGAAAAGGGGAAGACCTTGTAGAGGGATATACCAGGGTGGGCAGTCCAAAGTTCCAGCAGTCTGTTCCAGGCAGAAGGAGCACTGGGGGAATTCCTTTCCAGAATGAACCAGAAGTAGAGAGGCCATGGTATTAAAGTCCAGAGAAAATCAGAAATAGGTAATTAAGTACAAGGTGGGTTAGGACGGAGGGCATGCCTACATCACAAACAGGAAGCAAAAGGGAGATCCTCAGACTCCAAGTTCAGTGCTTATTTACACTATCTAATTTACAATCTCTGTAAGTCACTTGACATCTTTAGGTCTCAATTTCCTCCTTTGTAAAACCAGAACATTCTTAGGTCTTAGTCCCCTTTCCCCATATGCCCCTGGATTCAGTGACACTGACCTCTGCTGTTCCTTGAGTAAGACCTTACTCTGGGCATGTCCACCGGCTGCTACCCATACCTGAAATACCTAGACTAATCCTCTCCCTCATTTCTGCCTCTCCTGGCTTCCCTTTCAGGGGTGGGGAGCCTGTGACCCTCTAAATCCTCAAGGAGGTCGCATTTGATTGGGGGAGATGATGAGTAACTAGGTACATACAAGGTATATGAAGTACTGAGTAGATGAAACGTAACTTGAGAGAGGAAGCACCACCATCTTTGGAGGGAGCAGAAAGAGGAGAATCAGAATAAAAGGGATGGAAACACTGATGGAGTCGACAGAGAGACAGAGGCAAACTGAGCTTATTTTTATTTTACATCAGGTCAAAACAAGCTGCCAGTTGTTGACCAATCCAGTTATCAGTCTTTGCTTTAACTGTGGGGGAGGGGTAAGGTTGGGAATCAGCCAAACTGGTTGCTTGATCGAAAGAACTGACTGTTCAATTCAGTCAAAATCACATGAGCACATGTATGAACACACACATGTGCACACACAGATACAGAGGTAGAGAAAGCAGATGAGGGCGGAGAATGTTCCCAGTGCAGTACTTAGTCTCCTAAGACAGGAGTGTGGCGGCAGGAGGGGTAGAAAAGTGTCCAAGAAGCAAGTAGAGGATGCACTTGAGCAAGTGATGGAGACTGGGAGGAGAACTATAATGCTGGAGATCATGGTGGCAGAGAGCATGAGAGCTCTTTACAATGGATATGGGGCAGAACGAACAAATCTGGGGTTGTGTGTTGGTGATAGACTGAAGCAGCTCCTCCTGCACTTGGGCTAAAGGGAGAATTTCTTTGGATAGGTAGAGTTGGTGCAGGTGCACATATATCAGGCTAGTCTACCTTTGGTATAATGTTCAGGGTGTGACAAGATATTGGAGAAAAGCGGAGAAGGGTGATTGCAGCTGTGGCATTTAGCCTATGTGATGTGTCTGTTCATGTTGACTGTTCATGTGTGGGAATGGTATTGGGTTCTGTATTCTTCTGGAGTCCAGACATACTACATCACAAAAAGAAATATGGGTGATAATGTGTATCACAGAATTAGCTGACAACATTTTTCTTTTTTTTTGCAGAGAGAGGGTGTCTTTGAATCCCCAGTGTCTTGCATAGTGCTTGTTATATGATGGGAACTTGACAAATACTAGCTAAATTTTATTTTTTAAAATTTTTGTAAACAGTATTTTGTTTTTTTCTAATTACATATAAAGATACTTTTAAGCATTCATTTAAAAAAAATTTGAGCTCCACATTTTTTTCCCTTCATCCTTCCCTTCCCCACTTCCTAAAATGATAAGCAACTCGATATAGGTTATATATGTGCAATCATGTTAAGTATCATATACTTGTTAAGTTGAAATGACTACCTGACCCTCATTGGGTGAGCTCAATTCTGTTCCTACAGAAAGGATATCTGGCAGAGGGCACCGGCATGGGATATTGCTCTTATCCATACCTTTATCCTATTATAACTGATGTATTCCAAAGCTCCTCCTGATTTAGTTTTCTTCTCTTTCCAACTGGTACTTGAATTCCAGTGCTGGCCTTCTTACAAATCCACAAGGGTTCTTTATTTCACTCTGGATCAAAACTTCTCACTGGAATCCAAGGCTCTCCTCAAGCTGACCCCAAAGACTTATTAAAGGCAATCTTCCACTCCTCTCTAATTCAGGAGTGGGAACCTGTAGCCTCGAGGCCACACATGGCCCTCTAGATCCTCAAGTGCAGCCTTTTGACTGAATCGAAACTTCACAAAACAATTCCTCTTAATAAAAGAATTTGTTCTGTGAAGTTTGGATTCAGTCAAAGGGCTGCACTTGAGGATCTAGAGGGCCACGTGTGGCCTCGAGGCCCCAAATTCCTCACCCCTGCATATGTACCCTACAAAAGCAGTCTCAGCACTCGTGCTATTTGCTGACCTTGACTCCTCCTTCCTGCTGCACATCCTACCTTTCTTGCAAATCCTTCCTCCTCTATGAAGTTATCCCAGATAATTTAATTTCTTAAGGACCAGGGCTATATCTTTTACCTTTTTCTTATCCTTCACAGTCCCTAGCAGCAGGCTGGGCACATGGTAGGTGCTTTATGAATATTTGAGTCCATGTGAAAATCTTCCCTGGATAATTCAGAACCTTAATTGACTATCTTAGTCTTGGCTTTGTGCTTAGGGAATCCCACCTTCCTTTTCTACTTGGGAAGTAAAGTAGAGAGCAAAAGAGGCCAGAGGGTATTGGACAAAAGACAGGTAAACTTTGATGGGATTTGGGAAAAAGAAGGACATTTTCTGGTGAGACCTTAAATTGGAGGGGGGGGTCCCTTGGGAGGTGGGGGTGGCAGGAGGGCCCTGAGCACCTGGGGAGGACATCTGAAGAGGAGCCGATAAACTCCTCAATCCCCCCTCCCCCAAACAAACAAACCTTCTACTCAACCTTTAGTATTAGGACAATCCTATCAATCAATCAGCAAGCATTATTGTGGACCTACTATGTGCCAGACACTAGGCTACGTGTGAGGCATGCAAAGAAAATAAATGAAACAATCTCTGTTTGCATGTAGCTTGCATATTAATGGAGGAGACAAGACACATATAAGAGTAAGTTATGGGAGTGTGGTGTCCTTGTAGGTCATGTGTATGTCCATATGGGTTTGTCTAAATGTAACATGAAGGGATGTGTGAATAGATCTCTCTTTGATCTTGCTGGTCTCATTTGAAGAGAGACTTTAATTCCTTCCCAGAGAGAAGGAGGAAATGAGAACCATGAGGCTGGTCACTCTGCTCTCCTCAGAGAGGGATTCCACGCTGGGGCCATATCTACCCGTCCCCTCGTAAATGTCGGTAGTTCAGGGGAGGTGATTGTTTTAGGTTAAAGCCAATCTCCTGGATGCTCTCCCTTAACTGGAAAGGAGTGCCCCAAGGAAAGGCTTGACTCCTTTCCCACCAAATGCTAGTTACACACAAAGACCATCACAAATATTGAATAATGAATAAACCCATTTATCCAAGCTGATAGCAAACAAAACTCAGAAAATTAGAATATACAGGACAATATGCTTCTGTATAATATATTCTGTATCCTAATATAGATGAGAATATACTAGATAATACATTTCTGAATGAAGTGTCTCTCACTCCTACTGGGAGCAAGATATGGGAGGGAGGGGTGGAGATAGAGGGAGGATAGAAAGATAGAGAGACAGAGACAGAGACTCAGAAAGAGAGAGAGAGACAAAAAGAGACAGAGAGAGACAGAAGGAGGGAGAGAGACAGAGAAAGAGAGACAGAGACAGAGAGAGAGAGAGACAGAGACAGAGAGAGAGACAGAGAGTTTAATTTCATCCAGTGATAAATTCTCCAGTCATTAAGTGTGGGAAATGAGAAATCAGAGACTGTTTAGAGACATGCTAAGGTATTGTCTCCTCTCCAAGTCTATTTCTTCCCAAATAAATTCCCCTCTCAAAGGACCCCTCCCTAAAGAAATTCTGGATCCTTAAGAGTCTTCTCTTGAAGTCAGAAACCAGAACAATTCTCCTCTCCCAAGTTCTGCCCTTCGTACAGAACTTGCCAAATTATTATTCTCTCTGCCATGGAGGAGGATCTTACGCCCTCCCTAAGTGTGAACCATTCTATATCCAGAATAAGTACAAATACACGAAAGTAGTTATATATATGATTGTTGAGAGGGAAAGCACTTGCCATTGAGGGTATCAGGAAAGTCGTCCCATAAAAGGTATATCATGCATTCAGTCCTGGAAAAGTCAGCCCTTTCCCATGCCCTCCTGTCCCTCTCCCTGGAGCCCCCTCCAGAGTCTCTGAAGTTGTTCCCAAGGTCTTTTCTCAAATGGACTCATTTTGAAATACAAACACAAGCATGCCAGTGGCTGGCCTAGGGTTCTGCTTTCATTTCTCCCACTGCCCTAGGCTCTCTGGCCTCTGTGGAAGTTGATTGGCTCTGGCCAGAGTGGGAGGCAGCCTGGATTTTCAGCTGCTCATAGGCTCACTATGTTAACAAGGAAGGGAAAAGACCTTGGGACTCGGGAATAGTGCCACTTCGCTGAAACTGTTTGCTTTCTGGTAAGAACCTAATTACATGTGAGTTCCTATATGTGTCTGGGCCACAATGTATCTCTTAGCCTCTCTAGTTTTGTAGGGTTTAGAACTGGATGAGGATCTTAGAGACTGGCTAGTTCAATCACTTTGTTTACAGATAAGGAAACTCAAGAGGGTAAGTGACTTTGTCAAGGTCAAACAGCTAACAAGGACCAGAGCCAAAATTAGACTTTACTTCCCTTAGCTCCTAGTCCATTTATTCTTTTTTTTTTTTTAAGTAATAACAGATTTATAGTTCACTTGGTAATATACTATATTATTATATGTTATTTGTATATATAGCATATATAAAATACATGTATATAAATATATGTTATTTAAATGCAAATATATTTATTTATATATAATATGCTATATATAAACTAATTTTATTCTCACAATAACCTTGTGAAGTATATAGTGCAAATTTTTATAATAATTTGATCAAGAGAAAAATGGTTTCAATATACATATGCCCTCCATGGGTAACACATACATACCCTAACCCCCTCTCACTCTGTCTTATCCTTCATGGTTCTTGTCCCTGTCTTTCCATAAACCGTCTATATAAAGTAATATGACTAGTTTGGGGTTCATTCTTATATGTAGTAAAGACAGTATTGCACAGTGGCTAGAGCTGGCCCTGGAGTTGGGAATACACATTTCGAGTCCCACTTGTGTGACCTTGGGAAAACCACTTAATCTTCCAGAGTTCCAAAGGCCCATCTGCATTGGTACAGAGAGTTCCTCAGCAGGTGCTCCCTATATCACTGAAATCATGGGTCTGTTTAAAAGCAACAGACAACTACAAACCTTAAACCTTGCTATAGGACTAAGTTCTAGTGTTAACTAGTGTTTCACAAGGGCTGACTTTGTCTTCTCAACTAGATTATAAGTTTCTTGAGGGCAAGGAGCTGTCTCCCTCTTTTATATCCTCCGTGTCTAGCACAGAGTCTTACACATATTCCAACCTTAGACCACAAAGCTCCTGCATTAACAAACATCCCTCATCTTGGTCATTCTCTGGGGAGATGAGATGTGTATGCTGCACACATCCTGATGATAAAGTCCTTAATAACTACAGGATGAGTTGGCAGGATGATTTAGATCTAAAGCCCAGGGAAGGGCAATTGCATCTGACTCACAGCTAAATACATAAAAAAATGAATATTCTATCTGGATTTTTGAAAAGGTATATTCAAATTATAATATCAAATGTCAAATGGGGGTGATGGCTTCTCCAGCCCCTCTGAGAAGAGTTGTGTAGAAGGCAAAACTTTCATATGTGTGTTGGTTCCCCTTGAGGGTTAGGCACATCTGATACTGTATTGTTTGCCAATTGTCCTGTCAATAAATTCTATATAGCATGCTAATTGTTCCATCGATAACATTGGGAACTGGAATAGCATCAGGGACATGTGATTCTTCAGATAAGCTCTGCTGGAGATTTCCTCTATTACTGTTGGACAGATGAGAGCTCTGAAGAAGGAATTCATCTCATGACTTTGATTGAACTGCTAGATTATTTTCAGTTTTCCACTGCTTCCCCTCTCTTATCCTTTTCAAATTTTCCCATCCTTCAAGATCTAATTCAAGAGCCCATTCCTCTTTGAAGACTTCGCTGGCAACAGTGGGCTTCAAAGAGGACCATTTTTCTTCATCATTCATAGTCTGCACTATATCATCAAACTCTAAATTGTATACGATATTGTTTGGTAATTGTTTTTTATGTCTCAATCTTTTGATCTGGGGAAGAATGCTTCTTCCTTCCTGAACTGGAAATGTTCTATCTCAATGTATAAACATGTAGAGGGTTGATCAATTTTGTGTAGTTACAAGGAGGTAAGTCATTTTAGTTACTTTGCATCTCCCTATGTAGAGTGCGAACATAGGTTTTTAGATTTAGAGCTCAAAGAGACCTTAGAAGGCATCTACTACAAACGCTTCAATTTATAGATGAGGAAACCAGGGTCCAGAGAGATTCATTCATTTGCCCAAGTCACAACATTAGTAAGTATCAGAGGTAGAATTTGAACCCAGGTCTTCCTGACCTCCTGACTCCAAGTCGGCTATACCTGCTAACACCTCCTTACGAAGGTTGAGGTCTTCTCCTTGACCTTGGTAGTAGTGGGTTCATTCTCATTTCATTTAGAAGTGATGATTAAGGGGATAATATGATTGGGCCAGATTACTTTGATTCAGAGTCAACTCATTTCACTGCATCAATAAAAAGAAAATCAGTCAGGAACATGCAGAGGGAGCTGAACACAGGCATTTTGAGAGAGATCAATGAAACGGAGCTAAGAAGAGATTTGGGTCTGTTGGAACGGGCTAAGAATGGGGTAGGGATAAAAGATGGAAGAGGAAGCTGATATATCCACACAATATCTGTATTGACAACAGCTAGTGACAACCTTGGAGAGGCAGGGGCAAAAGCTTGTTGCAGTCACCCACATTCTTATTCACTTGACCTAAGAGGTGGCAGCAAGACACAGGTGGTGCCTCTAACTCCATGGCTCCAGGACAGGATGGGGTCATTTGACCCTGTCTCTTGGCTAAAGGAAGGGAAATTTCTGGGACAATGTTGAATTCCCAGAGAGTTCTGGGTCCCAGTTTTCTATAAAGAGAAAGTGGCATTCCTGGGCATGATACCCTTGGAGAGAAGAGGATGGAGCATGTGTCCTAAGAAATGGAGGAAGGGACTGAACCATAATATGGAGGGCCAGAAAACTGGATTTGGCTCTTTGCTATTACTAAGGCTTATTACTAAGACTGTATGGGTCTAACAGGAAGGGAGTGGCCTCTCTCATAACCCCAAGTTCATTCTATTTCTATCAGGAGTCCAAGTCCTTAGGTCAGTAGTACTATAAGGTTGGAAGCCAGTATATGTCCCAGGGTTGAGGGTGAGACTCACCAAGATGCTCAGATTTGACTAAGAGTTATACTATTATTTCTGAGTTTCTGTGATTCCTTTGTTTTATTTATTTTTTTCTGTGGTTGTCACATAAAGGCTGTCTTGTGTATCTTGAGTGCTGGCATGAGATTTGGAAACTCTTTTACCCACATCAGTGGAGATGTAGATATGAGAAGTAGTCTGAGATCCTGAGAAAATTCTCTTTGGAGTAACCATGAGCCAAAGGGTTACAGTTTTTGGAGGACCTCCCACTCCTACCAATGGAAAAAAAAGGAATCTGGTCCATATAAACCCAGAACTTAAAGAATTCAGGTACAGGTTGAATGGATGTTTTAAACTAGTAAGAAAACCTGTAACAAGGTTCAATAGCAAGGCATCTCTCTATCCTCCTCCATACTCTGAGCAAATGTGGAAGGAACTGGGAAAATTCCTCAGGCTGGGTCCTTAAGACTCATAGGCATTTTAGTCAAGATCAACAATGAAGAGAAAGGAAGAAGTACAATGAATTGAATGAATGTAACATTTATTAAATGCTTACTATGTGCAAAGCCCTGGAGATATGAACAGAAATACAAGACAGTTCCTTTTTCAAGGAATTCACATTCTTATAGGGGAGATATCATATTGGACAGGTTTCAGTTGCAAGTCAAATGGAAGAGTCCCATAGACCCTAGGGTGCCATGGCCAAATAGATGTTAATATTTGTTTAATGTCATTTCTCCTAATGAGATCATATCAGTTTCTGATGTTAAACTATTTGGTAATGCCAAGGACATTGTTGGTAAGAGCTGAAGGGGCAGAGAGAGACAGAAAGATACACAGAGAGATAGAGAATGGCTCTCTCAGGCTTGGGCTTCACTAGGTTACTATAGCTTAATAGGAGTCTAGGATCTTGTATTTCATTTTACAGTTTCAGAAAAAAAAAACAAAACAATTTTACCAGTTTATCCAGAGGCAGTCAGCCTCTGAGAAAAAGATCACACTCACTAAACTCAATAAGGTACTGACTGATAAACCAGGATGATAATTTGTTGATTCACATCAGCAATATGGTTTCCTCAAGAACCAGTAGCTGCCTTCTACATGGAGGATGCTCTCCTGATGAATAAGTCTACCCCAGAGACCAGATGACACTCAAGTGAGTACAGAATCTGAATGGAGAGAGTAAGATATTTTAAGAGATAGTTCATTAAATGAAGGTAGCCTAAGGAATTGCTCTTCTCCATGGTAGGGATATTTATGTCTAAAGAAATAGTATTGGTCATCTAGCATTAAAGCAACCTCTTCCCCAGACAATGCTGGATAAATAGTGACTAAATGACTTCATTCTCTAGTTTTTCTTTTTCAGTGTCCCTGTTCAGTAACCACAATGCTTTTGCCGTTACAATATTTGATGGCTAGGATTGGTTATAATTTCTGGGGTTACAATTTATTTTGTATCGTACATTGATACCTTCCTGATGAATTTTAGGAGATACTTAGGGCCCCTTGATTGAGATTTAACAAACTATTGTCTTATTAACATGCTCATATAGTTCTTTATTTGGTGAGTTATTTCCTGGGAACGATTTATTTTCAACCATTTAGGAGATTTCTTAGTTGTCATCTTAGAACTAGACGTTTTCTGACCACTTCCCCAAATTATTGGGGCACACAATTTTTAGTTCCTTTGACCCCTTAATACACTATGTGTTGAAGTGGATAGTCTGGTGCTACAGGTAGAGTGTTGACTTTGGAGTCAAGAAGACCTGTGTTCAAATTCTGCCTCTAATGCTAGCTATGTGACCCTCAACAAGTCACTTCTCTTTTCCTCAGTTTCTTCATCTTTAAATGTGGATTATAATAGTAGTTACCTTTCAGGGTTGTTGGGAGAGTAAAATGGGATGACATATGTAAAATAATTTGTAAACCTTGAAGCGATACATAAATGGTAGTAATTAGAGGCTAAGTATGAAGTAGAAGGATAGAGCAAAAATAAAATCTGTTGAGAAATCAGAACAGGAAGGCAAAAAAAGAACGTGACTGTTGGTAATGGTAGATTCCATTCTACATCACAAGCAAAAAACATTTACACAATTTACTATTGTGTGCAAAACTAGATGCTAGAGAGATAGCTCTCTAGCTCTCTAGAAGTTCAGATAAGATTGCCCTTGCCTTTATGAAACTTAGAGTCCAGTAGAAAGAGAAGACTCAAACAGTCAAAATTATACATTACAATGCTAAGTGTATCAGAGGGATTTAAAGGGGAAGATGCTACTGATTGGGGGGAGACTGGGGCAGGGAGGAGGGAAAGTTTGCTGGAAGAGCGAACATTTGAGTAAGGCTCTGAAGGATGAATAGGAATTCAAAGGAAGCAAATCAAAAGGGTAAGGAGGGTATTCTAGAATAGGGTGAACAAAGCCATGGAGGCAGGAAGGTCTAGGATATTGTCAGGATACAGACAATAATCCAGTCCGGCTGGAGCACACGGTGCCTGAAGATAGATGATACGATACATGGCAGGAAAGGTAAGGTGGCATCAGACTACAGAAAGATTTAAAAAATCAGTCAAGGGAGTTATAACTTTACCCAGGAATTTATCCGGATTCTAGCGTTATCCACTGACCTCTGGAACCTTCTCTCTCCTATGTCAGTGAGCTCAGTGACTGACTCGCTGTCTTCCCCTATAGCCCAACTCCTGCCCTCATCCTAGGGGACTTCAACATGTGTATTGATGATCGTGTAAACACCCTAACTTTTCAGTTTCCAAATCTCAATTTCCATGACCTTCTCCTTCACGCCTCTACAGCAATACACAGAAATAGTTATATCCTTGTTCTTGTCATCTACAACTATTGTTTTACTTTCATGCTCATATATTATAAGAATACTTTATCAGATCATAACTTTTATCATTCTATCTTTTCCTGCGTTTATGACTTTAACCCTGTCTTCACCATTTCCTACATTCCCTGTACGTCTCGGTTCTTTTCCAAGCCATCACCCCATACACTGGCTATACTCTCTTTCCTTCCCTATTTTGACTTTTTTGTAAACCAGTTTAATTTTACACTATGCTTTTGAATCCTTTGCCACCTTGTTCTATTGCTGTCCGTACCTTGCCAAACTCCAATCCTAGATTACTACCACTATCCATGTCCTTTGCTCCATTCACATGCTGTTGAAGAGAGTTGAACAGAATCATGAAACCGTAATGACTGGGTCCTCTAAGAATTTATGTTATATAAACTCAACTGGGTCCTCTTCCTAACTGATATGCCATCCTACTCCCCACAGTGGCTATTTCAGATTTACTCAACTTTTCCACTACATCCCTCCTACCTATCAATGGAAAGCCTTGCTTCATACTTTATTGAAATTATTAAGAGCTCATTTTCTTCTCATTTTATATCATTCAGATATCTTCCTAATTATCTCCTCCTTTACTACTATATGACATTAAGTGTTAGCCCTTCTTTTTCGAAGGGTAAACCCCTCTGTAAGCACCCTTGATCCCATCTTCTTTTTCTAACAGATTGCCCACCCTACCAGTCACTATCACTAATATTCACTCTTTCTACTAGTTCCTTCCTTGCTGCCTGAAAACATGTCCATGCCTCCCTTATTCTTAAATAATGTTCAAATGATCTGACCATCCCCAGTAGCTCTTTTCTGATACCTCTCCTACTCTTTTTGGCTAAACCACTTGAGAAAGTCATTTAAATCCTCTTCAGTCTGACTTCCGACCTTAACATTAAATCCTAACTGCTCTCTCCAAACTTACCAATGCCTCTGAACTGCGAAATCTAATAGATTTTTATCTTTAAAAATTTTAAAATAAAATTTTATTATTTTTTCAATCATGAAGCATTTATTCCATGCTGTCACCTCCTCCAATTCATTGAAGAGAAAAAAAACCAAAATTATTGTTTTTGTTATCCTTAATTTTCAAAGAGGATCAGAGGCATCATGGATGATATCTTGACTTGTTTGCGAATTGGGTTTGAGTTAGAGTTACCAAAGATGTCGATTTCACTCTCTCTTCCAGTCACTGAAGTCCAGTAGCAAGACAAACAATCAGGATGACCGGTGAGAGCCTGGGTGATCTAGTCACCTTCAGTGTCTAACCAAGCTTTAAGTGCTCCACAGTGCCTGCTTCAGCCACCTTTGTGGCTGTTCTAACAAACTGTTCCCATTCACCCATTCCTCCAGGGACAGTCTTGCTTGGGGTAGACACCCCCTAACTCACTGATGGGTTGGAGGTCTGTAAATGACCCTCTCTTGGATTTAGCCACCTGCCTTCTCTCTGGCATTACTGTTGACCCATTCTTCCAACAGAATGCATGTATCTACTTATTTAGATGTAGCCTTCCGCATTAGACTATCAGCTCCTTGAGTGAATAAGGAAGAGAACAAGAATTTATTAAGTGCCTACTCTGTGCCAACACTGTGCCAAGTGAGCACTTTACAAATATTATATCTTACAAATATTTACAAATATTATTTCATCTTCACAATGACTTTGCAGGGTAGCTGCTATTATGATCCTCATTATACATTTGAGGAAACTGAGGAAGACAGATGAAGTGATTTGCCTTGAGTCACATAGTTCAGTACCCAAGCCTGAATTTGAATTCAGTTCTTTCTGACTTCAGGACCTGAATTCTATCCACTGCACCGCCTCACTGCCATAAGAGCACAGATGGTTTTTACCTTCCTTTATATCCCCAATGGTGGCACATAGTAAAACTCTTAAATAATAAATATTTGTGTATTGTCTGAAGGCAACTGGGAGCCCCTGAAGATTTTGAATAGGGGACCAGATCTAGACTTAAGGGAGACTTTTTTTTTTCCTTTGGGAAGGAAAGGCTGCATTAGAGCAGAGAGAGGGAAAGGTAGGTTTATCTGTTAGTATGATGTTGTAGAACTGGAAACAATAAGTGGAATTTACAAAAAGACTAATTCAGGCTTGAAGTCAGGAGAAAAAGAAGTCTTCTAAACAATCAGAACTTTCCAAAAGTGGAATGAGCTGCCCCTGGAGGTGGTGGATTCCCCCTCCTCTGAGGTCTTCAAGCAGAGGCTAATGATCATTTGTCATGTGCACTGTATTGGGGATTCTTTTCATGGATAGGTTAGCTGAAATGGCCCAAGTAGGAGGTTACATCCAACCAGTGGTGTGCTGGTAAATATTTTAACAACCAACTCTCTGGCAAAAAAAAAAATACTAATAATATACTTCTAAGTTTGATCTCATTATTAATACTTTCTCCATCATTTTCTTAAATCTAGTCAGTCAATAAAACAATAAATCAAGCCCTGATGTTAGCATTTGCTGATTTTTGAAGTATAAATGCTCATTTTGAAAATATAACAGTCAGCTCTCCTGAGCTGGTATGAGCTGGCTTCAGAATGTCCTGGCTTCCAACTCTTAAACTCTGTGATTCTCTGATTCTGTGGCATGACTTGTTGGAAACCAAATGTCCCTGACTCTAAGACTACCTCTGAATTCACTTCACCATATTGCCTCTCTAATAGAACACTACCCAAAACTAGATCTGAGTTCAAATCTGACCTCAGACACCTATTGGCTGTGTGACATTAGGCAAATAACTGAACCCTGTTGGCCTGAATTGGGGCAGCTAGGTGGTGCAGTGGATAGAGCACCAGTGCAGGAGTCAAGAGGACCTGAGTTCAAATCTCACCTCAGACACTTGACACTCACTAGCTGTGTCACCTTGGGCAAATCACTTAACCCAAACTGCCTCATCCTGGGTCATCTGCAGTTATCCTGATGAATAACTGGTCACTGGATTCAGATGGCTCTGGAGGAGAAGTGAGGCTGGTGACCTGCACAGCCCTCCCTCACTCAAAACAAAGTCAAGTGCAAGTCATGTCATTATTTCTCTGATGACATGGTCTTCTTCGGCAATGAAGGATGAACACACATCCAAAACTAAGAGGAACTCAAAAGACTATCTCAGCAATTATATACATGCTTAGGTTTTTTTTTTTTAGTAGAATTTGGCAAGAGTCAGAACTCTATCTTTTTTCTATAGCAAGTTTTGGTCCTTGAATGGACACATGCCTTCTTTCTAACAATCCTTTGTGCAAATAGCTTACCTGCTAAAGGAGAAAGGAAATCAAAGAAGAGATCCTGGAATAAAACATAGGGTTCAATAATGACTTAATAGTCAAGACAACTGTGCAGGGGGCCCCATGAGTGACAGGGATAAGGGGATTAAAAAAAAACTCTCTAGAAACAGAGGCAGGAAGAAATGCTTACAAGGACAGCTGGATGAGCGAAAAGGGAGAGAAACAAGAAAACATCCTTGCATTCTCCTGCTAAGGAGAGTCAGGAAGGTCAGCTTGTGTTGTAATGACTGTTTGTAGTCTCCGACCTCTTCCTGCTCTGGGCACGGAATAACATCGCAGCTGGAGGGATCTGCCAATATAGTGACCTGCAGCTGCTCATTGCCACCGCCCAGGATCCGATTGATTCACCTTTCTGTGTTCTGGGAGACGAGCAGGTGGCTGGACTAGAATCTAGATGATCTCCAACCCCTCCCATATAGCCCTATAGCCTATGAAATCCATGAGGCTCCAGTGGGTCCCTTTTACCTCTAAGATCAAGTATAAACAGCTCAATTTGAATTAAAGCCCCTAACAATCTGACCCCATGGTGCCTTTCAAGGCTATTACACATCATTCCCCATCATGCAACGTACAGTCCAATCCAGCTGACCTTTCTGTCCCTCATAGTCTATCTCCTGTTGCCCTGCCTTTGCTCATGCTGTCCCTCATGCCTGCAATTCCCTTCCTCCTCATCTCTGCTTCTTAGAATCCCTTTTCACTGTTGTTGCTGCTGCTGTTGTAGTTTGGTCATCTCACTTGTATCTGACTCTTTGTGACCTCTTTTGGGCCACAAAGGCACACAAATGTGCCTTTTCTTGGCACATAGTTGATATTTAATGAATGATTTTTTTTTTGTACTTAATAGACAAAGCAAATATAAGGTACCACTGGGGAGGAGGCACTAACCACTAACATGGGGAGGAGGTGCTCCATGAAGTGGTTTCAAGGGAAACGAGGGATTCTAAGAGGGGTAATAACTGGACTTGGAATCAGGATGACTCATCTTCATGAGTTCAAATACCGCTGTGTGACTCTGGGTAAGTCACTTAACCCCATCAGCCTCAGTCCCTTATCTATAGAATGGGTTGGAGAAGGAAATGGCAAAGCGCTCCAGAATCTTTGCTCAGAAGATGGGTAGTGAAGGAGCTGGAAAAGATATTAGAGGTCACCCTCTCCAACCACACATTTTATAGATGGGGAAACTGAGGTCCAGGAAAGTAAAGTAATTTCTCCAAGGTCACACAGCTAATAAAGGGAAGTTAGGACTCAAACCCATATTTTCAGGCTCCAAGTTCAGGGTTCTTTCCATTACATCACAGAAGTTAGGGGCACTATTCATGCTCCGCACATTTACTTCTTTGGACCTTACAAAGGATGAAATTTTTAAAAGGTCCAAACAGCAGAGGCAACCACTATAGATAACTGACAATCAAGGCAAACACTGGTAGTACAATGCTGGGCATGGAGTCAGGAAGACCTGAGTGTAGACTGCCTCAGATACTTACTAACTGTGTGATCCTAGACAGCTCACTTAACCTCTGTTTACCCCAGTTAATTAAAATTAAAAAAAAAATTATAGTACCTATATCACAAGGTTGTTGAGAGGGTTAAATAAGATAGTATTTGTAAAGGGCTTAGCCCAATGCCTGGCACACAGTAGTGCTTAAGAAAAGCCTATTTCCTTCCAATAAAATAGAAAAGGTCATGTGAGTGTCTTGTGTTGGGTTTTGGGGTAAGGGCACAGTCATAGAAGCTTCAAATTTCAGAAGGGTAAAATTTAGGGGAAAATATGCTGCCTTGCTTCTTCTTAGTCCAAGAAGATTTATTTGAATTGGTTAGATTTCAGTTATGAAATTATTAAAAGGATTGAGGTTGATGGGATAGGAAGATTTTTCCAGCAGATAATAAGACCTGGAAGAAGGTGAAAAAGTCAGGAAAGAAATAAAGAGACCAGTGGAATACAAAATGAGTGAGTCTCAGAGGAAAAAAAGAGAGAAGCCAGGAGAGACAAAGGATATAGAGTTAATGAAGGAGGGGGAGCTGTTGGGGGGCTTTGAAATATACTGCTTACACCATTCTTTGTCTAAACTAAAAACCACCTCTTCCATCTAAGGTTGGAGTTGATTGCCTGGAAAATGAAGGCACCCCAGGCATCTAGGAGTTGTTCTTCCTAAAATATATGCTTCATTGACCAGTGATGTGGACTGGTTAAACTAGACCTTTTATCCCAAAGGGAAGAGGGGGACACATATAGACAGAAACAGCTAGAATGACTGATGAATCTGTGAGTGCAACTCCTGACATGGAAGAAATTGTACTATCCCTTGCGTTTATCCTTGTCTGACCTGTCTCTATGCCTTTTAGAGGCTGCGCAACAAGTCTGGCATGTGCCTCTTCCTCACTTCGGACTCCTGGAATCCCTAAATCCCTTATGTACTGTTTGTCCTTTATTCTCAAAAATGACCATGATGTCAGGAAGATGATGCCATGACTTGCAAGGGAATTGGATTTGAGTAAGGTAGGGTTGTGCAAAGTCATCAGCCTCACTTTCTCCTCCAAAGCCACCTGGGTCCAGTGGCCAGATATAGATGAGGACAATCTAAGTGCCCAGATATAGACTAGGACAATCTAAACCTCCCATTGCATCCTGGGTCATCTGCAGTTATCCTGATGAATAACTGGTCACTGGATTCAGATGGCTCTGGAGGAGAAGTGAGGCTGGTGACCTGCACAGCCCTCCCTCACTCAAAACAAAGTCAAGTGTAAGTCATGTCATCATTTCTCTGATGGCATGGTCTTCTTTGGCAACAAAGGATGAACACAACAAATCTCAGTTCAAGTGCTGCCCCCAAGCATTGTCTCCCCATGTGCTAGTGTCCACCTCAGAAATTACTTTGTATGTACCCTGTATACTTTGTATTTATTTATACGGATATGTAGCATCCAGACAATAAGCTCCTTGAGACCAGGAGCTGCTTTATTTTTGTATTTCCAGAGCCTAGCACACTATCTGGTACATAGTAGGTACTTCATAAATGCTTCTTTATCAATTGATATTTATTATTAGTATATACAAAGGTGCCTGGAACCTACTTAGACTAAAAGAATAGAAAAACAAACAAAACACCAACCTCAACTTCCACCACAAAACTAGAACAATCAACCAACCCAAAAAAACCCAACCAAAAAACCCCTCAAATCCCAAATCCAAACCCTCTAGCTTCCTTTCTCTGCCTTAAGATGAAGTCTTACTATCTCACCCAGGTTGGAAATGTCTACTCATAGACCTAGGTACTGATTGGTGTGTGAGCTTTGATCTTTTCTATTTCTGACTATAGTGAGTTTGCTCTTTCTTAGGCAAAATGGTTACCTGGTGTTCTTAAGTCTTTCAGAGTTGATTTTCTTTACAATGTTATTGCCCTTGTATAAATTGTTTTACCGGTTCTGTTAATATTACCCCAATCAATCGCTACTACACACGATTCTCTGAAATTGTCTTTTGTCGTGTCTTATGGTGCAATAATATTCTATTCCATTCATTTACCACAATATTGAACCATTGTCCAATTGTTCAAGAGACCATCTAAAACATGCCCTTAGATTCTAGTTTTTTTTTTCTTTCTCCCTTGCCCCCATTTTTATCTCCCCTTCAGGATCAGGAATTTTGTTTTGCTTGTAATGATTTTCTCCCTACTCCCACCCATCCCAACTTTTTTCCCTGTTGAGTTTAATGTATTTCTACACCAAACTGTATGTGTATGTATTCACCACTCCTTTGTCCATTTAACATAAGAATGAAGTTTTCAGATGGCTACTCTCTCCATGACTTCCTCCATGTTTTTACACTCTTCTCATATACACTAATTATAAGAAATAGCAAGTTTTGTCCCCTTCTTCCTCTCATCTATATCATTAAATTCCTCTTTTACTTTCCCTTTTCTTTTCCCTCTCCATATTCTTAGAACCAAACCAGTCTACCCTCAGAACCTCAGTTTTTCTAATTTAATTTCCTCAGTAATCTTTGAAGACATTAAGGTTCTGAAGGATACTTAATTTTTCTCTCTTAACATTGGTACTACATCATCATACAATTACTTCAGTTGCTCCAATTTATCTTTCTAGGTTATTCTGGACTGATGTTTCTATTTCAAAGTTCCCACTTAGCTCTAGTCTTTTCAACAGAAATGCTTGAAAATCTTCTCCTACGTTAAAATTTCATGTAGCATTATGCTCAGCTTTGCAGAATAAGCTATTCCTGGTAGTTAGCCCCTACTTTCTGCCTTTTGGGACTTAATATTTCAAGATACACTTTGGCTTGAGGTAGACCCTGCCACACACATTTATTTGATTCTGCCTATAGTTCCTTTGTACTTGAACTGCTTCCTTCTGGATGGATACTGTACTTTTTTTCCTTTGATACACAGCTCTGGATTTTGCTACGACATTCCTTGGATTTTTCCTTTAGGTTCCTTTCAAGAGATGATTGATAGATTCTTTCTGTCTCTACTTTGTCTTTTGGTTCTCTTTTGGGTAATTCTCATTTATCATTTCTTGTCCAGGTTTTTCTTTAAATAATCATGGTTTTCAGGGAGTCCAGTATTTCTTTCAGTTATTTCTTTGTTACCCATTTTCCAGGTCAACAATTTATATGAGAAATCTTGCATTTTCTTCCTTTAATCTTTTGGATAATAGTTTTGTGTTTTTTGCTGTCTAATCGATTTCTCCCTGATTTATTTTTGGTCTTTTCTAGTTTGCAAGAATTTCATTTCTTGGGGAAAAGTTTATTACTTTCTCTTATATGGTATTAATTCTCTTTAGAATTCTTTCCACAAGTTCTTACAGCCCTTTGCTTTATTTCTTCTATATATTCATGTAGTCCTAGTGAAGAATTCATTTTTTTCTTCTTGGAGTCTCTCTGCCTCAATTAGTTCTGTAGTTAGATTTACAATAATTTTTGATGCAAATTGGAATTTTCTTTGATTTGCAAAATTGACTGGGTTTAAGTTCCTGAATAGGGCATTTGTGCCAGAAGAAGGCACCATCTTCCTCCCGTGCTTTTGGGTGGGTGTGGTCAACTCTGCTTGGGTCCTTCATCATGGGTCCCTTAATTTACTGACCTCCTCTTCCTCCCTGGCTCTTTGAGATTCAGAGTGCTAGATATTCTTAAGGCTACAGGGCCACTGATACCACTTCATCATGAAGCACATTAAATATTTGTTAAATTTAGCAAACATTCATTGAGGGCTCACTTTGTTCAAGACAAGGTGCTGAGGATAGAAAGAAATGAAAGATGTAGTTCCTGCTCTCAAGAAACTTACTGCTTAATTAAAGGGTCAATATTGATTTATCAATATTTCAAAAACTTTGCATCTCACAACTATTTGCAAATTTGCAACAGAGAGCCCTTGGGGCATAAAGATATAGGTAAAAGGGTCTGCAAGTAACAGTTCATGGACCCAACTTTGCCTAGTTCCATAAAGTATCTGCTGCTCCTACTCAGAATCAATGGAGCTAATGCTATATAAGCAGCCCTTGGGGTTTTCCAGTGTATATTCTGTGACTGACCAATCACTTCTTAGCCTGGCTGTGGAGTTAATGCAGAGTGGTGACTCCTTTTTATATGCCATGAGGCATATAAATAAATGCAATATAAATATATTGATAGCTGAAAAAATTCTGACCCTGTTCAGTGACAGTGTCCAGTGGGCGGCCTAATGCTGCCCTTGTATATGAGTGTATGTATTTGCTTCCAGGCCAGTGCCTTAGGCTCTGGTCCAAGGCTTTGTTTTCTGAGTTCCTGGGGAAGTAAGATCCCTTGATGGTGCTTGTGGTTGTGGCTCCTACAGCTTGGTTCCTAAGGCTGTATTCAACTTGTTAGGTGCTCTGAGGATCATACTAATGTAGCTAACCATATCTAAGATTGTGGTTCTGAGGCCATATTGCTTCTAATAGTGAGAGCTCCTGAGAAAGAGGAAATACCCTCATAAGGCAGATAAAAAGAGAACTGCCAATACAAGTGTACACATGCTAAGTCTAAATAAATGCACAGATATTGAATGCTATGGGAATTCACTTTTCCAGAGCCTTCTCTTGCCCTTGATCCAAGTCCCTTTTGACCCCAGAAGTGCCCCAGTAATTTCATCACCACCTACCTTAGTATCTACTGGGAGAATGCCCTTGCCTCTTCAAGCAGCTATTGCAGCCCTATTTCTAGGGCAGAATTTGACATATGATGTGGTTTCAACCCCTCCTGATAAAACTGAGCCCTTCTGAACCATATTCAATATTTTCTAACATTGCACTGCATTTGAATGCCTTTAAAAACACACATACACAATAATCTTCCATCACCAAAGCCACCCCTTCCCCCGCATTGAAAGAAGTGCCAGGTTCCATCAGAAACAAATGAATACATCACTTAGGTAATGGCTTCTTTCGAGACAATAATTATAAAACACTTAGCAGTATTTCTAAATGATTATATGTTTTATTTAAATATTTATCTTTCTCAAATTTGACTTAAAATCCATAAGTAATTAGTTATTGGACTGGCTACCAAGATGACAGGCGGTTTCCTTAATTTCCTATTCAGACGACAAGTTAGAACTCTAAAATTATTCCAGTCACACCATACTTCAAAGGTCTAAATGAAAAAAAAAAGTTAAATGCCTTAATATCTTTGAGATTTGCAAAGATATGTGGGGATTTGCTGTGGGATTCAGTGTAGGATGAAGAAAGCATTTTGTTAGCAAGGAGACTAGCTTGCATCTACAATTTAAAAGAAAATATGAAATCCAGATGCACAAAGATTATTCAGATGTGAGGGAACTAAACAGTCATTGCTATTCCAGTACAATCCTTGCCTTTGAGTCCTAGGTTAAACTAGTTCAGAAGAAATACATGAAGGTGTGTTTCCCTTCTGTGTTGACGGTAACGGAATGTTTAATTAGCAGTGTTGTTACAAATTCAATATGGCTGTCTCTAATTATCAGGCAAGCAAAGCATAATTTAACTTGGAAAAAGAAACAACAGAAGGAAAGTGCAAAATTTCAAGCTATTTTCTTGGGAGAAGACTGAACCACACCTTTTGCTTGATCCATCTGGTGTTCTAGCACATCATGGCTACCTAATCAATAGGAAATTATTATGAGAATAATGGTGTTGTTCACGAGCAAGGTCATTGTGGGAGCCTTTTATGAACAATTTTGCAAAGTATAATGATCTTGCTACACAAATGCTTTATAGGCAATAAGACATTCATTAGAGAAAGAAACAAAAGAGCCAAACATAGTTTTGCAGTTGCTCTGATAAGAGAAAAAGAGAACTGGGTCTGGAATCATCAAAGAACTGGATTTGAGCCTTGCCTTCTATATTGACTAATGGTATGACCCTGGCAAAGCCACTTAACTCCTTTGAATAGTCTCATTTTTCTCATCTGTAATGGGGGACAACACCTGTACTAGCTATCTGATGAGGTGGCTATGAGGACTGAGTTACTCATAAATCCATAGCTAGAAGGGACCTTAGAGGTCATCTAGTCTAATCCTCTGATGTTGCAGATGGGGATACTGAGGTCAAGAGAGATGGAAAGACTTGCTCAAGTCAAGGTTAAGTAAATAATAAAGCTTGAATTCAAATTCAAGTCCTATGTCTCTAAACTTGGTACTCTTTTTATTTTATTCTACTGCACTTTGCCAACTTGAAAGGGCTCTATAAATGCCAGTTAATCTTATTATTTTGAATAAAAATGGAGACCAGAAAAAGGCTGTGTAATCTATGGTCCAGAGCCTTCTAGCTCTGAGGTTACATGGACCAAATCCATTCTTGGGGAGGTTCTAAAGATTACTTTCTCTTTGGCTAATATTGCCCCTATCCAGAATTTATTCCAGGGAATCTCAGAATGTTGTTCATATCTAAGTCTCTACAGATCAGGGTAAATGGTTCCCCTGTTACCATATGAGTACACAAGATAAATCATAATATTGGCTACAGGAGTTTTGGTTTTACCCCACTGAAAATGCAGAAGATACAAAGGACTCATAGGACCCCCATGCTCACCTGTCCTTCCCTTCCTCCACCCTCATACTTGCTACTATCTCAAGATCGTTAGGGAGGAATGTCAGAAGAGAAAAGTTAAAAGGAATTAAGAATGCTTTCTTATATACCAGCATAAAAGCACTGACTCCTTCCATAAGAATCTGAGTCAACTGATTCATCTTGAATATAGCCTTTTCTAGTAAAACCCATCCTCACTAGATACCAAGGGATAGCTTCAAACCAACTAATTCATCTTGGGGGCAGCCTCCGTTTTTAAACTTAACTAAGGTTGAGCTGGGTGGATCTCACTAAGGTGTGATTTTTTAATCTGGACTCCATAGACCCTCAATGCATCCATGGATAGATTTTATGGGACCATGAACTTGGATATGAACAAATTACATCTTTGTTTTCACTAACCTCTATTTAGTATTCCCTTCAGTTATTTAGGAACATTCTGAAAAGGGGAATATAGGCATCATTAGACTGTTAAATGGGTCTATGACATGCAAAAAAGGTTAAGGACCCCCCATTCTGTAGCAATGGTTTCAAAGCCAGTGCCAAGAACCCATAAGAGGTGATAGCATGACTCAACAAAGGGTTGCATGATGCATGCATATGGTCACACCAAAAAAAAATGGTGTGCTTGTTTCCAACACAACTATACTTTCATCTTCATTCTTTATTTATTTACACATTATGTTCCTTCCTAACATTTGCCTCCTATGGATGAAGAAGGCATTGGCCATTCAGGACCTAACAATGATCTTCCAGTTTCCTTATAACTGTTAACCATTCTCCCATTGACCTCAATGTTACCTTGAGAAGAGTCACCCTTATGGAGAAGAGGTCTACCTTCTCCACCATGGCCAACACCAACTATCCCTCAACTTCCACTGACAGGACAGGTAATCTAGCCTAACTAGTGAAGCAATAAGTCACTCTGAGGGACAGATGGGAGGTGGCATGTGCCAGGTGGGTCAAATTACAGCTGTAACCCTTAGCTCCATTACCAATGGAAACAGACGAGGTCTCTGTGCCCAAGAAACCTAAGAATAGCAAGATCTCCCCTCCCACTGACCCTTGCATCATTCAGGAAAGAAATCATTGTGTTGATGCAACCTGGAAGATGCCTCTTTCAGTACTGCAGCCCCCACCTCCTCAGCAGGCACAGCTACTAAAGAACTGGGAAAGAAAGGTCTTACCACTAAAATTCTTAGTACTATCAAATGGTACATCATCAGAAATGGATATAGTTTAATTCATGGAAATAGCATTAAATAAGATGCATTACCATCTACTTTGCTACACTGTCCCCTAAGGAATATGTAGCCTTTCCATCTGACTTGTTGCTAAAACCTCCTCTATGTTTTGCCTTCTAGTGTTAGAATGTGACTCCCGGAGAGCAGAAAACATTTTGTTTTTCCTTATATAATCCCAGAACTTAGAACAGTGCCTCACACATTATAAGCAGTTAAAGACTTTTTAATTAATTAGATAATTAATTAATGCATATCTTCATTTATCTTGACTCCTTACTCTCCCTGTTAACTCATGTCATTTATACTTCCACTCATCTCTTGCATCTGTTCCCTTTTCTCTGCTCTCATGGCCACCACCCTCATTCAGGTTCTCCTTACCTCTTTCCTGGTTAACAAGCAATAGCTTGCCTCAAATCTCACCCTTCTCTAATCTGTGCTCCACAAGGTGCCAAAGTGATTTTCCTACAGCATACATCTATCTGACCAAGTCACATTTCTTCCTCCCATACCCGTACTAAATAAACCTCAGTGGATTCTTGTAGACTTTGGGAGAAAATATTATTTCATCATTATTAGGTGGTGTGGTACATAGAGCACTGAGACAAAATCCTGCCTCAGATACTTACTAGCTGTGTGATCCTTGGCAAGTCACTTAACCTTTGCCTGCCTCAGTGCCCTCAACTGTAAAATGGAAATAATAATACCACCTAACTCCTAAGCTTATTGTGTACTACTGCTTAGTACAGTCCTGGCACATAGTAGGCACTCAATAAATGCTTGCTTCCTTCTAAAAATATCAATTTTGTTTATGTTTCATAAGGTACATAATTATATTTTCTATATGTATATAATTTATAAACAAGGAAATATACACAAATTGGGGGAGAGTACTTTAACATTTTTTTTCTGAGGGAATTGCATGATTAAAAAGTTTAGAGAACACTGCTCTGTGGGAAGGAGGAATAAAAAATCTTCAACACAGGCTTACCACCCAATAAATCAAATTAGGTTTATCAGAGAACCCCTTAATCTTTACTCTATGGAAACATACAGAAACTTGAAAATGTGAAATTCTTTTGCCATATACATGTTGTAGCAAAAGAAAATTTGGAGACAAATTTGGAGACAAAATTTGGAGACAAAGACCCTAGTTTAAATCCTCACTCTATTACTTACTATTTGTGTGACCTTGGAAAAGTCACTTCTCCTTCTCTAAGATTCGGTTTAACCATCTATAAAAAGAAGAGGTTGGACTATATGATTTCTAAGATTTGCCCTAATTCTGGATATGCAACTCTATGCTTATATTGCACAGAGTACTGAGATCTTTACTGAATTCTATGACGCAGCTTTGCTAACAAGCCCCAAATCTCTACCAGCCTCTAATATTTTAACACAGCTTAAAAATGAGAAGAACATGGATTAGTGGAACAAGAAATTGGAGTCATGCTATTTGCCCTTTGCTGATAAAAATCTGAACACAGTGAAAAAATTCTGGACATTTGAGAAGTTCATTTATTTAAGGTTCTTGATTCTTTGTATGACTAAATTAAAAAAAAATCTGGGAATATTCACTTGAGTATGACAGTTTAACATTTGACTATATACTGTCTTGGGTTGTTCTCTAATTTTCTTATATGTGGTTGTTTTGTCTCTAACGCTCAAAATGTAAGTTACCACAGAGCAAGAAATATTTAATTTTTAAAAATTTCCTATAGTGTCTACTCTAGGAGCAGGTGCATAGTAAGTGCTTAATAAATACTTCAGAACTGACTGATTGGTTGATTGTTTTGGATGTGATGGACGTATTTAACTACATAGGCTACTTGTAGTGAAAACATATGGGAAAAGGGTTGTGGCTGCAGAGTTTTTACTCAGAGACTAGAAAAGGGCAGAAATGAACTATTTTCTCATTCTTGTCTTTTCTTTCCTCACCATTGCAATTCATGCTCAAAACTTGCTCACAGTCTAAGAACAATTCCAAGCTTAGCACTCTGCAGCATTTCTGCCTTATACTTTCAAGGCCAACATTCTTTTCACTATGCTAGGATACTTAAGATCACAGGATCATAGATTTAGGGCTGGAATTGAACTTAGATATTATATAATAAAACCCTCTCATTTTTATATGAAGAAACTGAAGTTCAGAGGTTAAGTCACTTGCCCAGGGTCACATAGGTGGTAGAATGGATATTTGAATTCAGGTCTTATGACTTCAAATCATGCATTTCTTACTTCACTAAGAGTCTTGTCTTGAAAAAGTGGACCTTCCTTAGTCTCTCAGACCCTTAGGAATAGACTACTATCATCTACAGACTACTGGTAGATGTTGTGGCATCTGAAAATCATTGCTGTAATAAGTTGTCTTTCTAATAAGTATTTCAGGAATAGCAGTTTTAATAATAAAAATGATAACTCAAATTTATACATATATAGCATATATTTATACACACACACATATATGTGTGTGTGTGTGTATGCGTATATGTATGTCAAACAAACTTTGTGCTATATACAGCTTTGTGGAAGGGTAAAGACAGCTTATCCTCCAGGAAAATCTTAAATCCTTAATGAAGTCTTACACAAAAATCAAGAGGTGTTACCTCTGCATTGGCTGAAAAATAGGCATTTTTGTTTTGTTTTGCCTTTTCTTATCTGATATATTCTAGAACTCTCTTAGGTAAAATTTGATTAGGCAAATCTGGCACCACCATTCAGGGTTCAGGATTTCTTTATTCCACCCCCCCCTTTCGTAGTGTGAGTTTAAAAGTGTGGGTGGTGTGTGCTAACAGGACCTGTGTGTGCCTCTATCAGCAATCAGGACCACAGACAGAGGTATTTGAGAAGTAACCCAACTCTTGTCCACTGCTGCTACATGCTTCTCTTTAAGGGTCATTGGTATCTATCTACAAATACGATACATTTGGACTCTCAGCTTGAAACATTCCTCCTGGTAATTCTCCTTTATGTTGTTTTGTTTATCACATTCATTCAAGGTCATAATGTGAATACAGTTTGATTAAATTAATATATGTAAAACATAGGTCATATCCCTTCCGAAGACAACTAATCTTTTTGCACTCTAGTCAAGCTTCAAATAGAATTTCAGACACTTCTTAGCTGTGTAACTTTGGGAAAGACTGCTGTCTGCTTCAACTTCCTTACCTCTAAAATTGGGATAAGAATAGGATCCATCTCACAGAACTGAAGTGAGACTCAAATGAAATAATATTTGTAAAGCATTGACCATAGAGCCTGATCTTTTTTTGTTTGTTTATTTTTATTACTTATTTATATTTGTTATTAAGCAGATGCTTAATAAATACTTGTTCCCTTTCCTCTCCATTTCCTGGACCCCATCTTCCAATTGAAGAAGGAAAGATAATCTGGAAATTCAGTGTCTTATTATGTATTTTTTGTCTTCCTGGAATGTACAGCTGGATCCAGTAGGATTTCAGGGTACTACATAAACATCAGCATTTCTCATGGTCACAGCTTCCCAAGCAAACAGGACAGAAGTATACTGGCTTTCATGGTCCCAGGAACTTTAATCTAGCATCTGGGGCTTTGATGTGCTTTTGTCTGTCTCTGAAACTCCAGCACAAAAATGGAGCATGACTCAAGTACCTCCCAGATGTTAACGTCTATGTGACATTAGCTGACTTAAAAATCTAATGTCAATATTGGCAGGGAGTAAATGGGTCTCAGCCACTATTATTTCCCCTACCCCTAGTTCTTTTTCTTTTACCTGCAAACCTCCAAGTACAGCGATGTATATGACTTAGTCTTCATTAATTATTATCTACATCGATCCAGGAGGTTAAGAAGGTGAATGAAACTATGATAGAATAGCAGAGGCCTGGCAGTGACCTAGCATGTCCCCATTTGAAAGACTTTTCCTTTAAGATCTAACTCAGGTGTTACCTACATCATAAAACTTTCCTGTCCCAACACATATCAAGTGAAAGTGATCTCACTTTTAGTTTATCCATAACATTCAATCTCAAGTTCACTTTCCTTTGTATTATAGTTCATAAGGCATAGAATCATCTGTTTAGAATTAGAATGAAGCCTAGAGATCATTTGGCTATACCCCTTCATTTAAAGGTGATAAAACTGAGCCTTGCTATTTGTCCACACTTACTAAATAGCAGAGGTATGGTTTGAATGGACATCTTCTGTCCCTAAATCCACTAGCCCTCTACTATGCTACAGAGTGGAGTGAATGTATCTTTCTCTCAATTAGATCATAACCTTTATAAAAGAAAGGACTGAGTCAACTTCATATAAGATCGTAGAGCCACAGATTAGGAGTTGAAAAAGACTTTAGAGATTATGTAGCCTAATTTGTTCAAAGAAGTTACGTGACTTGCTCAAGGTCACTCAGGTGACATATTACCTATTTTTGTATTCCCAATGCATGTAGGCACAGATAATAAATACTTGTTAAATATGGAATTCTATTGAGTCCTTTCTGCCCTAAAATGAGTAGTTGTGGAGTTCTCCCCCTAGAGGCAGACTTCCACATGGATCAGAGAGGGTCTTAGGTTTTGGATAAAGAGCTGTATTTTCCTTGTTGTTTATTTATTTATTTTAAACACAAAATGCCATTTCACATCTTGTTGGGTTATTTTGAGTACAAAACATATTCTTATACTGTTTAATTACTGACACTGGCTTAGATCTTACATTCCATTATTGTTCTCAATCGTTTAAAAGGTCTTCATTTGATTACCTGGCTTCAAAAGGGATTTCATTGTTTTTTCAGATTCAGTTCAAGTTTATTCAGAAAATTGAAAGCCGGATCACCTTCATATGATTATCTTACAACAATCCTGAGTTTGAGCCTTTCATGGGAAGTGGGGACCAAGTTCCTTAGATCACAAATCCTACTTCCTGGCTCGTTTCATCTCTCACCTCAATGATCCACATGATGTTTTCTAATATGGACTTTCATTTGAAAAAACTTCTCAGGGATACCCTAAAACTCCACCAACTGATAAGACATTCATTTCAGAATCCCTTATGTACCTGGGAATAGTCTTCTCCTTTTCAAATTCACATGTCTTCTTTTTCCTTCTCTCATCTGTGACTCCAAGAGGCTGTAGTGTGTTCTATGGCCACACTCCAGTAGAATCATCTTGGCAGATGAGCTAAACTGGTTTAAGGATAACCCACAGGCTTCCCATCCATTGGTGAGTTGGGGGATATTTAGCCCAAGCACGTGAAGCCTTCCCCATGTGAGATAGGTGAATGAGAACATGTTTATTCCAATGGCCATGAAGGTGGCTGAAGGAATGCTTTGAGTTTGGTCAGACAGTGAAGACTCACTGCCTCCTGGACCATCATTGTTCATCTTGACTTTTGTCTTACCGCTGTACTTCAAAGACTATGGAAAAGAGGAGACTGATGATGACATTGTGCAGCTCTGCCTGACTTAAATGTAATTCATGTGAAAGTCAAGATATCATTCTGTGATGTAATTTGTCCTCTTAGAAAATGAAGCACAGTCAAAAACAGCTACTGTTTCACTAAGATCCCACATCCTCATGCTATAAAGCTGAGGAAGGAAGAGATATCCCTTCTTTTTGCAGAAAGAGAAATTGACATTAAGAGATTTACTAAAGTTCTATAGAATCAGTGGAAGAGCCAGGGCTGGAACACACATCCCTGAGCTCTCAGTCTACTAGGTTATCTTGTCAACTGCATTGCTGGAATATTCAATTAAAGAAGTATAGGAATTTGCTTTCTGGTCCCATGGAGTCTTGTTATGGAGTCTCTCTTTACTACAGGAGATAAGTGGCATGGTGGATAGGGCACTGGACCTGGTATCAGGAAAACCTGAGTTCAAATACAGCCTCACACTTACTGTGTGACCCTGGACAAGTCACTTAACCCCTGCTTACCTGTTTCCTTATCTGTAAATGGGGATAATAATAGTACATACCTTGCATGGTTTTCATGAGAATAAAAGACATAACCTTTGTAAAGTTCTTTGCAAAGCTTTAAATGCTATCTAAATGACAACTATTATTATTGCTTCTGTCTACTCACATTCTCATGAAAACTCTGGGATCATTCCATGTCTATTTTACTTCACAACTCACTCTGATTTCAGAGGACAAGGATAGGGATGCTCTGTTGGGTTGGGTTTCACCATGAGAGTCCATTTCTGGGAAACCCATTGTTCAAAGCTTTTCATTTTAACACCTCTTCCCCTGACCTATGCCTTTCCTTCTGGCCTTGGCTGAAGTCCTCCACCTCAGTTTTAACCAGAAATTTCTCCTAGCTATTTCACATGTGGATGCCACAGAAAGAGATGAAAAACCTTATTTTTCTTTGTGCAGGAAAATTCATTTGTTGTCTCTCAGGACAGTGTTTTCCAGTTTATTTCCTTAGCCCCAAATGATGATCTTTTGATATCTCTGGTAAGGGCAAACTCTTAGCAAAATTAGAAAGTTGTTGAAGTGTGTCTTCAATGCATCCAACTTCTTCTTAGTGGTACCCTTCCCCTGACCCTTTTCTTTAGGAGTTAAGAGATTTCAAAAGGTGTAATCACAGAACTGTGAAGACTTACTCTTTCTCCAGACCCTTTCCAAAACTATTCTCCAGGAACATCCTACTACAAGTCATTTCACAAGCAGGCTATTGGGAGAAGGGAAAGCAGGAAGGAGTGGGACAATTAAGCATCTAGGTGATGGAATGGATAGTGTTGGACTTGCAGTTAGGAATAATAAGGATAATAACTGGCATTTGCATAATTCTTTAAAGTTTAAAATGGGTTTTAACCTGTATTGGCTCATATGACCCTCATAACAACTCTTTGGGGTAGATGTTGTTATCTCCATTTTACAGGTGAGGAAACAGGGTAAGAAAAATTAGGAGATTTGCTCAGGGTCACACAGTTAGTGCTTGAGGGAGGAGTTAAACTGAAGTCTTCCTGACTTCAGGGCAAGTACTCTATCCACTGTGTCACCTATCTACCTTAAAAAAACCTGGGCTAGAATCCTGCTTCCTGCCTCGGTAGAGGCTCCTGAAGAAATTCTTCTACTAGTACTTACTTTGTGTCTCTTCTACGAGAGAAGTTGGTTAAACTGTATCCTATAAGACTAACCCAAAGAAGAGTTCCTATGGGTACTGTGTCAGAGTTAGATTCCAAGGAAGAGGTAGAAGTCCACTTGGGCTCAGAACCCTCCCTGCAAAGGAGCTCTGGGGAATATTTCCTGCATTAAATGAAATATTATTTGTAAAGCATCCACAAACTTTAAAGCATTGTCTTAGCCTCCTGGTGATCTTCCTCCTGGATGTCCTGCTCCCTGAAGGAACTTGCCAATAATCAATCCTCTATGGCTTTCTATTAGCTGTAATATCTGGAATAGGAGGATGGGCAGGGAAAACTGCGCATGGTTCTCCCATTCTGAGATCCAGCTTCAGGGAGAAGGGAACCGGAAGCTTGGAGACAGGAAGACGTTCTTTGGGTCCATATGCCTTCCAGAAGTTCTTTGCATTGCTTCTGGCATCCTGGAGTTTGGTTTGCTTCAGGAGACTACTGGTTCAATCCTTCTACAGTTGTAGGCCCTGGAGTTATAGACTTGGCAGTTGCCTAGTTTTCTCTTACAGCATCTAGAATTCATTTTCTTCCTTTTTCTCACAGAGCCCATGACAATATCTCTGCTGAGCCCTATGGCAGTGACCGCATGATTATTCAACTCTTTTAAGAACTTTTTTTTTTTGGGAAAATAGAAAAAGAGAAATTCAACTCATGGCACTATTCAACTATCAAGGGACCTTAGAGATTATTTAAACTTGATGTACTTTTGACCATCTCTTTGTGTTGTCTATGGTGCAGCTAGCTGGTGCAGTGGATAGAGTACCAGTGCAGGAGTCAGGAGGACCTAAGGTCAAATCTCACCTCAGACACTTAACATTCACTAGCTGTGTGACCTTGGGCAAGTCACTTAATCCCAATTATTTCATCCTGGGTCATCTCCAGTCATCCTGATGAATATCTGGTCACTGAATTCAGATGACTCTGGAGGAGAAGTGAGGGTGACCTACACAGTCCTCCCTACCTCAAAACAAAGTCAAGTGAAGGTCATGTCATTATTTCTGATGGCATGGTCTTCTTTGGCAACAAAGGACAAACACACACATGTCTTGTCTGTAGGAGTAAGCCTAGGTGTCATACTCTCTGCCTTGGTTCCCTTCTATCATCCACATCCACTAATTCATCTTTGGATCATGATTTTTCTACAATTCTCTCAGGAAGCTCCTATGGTTTTATAGACTTTAAGCTTAAAAACACATTCAGAAGCAATTGAAGACCGTTGAAGTCTCAGAAATGTCAGTTTATAAATTATAATTTAATTTGAGTATAATTAATTAAAATAGTAAGCCACTAGATGGTGTGCACTTCCTCTCTTCTCACTCTGACCCTGTCCTGACATCTTGCTCACTCCAGGCCTAAACCTATCCTACTTCCCCGTCTACAAGATGCTGCATATCATTTAACTTGAGTATAAACTTGCTAATTGCAGCTCTGGCTGAAGAAACCAAGATAGGGTGGAATAGTGTAAAAATAAGCCTAGAATTGAGGAGATCTAGTTATGAAAAACATAAAATCATGTAAAAATCATTGGGTATAGGAGCACCTCCAACTATAGTTTAGGAATTTGTAGGCAGGGCAATGTCCCTAATATTCC
Source organism: Bettongia penicillata ogilbyi (assembly GCA_023548195.1). NCBI lineage: Eukaryota > Metazoa > Chordata > Mammalia > Diprotodontia > Potoroidae > Bettongia > Bettongia penicillata. The sequence continues at coordinate 5,972,333 of JAJHZJ010000472.1, forward strand.
TATGTGAATTTCTCTTTCTCAGCAATATCCAAAACATAACAACACTCTCATCATGTGTCATTCTTACATCTTATTATAAGATACAGGGGAATACACGTATGTCACATCTCAGGACCACTCTATAATTCCACATTACTGCGAATTCTAATCGGGACCTGGGTTACATATGCATCCTTATATCCCTGCATGGGCAGCTAGGTGGTGCAGTGGGTAGAGAGGAAAATTCATCTTTTTGAATTCAAATCTGGCCTCAGATACTTACTAGCTGTGTGACCCTGGACAAGTCAGTTAACCCTGTTAGCTTCAGTTTCTTTGTCTGTAAAATGAGGTAGAGAAGGAAATGGCAAATCACTCCAGTATCTCGTCAAGAAAGCCCCAAAAAGGGTCAGGAAGAGACAGACATGCCTCAACAACAACATCCTCATATGAGGTACCTGCAACAGTACTGGGCACAGGCTGGGTGACAGATAAATACTTGTCAAATAAATGGTGGCATGAATGATTGAATGAAATTAGGCTTCACAGCTGGATCTGTGATGACAGTGAGAGCTGTGGGCTGATTTATATCCTAGGTAAATAAGAACTGTAGCATTGTAGACAGAAGGTTACTAGTGGTAGTGGACAGCTGGATAGACATTGGCATCAGGGACATGGATGACTATTGTAGGGACCTCATGAAGGTCTAACTCAGATTGTAAAGAAGAATACTGATGTCTCATCATGCCCTTTGGTTAGTGGTGGTCTTTGAAATTCATCTCTGAAACTATGCATGGAACATCCAAGGTATGAAAAACTAGAGACAGGGAAAATGATATAAATAAATCATATATTTATATGTATGATATGATGCAATAATATGATATATTAATCATATTATGTTATTAATATATATTAAATAATATAATGCAAATAAGAGAGTTTGATATTTATTAGGAACAAAATTTAAAATTGATTGAATTCTGTTTAGGGGAAATAAAAGGAAGTATGACTTGGGGGGCAAACAAGATATTCATTACTCCTGGTGGGAATACAAGCTCTCCAAAAAGATCCTGCTTCAAGTTGGATTTAAACAAATATATTAGTGAAACATCAATAACAGACTATTGAGGGCAATTTAGTGTTTGGGGAGGAATTCTCTGACTTTGAACTGATGTGAAGATTATACTCTCCAACAATTCCTTTCCTATTTACTCTCTTCCCCTGACCCCATCAGATGCAGAAATCCTGACTTGGGTGGATCATAGGATCAACTCAATTTGACTGTTCTAAGACTCTTACTTAAATTTAAAAAAATGTTTATGGAGTACTTTAAGATTTGCAAAGTTCTCTACATATATTACTTCATTTGATTATTAAAACAACCTGTAAGACAGGGGCTTTTACTGTTCCCACTTGAAGGTGAGCAAACTGAAGCTCAGAGAGACTAATCATTGCACAGATACCAACTATCAAAGGTAAGATTTGAACTCCTGTCTTCCCTGCCTCTATATTAGCTGTCCCTTATGCCTGGAATACACTTACTCCTCATCTGCTCCTCATAAGATTCCTCTCTTCCTTCACGATGTGACTAAAGTACCACCTTCTACATGAAACCTTTTCTTTTCCCCTTAACTCACAAACTACTTTATATTTACCTATTTTTAATTTATTTGTATTTATTCTTTTTATATTTATTCTGTACAGTATGTACATGCATAGATATATACATCTATCTATCTATCTATCTATCTATCTATCTATCTATCTATCTATCTATCTATGTCTACCTGTGTTTGTCTGTCTGTCTGTCTATCTATCTATCATCTATCTATCTATGTCTACCTGTGTTTGTCTGTCTATCTATCTATCTATCTATCTATCTATCTATCTATCTATCTATCTATCTATCATCTATCTATCTCCTTGTTGTTTCCTCCATTAAAAAAGAAAGCTCCTTGTGAACAGGGGTTGTTTCATTTATTGTATTTGCATCTTTGCACCCCCAGGTCCTAGTAATAATAGTTAACATTTATACAGGGCTTTAAGTTTTGCAAAGTGGTTTACACTTTTATTATATACTCATTTTACAGGTGATGCAGATGGAGACTAAGTGACTTGCCCAGGGCTATACAGCTAGTAAGCATCTGAGTCAGGGTTTAAACTTGAGTATTCCTGTATAGGACCTGGCACATAGTAGAAGTTTTATTTGCTGCTTAATACATTACATAATCAATAAACCAATCAACCAAAATGCTGCCTTTCAGAAATGAAAAGAAAGTTGGTTTTAGAAAGTTTGTTCCTTTAATCTTCAGTATTTGCTGTTGCCAAGGAAACTTCTGGATGTTTTCTGTGCTCTAGTGGTTTGTTAACATGCTATGGAGAAAGCAGATTTCCTCTTAAGGAGGGTAGGGTAACTGAAGCTTTGCTTCATGACATCAAAATTCAGATGATACTGAGCGCACTTTCAGTCCTTAGATAGTGAGGAAACAACTAAGGGTAACATCTAGTTAGCAAATATGATTAATTAATCAAGGTAGCCTCCAGATGCTACACCAGGCTTGGGGAACCTAGGACTTTGAGGCCACCTCTGGCCTTTCAGGTCTCCAAATGCAACCCCTTGACTGACTCCAAACTGGTCAAAGGTTCACATTTGAGGGTCTAGAGGGGACACATGTGGCCTCACCCCTGTGCTATACTCTTCCGCTCTCCCCCTGCCCCAGCTAGCTCCTCCCAAGACCAGTTCAGCTCTGCTTCCTTCTCTCTGGGGGGCTTCATGTTACTTGCCCTGGGTATAAAGAAGTAAGAGAGTGGAAACAATATTAGGCTAAATGCAAGGAGATCTAGCTTCTAGGATCTAGTCCCAGCTCTGCCACTAACCATATGACTCTGGACATGTAACACGTGCTCTGGGACTTAATTTCCTCATCTATAAAATGTAGAGGTTTAAATGATTGAGGGATCTCAAAATTCTTCCAGATCTGAAATTCCATGACCAAGGATGAATCTGATAATCCTTGGGACATATCTGTCTCTGAAGTCTAGTAGCATCTGTGGTCTCTTTGGTTTTGATGTCCTGGACCCTGCTCCCTATCTTTCCCTTGACCTATTCCCTTTACTGTTGAAAAAGATAACTTGGGGAGAATTGGGAACAAGGAAGCCACCAGTTAAGATTTGTTCCCCTTTAGACCATTAGTTTAATTTAGGGTTTTGTTTTTTTTCCTCACAGTGAAAATGTACAAAGATTAATGTGGGTCAGATTAATGGGAAAAAATGAGGGTAGCATTAATTCATCCAGCTGGGATTCCCACAGCTTGACATCCCACTAGGGCTGCCTGCCCCTCTCCCCTTTTACATTTTACATAAAGATAGAGCATAGCTTTTTTTTTAAACAGACTAATAATAAGGAATCACAGAATATTCAGTGGAAGGGACCGCAGGGATCCACTAGTTCAACTCGCTCATTTCTAGTCGCTCATTGTTCTTTTCTCTGTTCTATAATCCCACACTTGAATAATGCTTTTCAAATTTTTAAATGAATGAGCATCAATCAACAAGCATTTACTAGGTTCTTGCTACCAGTCAACTACTATGCTGAATAAGGGGGATACAACAGAAAAAGTGATCTAGTCCTTGCTTTCAGGGAGCTTACTTTCCCTCAGGGGAGAAAACACTTTTACATTCATTATCTCATTTGGAATTCACAATAGTCTTATAAGGTGTGTGTGTGTGTGTGTGTGTGTGTGTGTGCTTGTCTGTATAGATGGAGAGACACCATCAGGGAAACTGACTTTTAGAGAAGTTAAACTACTTTCCTTGTTCATGGATGTAGTTAAAAGGCAGAGTTAGTACTAAATACCATGCTCCTTCTAGCAGATTTTATATATATATGTCCTCACCTCCCACCAATCCTCATACCATTGGCAGCCAGATGATACATGGATAGAGTGATGGACTTTGAGCCAGGAAGATTTCAGTTCAAATCCTACCTCAGGCACTTCCATATGTAGCATGAGAAAAAACACTTAAACTTTCAGAGATTCAGTTTCCCCGTGTGTAAAATGGGGATAATAACAACAGTACCTACTTCACAGGGTTGCTATGAAGATTGAATGAAATAATATGTATAAAGAGTTTTTCAAACCTTAAAGCTGTAAGTGCTAGCTTTTAGTTGTTTCCTGCCCTTGGCCTCTGGACTGGGTAATGGATTACTTCAGGGAAAAGATCTCTACCTCCTCCCCTCAAGGGGCTCTTCCCATGGTAAATGCTAATCTGTTGCTCCCTTCACAGTCTCATTTTGAAGTCATTTTTTTGACGCTGAACCCACTATCAAGACAGCAAAACCAGCTTTGAGAGGCAACTCTGGCTAAATTATGGTCCGTTGTCCTTTTCACAGGTGTGTTTGGTATACAAATGAGCATCTGCTCCCAGAAGATTCCTGGGGAAAGGTTAGACCTTCTATGCAGCATCTTCGATGAATGTTAGAACCCACTCGATACAGATGAACATTTCAGCAAAGAGCACTTACATTTGATTAATTGGTACACATTTTACTGTGATGGGGGTCTGGCCAAATGAGTTGTTAATCATCCCGCCATGGGCCTGGCTGTCAGTACTCAATACTGTACACACACTCCCTAGTGTGGGAGGGACTGCTGCTGTCAGGGAGTCTCAGGGTACCATCCAAATAAATGTTTCTTGCTCCTACCTTCTCTGATTGACTGTGTCCCTCAGATGGTCCATGAGGCCATGAATGTTGGCATCCTTGCTCATTCTGGGAACTGCTAAGATGTCTGACACTGGGGAGAGCAGAAGGGTCATGGCCCTTCAAAGGCAGCAGTAGTAGCATTGTTATTAATCTGTTCAGAGCATAGTGTTCTCAGAAGGAGGATTAAGAAAAAAACATTTGAACCAACACTCCCAGGGACATGTCTGCACCATTGGCATAACTTAGCATTTATTGAATGTCTGGTATAATAATATCTCACATTTACCTAGTGCATTGACATAGCTCATGTCTTCTCCCTCCATTGCAGTCAAAAATCTTCAGTGGTTCCCTATTGCTTTTAGTCTGAATAAATCTCAGCCCTGCTTGTAAAGCCCATCACCAGGTATGGGGAACCTATGGCCCTGAGGTCACATGTGGCCTTCTGAGTTCTCAAGTGCAGTCCTTTGACTGAGTCCAAATTTCACAGAATAAATCCTTTTATTAAGGATATTTGTTCTATGAAGTTTGGATTCAATCAAAGGGCCGCACTTGAAGACCTAGACAGCTACATGTGGCCTTCAAGCTATAGGTTTCCTACCCCTGCCCATCACCATTTGGCTCCCTTCTTATTTTGGCTCCAGTCTTATTTTATATTATTCCCCTTAATATACTCTGTTCCAGTCAAACTGGCCTGCTAGCTCTTTTCCATATGTGACGTTCCATCTTCTGCCTTTGTGTCTTCATTCAAATGGTCCCCCCTATCTAAAATGCACCCTCTCCTCAATCCCTAGCTTCAAATACTAAATTTTAAATGAATGAGCATCCATCAATAAGCCTTTACAAAGTTCTTCAAAGGAAGACTCAGGTGCCTCCTTTTACATTCTGATTCCTCTGGTCATTAGTGTTCTCTTTCTCTTGAAATGTGTTTACGATACATCTATTTGTTTCTGTAAATGGTGCATCCCCCATTCCACCCCCATGAAATAGAAGCTTCTTGAGGATAGGGACTAGATTCCCATTACCCAGTATATTGTCTCTCACATAGTGATAGGCATGTAATAAATGTTTGTGGAGTTGAATTGCTTTAAAGGGCTCCATATGCATTGCTTTATTTGCAACTACAGGTCTGTGATTTAGGTCTTGTCATTCTCCCTACTTTATGGACAAGGAAGTTAAAGCTCCATCATTTGAATGACTTTTTCAAGGTCACATAGGGTTAAAGGCAAAGCTGGAATTTAAATCCAGGCTTTCTAACTTCAGGGTCAGGTCTCTTGTCACTAATTATACCATGCTGACTCCTCCAAAACAAAATAGAAGCAACTGCTTTATCTCCTTAGAAAAACCTGATTGCTTAGAAAAGTCAAACATTAATGTTGTGAAATAATGAAAAACAATTTAGAAGAGATATGAAAAGATATATTCTCCTACTTCTTTGCAAAGGGGTGTGTATGTTCATGAGTGCATGAGTCCATGATATTGTACATAATGTCAGATTTTTTTTCAGTGTTTTGAGTATTTTTTCTGATGATTTTGCCTTTTTTTCTTTAATGAAATCTACTATATCAATGGCATTATGGTAGAGGAGGGGAGAAAGGTTTTGAGGAAAATCTAGTGGATGTAAAAACAAAAATATCAGTAAAAATCTAGAAATTTTTTAAAAAAAGAATAAGCTCTTCCAGATTTTATTAATGACGTTCATACTTTGAGGACCAACTCAAGTACTCCCTCTTTATGGAGACTTCTATTGCCCTAAATATGCTACTTTGTATTCCTTCCGCACCCAAGAGAAAGTTTTCTATCCTAGATTTTAGAGCATTCTCCCCCTTTATAGCAAGATCCATTTTTAACCTTAATTTGAAATACAAGGACTAAATATCCTCATTAAACACTTCGGGTTACAATGTTTGGCAGTCTGACTTCTGGACACAAACACATTTGAAGGGTCTGGGTTACTGATATCTCAAGTAATACCAGAATTTGACTTAACGACTTATTTATTGCAGAGTACCTTTTCAAAAACAGACATATAGGCGTCTTATCTGCATGTGTATATGTGATGAGGAGTTACTCTCCTCTATACTTATGTTTGGGCCCCGATCATCTTTTTTCCTGTGTTGTTATTTATATATACATACATACATACATACAGGGTTATCTTGAAGCTTAAATGAGATAATGTATGTGTGTATACATACATATACATTTACACATACATAAATATGTGTGTGTATATATGTGTGTGTGTGTACACACACGCATATCTGAAATGTCATCAGGCCCCAGGAGGCAACAGATATGTCCAGAACATCAACCAAGGTGACAAGCAACAACCTTGCCTCAAAGCTATGCCATACAAGTCTCTTTTTGAAACAGTAAAATCATCACCATCTCTTTCCATATACCATCTGTCCAAGACTCATAGCACCACCCTGTGGTTCCGACTCCCTGCCAAAAGTGAACATTCAATGAAGGATTACTGAATCCCCTTTCCATTAGACCTGTGCTAATGTCTGAGTACCTCACTGATTTTTCTCTCCAAATAGGATGCTGGGCAAAGACTATGTGGAAAATCTTCTTTCTCCAAGGAACATACTGCACCAGGAAGTTTCCTTTTCTCTCTAGAACTCTAGTCCTTTAACCTTTGAACCTGGAAATCTCAAATTTGGCATTATCATGAAACTTCTGTCAAATCTGATGCTGCCCAGGAAATCTCCTGTTTCTGGTTAGAAGGCTATATTCCAAGACCATACTGCCTAGATGATTAAAAATTCTTCCTCTTTGTAGGAAGCTGGGACTTAGGAGCCTTGTATCATCAAGTTTTAGGCTACATGGGATCACAGCCTTATATTTCTTAGGCAAAAAAGGTAAAGGTAAAAGATGGTAAAAAAGAGAATCATCTCATCTCACAGCTTACTTTTATAGACCACTTTTGTAGATCTGACAGTTCTTTGTGGTCTAACAGCAAGGTACAGTGAGCATGACTAAGGGGAAAAGACCATCAGATACTTACAAAAAATGGCCTATTCCTTATAATCTCATCAGGTTGATTTTGTAACTCATCACACCGATAAGGAACTCCCTAATCTCCTCTCAACCCCACCACCACACATACCTTTATACAAATAAGGGCATATGTTTGTATGGACAGACTCAATGGTCCTTGATCTATAAAGGAAATTTTCTTTGAAACTCTACCCCTCCTCCACCTCCCCAATCTTTACTCTCATCGCTATTGGTCTACAGTTTGGTGATATCACTCAATACCTACTCCGATTGGGTTGGAACTCTTTCATTATGGCATTTTTTAAAAAAAGAGGGTAGATAACTTCTTGATGTGAGGCAAGAAACAGAGGTTATAACAAGCAAGAGGTTCAGGTTTTTTGAAAATGTACCTACCTAGTCAGAGTATATAGTAAGTGATGTAAGCATTCTGTATAAGTTTCTGGGAGGTATGGTCCAAAAGGAATTTCTTCTAATAAGTGAGACTAACACATACAAAAACCCCTTAAAGACACCTCATTCCAAAATGTCTCCCTCATTGGTTTTGGTATACAGGCAGGGATTATACCATGTTGACTCCTCCAAAGCAAAATAGAAGCAATTGCTTCATCTCCCTAGAACAATCAGATTGCTTGGAAAAATAAAAAATTAATGTTGTGAAATAATGAAGAGCAAGCTTAGCCTTGAAGAAGAGTTATGAGAATATATCTCCTCTTACTCCTTTGCAGAGGTGTGTATGTATATGGGTTCCATGAGTGTGTGCTAGGTGACATTATGCTGTATAGGTGTCTGGGAGTCATAATCCAAAGGGTATTTCTTCCAGTGAGTGAGGATCTCTTAATTCCAAGTACTGTGGAACTCAATGTGCATATGTACATACAGTTGAAGAAACTGACATCTAGGGAGAGGAAGTGAATTGTTCAAGATCATAAGAGTGGTAAGTCAAAGAACCTAAATTCAGACTCATTTTCTTGTACCAAATCTAGTGTCCTTTCTACTTCATTCTGTGGAGTGTTGATTCCATAGAGCCATAGAATTTCAGAACTAGAAATTACCTTAGAGATCATTTAGTCCAGGGGTTCTTAATTTTTTTATTAATATTATAGGTATCATGACTCCTTTGGTAGTCTGGTAAAGCCTATGGATCCCAATTCCTAGCTGTATTATATGAACATCTGTATATGCAAAGATTATGATCATATATCATTTAGCAGTCAGGTCTATTAACCACAAAAATTTTGAAGAAATGATGCACACAAATTATATTTTAAGATATCTGCAAGAAACTAGAATGTGATATGAAAGTACCTTTAATTTCTATTATTGATAAAGTCATAGGAGTGTATGGGGTGTTAAGGGAGGACTAGTACCTTGTGGAGCTCTTTTCAAGGCTGTTCCTCCACTTTTGGTTTCCAACTGGCCACCCAACTCTTACCTATGACTCCAAGAAGCTGTAGCACATGCAGTGGTCACACCCTGGTAAACTTGTCTAAACCAGTTTGAGGGTAACTGAGGGGCCTCAAACCCATTGCTAAGTTAGGGGGATGTCTACCCCAAGCATGTGAAGACTTTCCTCCAGTGGAATGGGTGGATGAGAACAGTTGGGTCCCATGACCATGAAGGAGGCTGAAGCAGGTGCTATGGAGCACTTAAAGTTGGTTAGACATTGAAAATACCAAGGTCATTCACTGCCTCCTAGGTCATTGCCAGTCATCCTGACTTTTGTCTTACCACTGGACTTGCATGACTCTGGAAAAGAGAGTGAGGCTGATGACCTTGGATAACTGCCTCACTTAAATCCAATTCACATGCAAGTCAAGACATTACCCTGTGACATCATCAGTCCTCCTTGAAAATGAAGGACAAACAACAAACAAACTGCTAATACTATTGTGGTTTGTTGCCTACATCCATAATTGAAGGAAATGCTAAATTCTGCTTAGAGGTTAGTGAAAATAAAGATTTTTTTTTTCTGTCCAAGTTCACAGACTCCCCAAATTTGTCTTTTGTGCCTCAGGTAAAGAACTCCAGCTCTAGTTTGATCATCTTATCTTATAAAATGAGACCACAAAGCCTGAGAGGGTGTGACTGCCTCAAGGTCACATATCTAGCTAATGGTACAATCAGGAAGCTAGGTTTCCTGATTCCCTATCAATTCAATTCCATCCCATTTCACATTTATTAAGTACCTACTGTAAACAATAATCATGCACCATGACCAGCTGTAATGGACTTAGCTCTTCTTAGCAACGCAATGATCTAAGACAGTTCCAAAAGACTCATGTTGGACAATGCTATCTACATTCAGAGAAAGAACTATGGAGTCTTAATGCAGTTCAAAGCATATTGTTTTCTTTCTTTGTTTTCTTTTGTTTTTTCCTTCTCATGGTTTTTCCCTTTTTCCCTTTTGTTCTGATTTTTCTTTCACAGCATGACTAATGTGGAAATATGTTTAATATGATTGTACATGTATAACCTATATTAACTTGCATGCCATCTTGGGAAGAGGAGGGGACAGGGAGGGAGAGAACTTTAGAACTCAAAATCTTATAAAAATGAATGCTGGAAATTCATTAATTTAAGGAAAGAAAAAAGAAAAACATCTACTGTATTCAAGAAACTCCATTTAGGAAATTAGAATAGGAAGAGATGCAAAAATGAAAATTAAAATTGTTCCTTCCCATAGGAGTTCATAATCTGGGAAAGTGGTTTATCATCATGTTAATCTGTGGGAAAGATGATCCATCAATCAATCCAAGCATTTATCAGGAGCCAAATAGTTAACAATAATTATCCTCCTATGACAGAATCACAGAGAAATTAAATAATTTTCAGATGATAATGTGGCAGAGGCAGGATTAAAACACAGTATTCTTGACAACCCAGTTTAGGTTACATGTTGTAAAATGGAATCCTTTTCAAGTCAACTATTCTGAGATCACTTTCAGCTCTATGATGCTCTTATACCACCAAATTTCAGTGACAGATTCCAATGATTTCAGGCAGGAATTCCTGCCTTCATGCCAGGAATGGCGAAGGAGACATTGTAGGATAAGGTGTCTTTAAAGGTTTTGTATGTGTTAGTTTCTCACAGGGTTGTTGTGACTGCATGAGGTATGGAAGGACTTTTATGCACCTGTACATATCCTCCTGAGGAGATTGTGATATGGAGGCTGGAATTCTCTCTTTCCAGACTCCGTTGGTCTCATCCTAGAGAAGCCCAAAAGTCCATGGGTAGAGTGACTAGTAAAGTATCCTTGGAGAATTGGGAAGGGGTTCTGCTAACTCAGTCAATAGGCCCTTGAGGATGGGGGAGATGGAGGAACCATCAGTGAATGAAATTCATCTACTGAATAAAGAAAGCCATAGACTGGAAACCAACCAAGAAAGCAGCTGAAAACCCTTCCTGGTATGGATCATGTCTCAGACTCCCAGCAGGGGAAGAAAAATGGGCTTTTAAGCATCTCAGAGAGCTGCCCTTGGAAATCAGGCACACTTTAAGGAGAGATTGACATGCATTTTGGTGGCCTGTCACTATGGCCCTTCTCTCTTCCCCATCCCCTCTTATAGGGAAAACATAAAATGTTTTTCATTCAGTTCAGGGAGGTAGGAGTTTGCACCTTCAGAAAAAATGAAGCAAAGGTGGGGAAGGGGGCTGTTTGGAGGATGCACAGTATTTATCTGTCTAGGGAACCTTTAGTCCTGATGCTTGAGAGAGGGAACCAACTTGCCTATGGTTATTAAGTCAGGCCTTATTATTAACGACTGAAGGAGCTCTGCACTAGAGAAAGAGTCCTGGAATAGGAGTCAGGTTACTTGGGCAGAAACTCCCGATTCTGCCACAAGCCAACATTGTGTGACTTCAAGCTTTCAGGTTCCTTATTTGTAACATAAAGATCACCTCCCCGTGGTCTCATCCAGCTCTGATATTCTATAATTCTTTTTTAAAAATATTAATTTGTTTTAGTTTTCAACATTCACTTCCATAAGATTTTGAGTTCCAAATTTTCTCCCTCTTCCTCTCTACCCTCTACCCCAAGATGATGTGAAATATGATATAGATTCCATGTATATATTCATGTTAAACATATTTTCACATTAGATATGTTGTAAAGAAGAGTTAGAATCAATGTGAGGAACCTCAAGAAAGAAGAAACAAAAAAAAGCAAATAGTATGTGTTAATCTGCATTCAGACTTCATAGTTCTTTTTCTGGATGTGGACAGCATTTTCCATCATAAGTGTTTTGGAGTTGTCTTAGATCCTTGCTTTGCTAAGAAGAGGTGAGTCTATCAAAGTTAGTCATGGAAGAATGTTACTATTACTGTGTACGATGTTCTCCTGGTTCTGTTCACTCATCATCAGTTCATATAAGCCTTTCCAGGTTTTTCTGAAATCTGCCTGCTCATAGTTTCTAATGGAACAATGGTATTCCATTGCATTAATATACCACAACTTACTCAGCCATTTCCCAATTGATGAGCATCTCCTTCTGTTTCTAATTCTTGACCACCACAAAAAGAGCTGCTATAAATATTTTTGTACATATGGGTCCTTTTCCCATTTTTATGATCTCTTTGTGATATAGATCTAGAAGTGATGTTACTGGGCCAAAGGGTATGCACAATTGTATAGCCTTTTAGGCATAGTTCCAAATTGCTCTCCAGAATGGTTGGATCAGTTCACAACTCTACCAACAATATGTTAGTGTTTCAGTTTTTCCACATCTTCTCCAACATTTATCATTTTCCTGTTTTGTCTGTTAGTCAGCCTGATAGGTGTGATATTGTTTTGATTTGCATTCCTCTAGTCAATAGTGATTTAGAGCATTTTTTTCAAATAACTACAGATAACTTTAACATCTTCATCAGAAAACTACTTGTTCATATCCTTTGACCATTTATCAAAATTGAGACTTGTAGTCTTACAAATTTGGCTCAGTTCTCTCTATATTTTAGAAATGGGGCCTTTAGTAAGGACAGTGGTTGTAAAAATTGTTTCCTAGCTTTCTGCTTCCCTTCTAATCCTGGTTGTATTGGCTTTGTTTGTGCAAAACCTTTTCAATTTAATATAATCAAAATTATCCATTTTACATTTCATAATGTTCTCTATCTCTTGTTTGGTCATAAATTCTTCTGTTCTTTACAAATCTGACAGGTAAACTATTCCTTGCTCTCTGAGTTTGCTTATATTATCAGCCCTTATATATAAATCCTATACCCATTTTTATTTTATCTTGGTATAGGGTATAAGATGTTGGTCTATGCCTAATTGATGCCTCACAATTTACAGTTTTCTCAGGAGTTTTTGTTAAATAGTGAGTTCTTGTCCCAGATGCTGGAGTCTTTGGGTTTATCAAATGGTAGATTACTGTAGTCATTGACTACTCTGTCTTATGTACCCAACTACTCCAATGATCAGCTACTCCATTTCTTAGTCAGTACTAAGTAGTTTTGATGATTGCTGCTTTATAATACAATTTAAGATCTGGTACAGCTAGGCCTCCTTCCCTAGTATTTCTATTCATTAATTTCCTTGTGATATTCTAAAATTCTAAAAGAAGTTATAGTTACCTTCCGGTTTGTCAGCAAGATAGCATGGTATGATGATGATGATGGTAAACATTTATACAGCACCTACTATGTGCCATGCAGTATGCTAAGTACTTTACAAATATAATTATCTCTTTTTATCCTCACAATAATTGTATCATCTTCATTTCTAAACACATTCTTCCCCTTCCAGTGAGTCCTACCTTATTAAAAGAAAAACAACAAGAACAAAAATCACACCTGAGAGGTAGGTTCTTTTGTCACCCCATTTTACAGATGAGTAAATTGAGGCAAACAGACATCCAGTAATTTGCTAAGGATCACACAGCTAGAAAGTGATAGAAGTAAGATTTGAACTTAGATCTTCCTGACTCTAGGTCCAGGGCTTTATATAATGTGCCCATTAGCTGCCTTCATGCTGGAGAGAGCTTCAGATTTGAGTTGGAGAATCTGGCTGCTGTCTGTATGACCTTAGGCAAGTCATATCACCCCTCTGGACCTGACATCTCTAGAATGGAGAAATTGTATTATGTGGATATCTCTAAGGATTCATTTCTAAATCTATGGTAGTCTTCTCAGTTCTTCCTAAGAAAAAAAGATTTAAAAAAAGAAGCATTTAATTTTTACACATATTATAGCAAAGTATAATAAGATGCAAGACTAGACAGACATTAGTCACTGAGACCTAATGACAATGAGGCAGTGGGAGGAAAAGGCAATGAACAAACTATGCTTTTGTTGGGGAGGGAAGAAAATTCATTTAATCAGTAAGATTATATTGAGCTCCTATTCCTACCTAAGTGCTATGGGGAAGGAATTATAGGAAAAGTAGAGCTTATGATTCCCTTTAGGAGGGTAGAAAAAACACACAGAAAATAAAAATGCAATGTCAAGATTTAATTTTGAAAAATTTGGGGTTAGACTAGATGATCTCTACTGTATCTTTTAACTACAAATCCTATCCTGCTAAATGCTTAATTTTGTGGTTTCTATCCTAAGTCTATGGACAATTATAAGAAGACAAGATCCCTCTTTGTTAGAGTAAATCAGGGAGGGTTTCATGGATAGGATATATATTGGAGTTGAGAGTCTACTACCGATTAGTAAATGAATAACAAATTGTAGTACATGAACATAATGGAGAATTTCTACACCATGAGAAATAATGAATATGGAATTCAGAAAAGTATGAGGGGATTTATATGAACTGATGCAAAGTGAGGTAATCAGAACAAGAAAATAATTTATGCTGAGTAATATAAATGGAAAGAACAGCAAACTCCATGTGATACTGAATACTGTGTAATTTTAATGACCAAGTTGTCTGAGAAAAATAGATGAGAAAATGTATCTCCCTCACTTTCTTGCAGACTGTGGATATGAAATATTGCATATACTGTCAGATTCATTTGATGTGTCAGTATATTTTGCTGAGCTGTTCCCCTTATCTTTTTTTTGGGGTGGTGTGGTTATTTTTATGTTTTATAAGACAAGGTTCACTGAAAAGGTGATATAATAACAATAAATAATAAACATACAAACAGTAAACCAAGGTGATAGAAAAACAGAAAAAAATTAAAGAGTGGAGGACTGGTTGCTTAGTGGAGTTAAAGTTCCCAGTTGCCTGTATTATGAGTAATCCCTTATCCTCCACAATGGGATGAATTCTTGAAACTGGTTATTTCATGGTAGAGTAGGCTTGACGAGCTGGTGCCCCAAATGCTTATGGCTGAGAAGTTGAGAGAACCAAGGACTCTGTGGGAAGTAGCATTTATGATGGATGAAGAGAGAGTAAGAGAGGAGGTGGAAGACAGGAATTGAGTAAGTAGAGCTAAAAGCACCTCTTAGTGAAGACCTTTGCATTGGAGCTAAGAACCCTGACATACTGGGTTCTGAGAGCTGCTGAAGACCAGAACTCCATGACTGATAGCTGCAAATTTGTGTACCCAAGGGACCAGTGTCTCTCACAGAGTGATTCTGTAGACTGTTCTAGGTTTAATAACTGAAGTGGCATTTTTGAGTCCCTTGGAATATTAGCAGGGGATAAAAGGATGCTCTGGGATGAACTAGTGAATTCAGAGGTTGGAGACTGGTGGAAATTAGAGAAAGAGAGGGGCATCTGTGTTCCTAACAGTAGGAATTTAAGCTAAGTTAATTTAACATAAAGGTTGGGTAAGATTTAAGGAGGTAAGAAAGAGGTATATAGATTCGAGATGTGTTCAAAATGTATAGATATTTCTATTCTCTGAGTCAAATGATAAGGGAGTGAGGAGCATCTAGCACTGGCTGGAGATAAAGGGAAGTATTACTGGGAAATGTGAATGGTCATGACAAATATTGTGACCTAATAGTTTTCTAAGAAAGAAGGCTAGGTGATGCAGTGGGTAGAATGCTGAGCCTGGAGTCAGGAAAACTCATCTTCCTGAGTTCGAATCTGACTTCAAACACTTACTAACTATGTGACCCTGGGCAAGTCACTTAACCCCATTTGATTCAATTTTCTTATTTGTAAAAGGATCTGAAGAAAGAACTGGCAAACCACTCCAGTATCTCTGCCAAGAAAATCCCAAATATGGTCATAAAGTCAGGATATGACTGAAACAACTGAACAACAAGTTATCTAAGATGATTTGGGAAGCTAGTGGCTAGCACAATTTTTACCAAAAAAAAAAAAATGTAAAAAAGGTGATTATGCACTCATTTGTTTAGCAAGTTTAACTCCTGGGGACACTGATGTCCAAGCACCTGACCTGATTTAGTGATGAAGGTAACTTTGGGGGGCCATCAAGCTCTGAATGACTCTCAGACAGTTGACTACCTCTGCTTTCTAACTGATGACTCTCTTACCTTTTGGATATTTCCAACTGCATAAAATATAGACATTCAACATGTCCAAAACAGGTTTCATTATCTCTTCCTGCCCCAATCTATACCCCAGTCCCTAACTTTCTTATATCTGTTGAACACACCACCACCTTCCTAGTCACCCACATTCAAAACCTTGGAAAGATCCTTGATTCTTCGCTTCACATATTCATTCACTTACTAAGCCTTGTTGATTTACCTCCACAACATCTGTTATGCCTGTCCCATTCTCTCTACTCAACAAACTATCCTGGTTTAGGACCTCATTGCCTCTCACTTAGCCTATTGAAATGGCCTCTTAGTTTGTCTCTCTATCTTCAATCATCAACCTCTCCAACTGATCTTCCAGATAGTTACCTACATAATATTCTTGGAACACAAAACTGACCATGTCATTCCCTTGCTCAATTAGGGAATGACCAAAGAAGTTGTGGTATATGATTGGGATGGATTATTATTGTTCTATAAGAAATGACAAGCAGGAAAAATTTTCAGAAAAACCTGGAAAGACTTAAATGAACTGACATAGAGTAAAGTGAACAGAATCAAGAGAATACGGTACACATTAATGGTAGTATTGCATGATGAAGAACTGCGAATGACTAGCTATTTTCAGCAATACAATGATCCAAGGCAATCCCAAAGGACTCAGTATGAAACATACTATCCAACTCCAGAAGAAGAATTGATAATTGCCTGAGTACAGACTGAAGCATGCTATTTTTCTTCTATCCATTCTTCCTTCCTTCCTTTTTTCTTTCCTTCTTTCTTTTTCTCTTTCTTTCCTTCTTTCTTTTTCTCCCTCCCTCCCTCCCTCCCTCCCTTCCTTCCTTCCTTCCTTCCTTCCTTCCTTCCTTCCTTCCTTCCTTCCCTTCCTTCCTTCCTTCCTTCCTTCCTTTCCTCTTTCTTTCTTTCTTTCTTCTTCTTTCTTCTTTCTTTCTTTCTTTCCTTTTCTTTCTTTCTTTCTTTCTTTCTCTTCTTTCTTTTCTTTCTTTCTTTCTTTCTTTCTTTCTTTCTTTCTTTCTTTCTTTCCCAAGTCTTCTTGTTCAAAGTAACTACTATAGAAATATTTTATATAATTGCACATGTATAACCTATATCATATTACTTACTGTCTCAAGGAGGGGGGAAGGAGGAAAGGGGGTAGTGGGAACAATAACTTTTGTAACTCAAAATTTTTTAAAAATGCTAAAAATTGTTATAACCATGTAATTGGAGAAAAAATAAATATTATTTTAAAAAACTCTTCAAAACCTGACTCCAGTCTTCCTCCTCCTCCTTATTATACCTCACTCCCTTTGACTTATTCTATGATCTGGCTTAATTGATCCACCATTCGTCACACATAGCCTTTCATTTTGTTTCCATGTTTTTCTGAAGACTGTCATTCAATGCCAGGAAGGCATCCCTTCAGGACAAATACAGACTCTACCCTCTACGCAAAGCTTTTCCTGATCTCTCAGATGCTAGTGCCCTTTCCCCTCCCCAGAAACTATAATGTATTACTTTGTTCACATTTTGTATCTACTTATATTTGTACCTCTTTCCCTCCCCCAAAAGAATAGAAGCTCCTTGAGGGAAGGAAGTTTCATTTATATCCTTGTATTTCTAGCACTTAGCACAGGGCTTAGCACATAGTAAACACAATAAATTCTTGTTGATTGATTGGAGGCTGCCCAAGCTAATTTGTGGTGTATCCTATATTCAGCCAAAGTAACATTCCAACAGGGGGAATCACCACTACTCCAATAAGGATATTCTATTATTGCAACTTCTATATCAGTCATTTGGTCCTTCCAGTCCTGTCTCACTCTCTGTGACCCCATTTGGTGCTTTCTTGACAAAGATACTGGATTGGTTGGCCATTTCCTTCTCTGGTTCATTTTACAGATGAGGAACTGAGGCAAACAGGGTTAAATGACTTGTCCAGGGTCACACAGCTAGTGTCTGTGGGTAGATTTGAACTCAGAAGATGAGTCTTCCTGACTTTCTGACTCTAGGCACCTAGATACCCAATAGACTATCCCCCAAACTGTGAAGCACGATTTGAGTCCCTTTTACCATCACTCAGATAATTGATCAGGAGTCCTACTGGATGGAGTTTTCCTCCTCCCTCTATATTCATCTATGATACAACCAAACTACATCTGCTAAGTCCTTGTCCACCATTATTAATGGGCAGGAAGAATACATGGAATTTGCCTCCCAATGGCAAAGCATTGTCTCCAGTACCTCATGAATAGGCAGAGGATGGGCTTGAGGAGAGGGCATGGAACCAATATAGCAAGGTGCCCTGGAATGGTGTATGTCTTCCCATCAAAACCATAGTCTTGAGTTCCAGTGAAAAATTCTGGGGGGAAGATCATTTAAGAGGTCTATAGTTTAAATGAGGTGACTGAGTCAGAGGGAGACTTGTTATACCCTGTGTATGATCAGGCTAGCAAGTCAGTGCCACACATACATGTAAGTAGTTAGCATAAACAAGACCAAAGCTTTAGGGTATTAAGTTGAGCTAAACAGCCAATCACATGGGTTCTTCATGCATTTTAGCTTCCTGAGTGAGTATCGATTCAAAACTTTGAGCACCTTCTTTGGCAACCAGATTATTTGTTTTCCTTGTTTTAGCCAACTTGGATTTCAGCATTTTCTAGGCACCTTACTACTAAGTCAGACTGGGGTTCCTGTTCAAATTTACTTCTCTTTTCCGGACAAGGCTTGTCCTTAGCCGACCCAAGGCCAGCCTCTGACAGGACATGACAGAGTGGTTTGTTTCATCACATACAATATTATATAAAAGCTCGAAGTCATGAAATCATGATTGGGTGATCAGACATGGAACTAATGAAGAATAGGATGAGAGCTTTAAAATAATTAATGTGGCTGCACAGTGAGCCCTTTGAAGAGATCATATTGAAAAAAGAACATTCACAAAAGTTGAAAGGAAGAGCTCAGAACTGTGTGAATATAAATGAGTGGCACCATCCTCTTAGAGTATTAAGGAAGGCTGACTCCCATAATCCACTGAGATTTGAGGAAAATTCTTAAGAACCAAAAGGTCTTTTTAAAAAAACTCCTAAATTCAGACCAAGAAGAAGGAAGGAAGAGGCTTGTAGCACAGGGAAAGTGGTACAATTTTAATAGCTGACAAAAGGGGGAAAGCAGAATTACTCAATGTCTATTTTGGCCCTGTTTTCTCCAGCTACATGAATGATCTTTAAAGTGAGAGAGTAGAACAACTCTGGTTATCAGAGAATTGAAACCTAAAACATTTGAAAGAGAGTTAGAAAACACTTAACTGTTTAACAATATGTTAGGTCTCTAGATTCAGACAAATTATACTTCAAGGTATTGAAAACATTTACAAAAGTGATTTTAGAACACTCTCAGTGATCTTTGAGAAATCATGGAGAAGCAGAAAACTGTCAGGAAAATAGAAATGGAAAAATGTCACATTTTAAAAATTGGACGAAATAACACTGATACTTAGAAGAATTCTAGAAGGAATCATTGATGGTTTGTAGCCATTATTATAAAAGAAAGACATAATCACTGGGAATAAACATGGGTTCACTAAAATATTATGACCAACCAATGTCAATTAGTTTTTAAAATGGTAACAAGATTGGTTGATAAGAGGAATGCTATAGTGCATAATGTACATTGGCTTTGGCAAGACATTTGACAAAGTAGCTCATGCAGCAGCTTCTGCTGGTGTAGTGCATATAGCTCTGGGTTTGGGGTCAGGAGATCTGAGTTCAAATGTGGATTTAGATACTTACTAGCTGTGTGGGCAAGTCACTTAACTTCTGTTTGCTTCCATTTCTTCAACTGAAAAATGAGGATAATTATAGTACCTACTTTGCAAGGTTGTTGTGAGGATAAAATGAGATAATACTTATAAAAGTTGTTGAACACAGTGCCTGACAAATAGCAGATTCTATATAAAAACTTATTCCCTTCTTCTTCATGATATTTTTATAAACATGATAAAGAAATGAGGACGAGATAATGATATACCTAGGTGAATTTTGTTTTACCTGGTAGTGAAAATCCACTTTAAACATGTTCATTAACAGACTGATGTCATCCTGGATAGAGGTTTCATAAGACCTGCAAGGGGCTCTGTTCTTGCTCTCCCCTGTAGAATATATTTATTCACTTGGATAAAGGCAGACAAGTGGTGTTTATCAAATATTCAGAAGACAGGAGCCTAGGAGGAAAAGTTAATATGTCAAAAGACAGAAACCAGAGTTAAGAAGATCTCAACAGAGTAAGACAGCAACCTGAAAGAAACAAAATTAATTTTAATATGGAATATTGTAAAGTTTTGTATTTCAGTCTTAAAAAAATCAACACCAGAAATATAGGAGGAATTACCTTAAAAGTGAACTTATAAGTGAAAAGGAGCTGCTTCAGATTTTAGTTGCTTACAGGCTCAATACATATGAGCCAATAGGCTGGCAAAGTTGCCCAAGAACCCTAATGTAATATTAGACTGAATGAAGAGCTGCATTTTACTGAATAATAAGCTGCTAGAGAAAAGATGCAATACCTTATTCATCTCTGGATCCCCCAAGATAGTGGTGTCAAACTCAAGTAGAAATGAGGATGGCTAAACATATAAAGGGATCCCTTTGGGATATATTGACTTAGTTTTGAAATGGAATATCTATGTTTTAGTGCATTTTTATTCTTTTGTGAAAAATTTTCCAATTATATTTCAGTCTTGTTCTAGCCCAGCCTGGGAGTGCTGTGGGCCTTTATACGTCAGTCAGATCAAGTTGTGATTGACTGTCTTATTGATTATTTCTACTGAAGAAAATGTTAATAGTTCAGATTAAACTTAAAAGTATGTCCAAGGCACACATTTTATTTTTCTTTCCAGAGAGTGGATTTTAAAATATTTGTCAGTGCACCACTGGCTGGACCCACAGTATGTAGGCAAAAAAGCGTTTTTGAATAAATGAGATATAGTTCTAGGAAGATGATAGTATTAGGCTACACTCATCAGAGTGCACCCAGTAACTACACTTGAAGAATTACACTGGAACAACTGTGAATGACAGTTATTTTGAATATCATAAATATTCAAATCAACTACAAAGGAAGAAACCATCATCTCCAGAGAAAGAACTGATGAATAAAAGTATGTATAGCATGGTTTTACACACACACACACACACACACACACACACACACACACACAGACACACACACACACACCAGTGTCAAATGTGGTCTTTTCTAGTGTGGGGCAAGGAGAAAAGGAGGAAAAAAGTTTACAGTGGAGAACAAAAGAAAGCTCAGAAAGGAAGCACAGAAAAGCAGGATAGCTTTGAAAACAATGTATCATATTTATTACATACTTTTGCAAAGAAAAGTAAAAGGTGAAATAGAGATTCGTAGTTTCATATTGAATCTTTTCTTGTGTGTGTGTTGTGCTGTGTACATGGAAATTTTTTTTTTTTTGTATTTAAGTTCAAAATAATAAAAAAAAGAAAAAAAAAACAGATGAGTTTTCCTGACTCCAGGCCTAACACTCTATCTACTATGCCACTAGATGCCCCACTTGAACTTAGCCTTGAAGGATGTGTATTCACTGTGGAACTGGCATCTGGAGGAAAGAGGTTAGGTCTTGGATATAGCTTGGGGCCCTCCATTCACATTCAACAATGGCAATCAGGATTTTAGCCTGAACCTGAAAATTGCTTCCTCTAGACTAATACATAAATAGATCTAGTCCTAGATTAATATAATTCTAGCACTGTGGCACCCCCCTCCCCACCCCTCGTCTCTGTCTCTCAGGGCAGCAGTTTTCAGCTTTTAGTCCTAACCTCCTGCTTCCCCTCCTGGAAGGAATCAAAGTCTCCTTGGAGAAGAATTGGGGGAAAGATACTTTACTTGCCCTTTTGAATGCCACATTTAGACTCACCCATGTTGACACATACAATCTAGGTGGGCAAAAACAGCATAGTACACCACCACCTTATATAAGGCACTGGTGATCTGGATCCCAAAGAAGAGAAGACTTGAAGGGAATGTGAAGTTGTCATTGCTGAGTCATTTTTCAGTCATGTCTTACTCCTCATGATTCCTTTTTGAGATTTCTTGGCAAAGATACTGGAGTGATTTGCCATTTCCTTCTCTGTCTAATTTTACAGATGAGGAAACTGAGGCAACCAAGGTTAAGTGACTTCTCCAGGATCACACAACTAGTAAGTGTCTCAGGCTAGTGTGACTCAGGTCTTCCTGATTCCAAACCAGGCTCTCTATCTGCAGTGCTACCAAGCTGCCCTGATAATCATTTAATATAAGTTTTGGACCTTAATGAGGGTCAGAGCCTGAATTAATCAAAAGAAGAGTCTGGACCCAACACTTTCTTTGTTCTCTGAAGTAAACTAGAGAATACTTCTTTCTATATCCACAAGGCCAGATGGGGCTGACTTAGCATTCTTTATGAGACCCTTAACCCAAGACATTATCTTAATATTTTGTGGACATATACTATGTCATGGAGTATTAATGGTAAAGAAAACACAGATATCCTGGATCATAATTTCAATTGAAACTTTGTCAACTCTCTTATTGTATTTACAACTTATTCAATTAAGAAAGCTCCTTTCTCATGGTATAGTTAAACACATATAGAGACAATAAGTCTGAGGGACACAGAAATTTTGGGATTGTCCTAAAACAGATTTAAGCCTGGTCACTCTTGTAACAGACAGTCAGAAGTATCCTTCTGGCTCCACTCTCATGTATCTGCTAGCTTTAAGGGAACAAACAATATGAATTTAATCTGTTTGCTCTTTCAACCAAACTTCCAAGTCGACAGCCCCATCTAGGGAATATGATGGCTATTTTCAAATATTATTCATTAAGGCAATAGGTGCATATATGCTAGAGACAGACAGATTTCATTCAATTTAAGTAAAAACTTTGTAACATTCGGGAGAGTTGTCCACACTGAGAGCAATTATGGAGAGGATATCTATCGGGGTTTTACACATAGAAAGAATTCTAGCACCAGGAAGGAAGGTGGACCAGGTGACATTTAAGATTCCTTCTAAGCAATATTGTTTTAAGAACAACTTTAAGCTACTAAATCATTTTGACTATTATAAATAACCCAATTAACCACAAATGAAGAAAGATGCTATCTGCATCCAAATAAAAGAACTGATAAATAGAAGTATGTATAGAATGATTTTAGATACACACACACACACTCACATGTATTTACATATTTGTATCTAATGGTAACCATCTCTAGGGCAGAGGGGGAGGAAAGAAAAAAAGGGAAAAAATAAAATTACATGATTATTATATATTTAAAAACAACAGCAAGGAATAGCACAGTATCTTTGCAGTTTCATGTGCAGTCATCCCTTTTTTTCCCATTCTACTGTTTGTTCTATTCCTCAAGTTCAAAATAAAATAAATAAAATTTTAAAAAGATTCCTTTTAGAAGTAAGATTCTTTCATTCTAGGAATCCAGATTGGAAGTTACTCTGAATATAATCATTCCATTTGATCTGGGGGCTCTGGACAAGAAGGCTTCATCTGGATTTGGAGAAGAGAGTTGTTGGTATTTCAGGGATTGTTCTCTAGTTAAATGAGTATAAAAGCATGGGAACAACTGAAGTCCTGTGTGGAAGAAATTTAGAGTTGGAGAAAATTTCAGAGCAGATAATAAATCCTGAACATATCTGCTAAATGAGAATGGATAGCAGCATACTAGTCAGAGAGAGATTTAAGAGTTGGTGTAGCTATTACAGACCTCACAGAGTTATGGGGAAATCCTGAAAGTCTTTAACCAAATGCACAGTAGCCTCAGAGAGTAATTCGCCAAGTTAAGCAGTATTTTTTAAAGAGATTCCATGCTGAAAGACCATGAGGATTTTTTCTTGTAAATTAAAAACCAATTTAAATCCCTAAATCACAAACAGCTGAGTTCTCCTTCCAAAGAACTATGCAAATCCTATGTTGTAAGAAGATAGATTGAGGCAGCTTTAAAAATCACTGCTCCATACATTTAAAAGGATAATTTGAAAGCCATTTTACTTTCAACCTTCAACAATGAAGAGTAGAATCTCTCTCTGTGCAGCTTCCAGAGGTCAAACCAGATGTTGGGCAGATATCTCATTGTTTCCCATCTGAGCTGTTAGCACAATTGATTAGCATATATAACTACCAAGGTCCAAGATTAAGGATATGAGATTCATTTACAGAGGCAGTATGGCATAATGTGCTGGACTTGGTCTCAGGAATATTACCTAGGTTCTAATCCCAAATGATCTATGTGACCATGGACAAGTCATTACATTTCTTTCAGCCTCAGTTTTTTCACCTGTAGCATGGGGATGACAGCACTTCCTTTACAGAGCTGTGATCTAATGGGATAATATATGCAAAGTGCCTTGTGAACATTAAAATATTATAAAAATATGTTATTATTACACAGTCCCATGAGTTTCATGAGAAGAAAACTGTTCTACAGCCACAAAATTTAACTCTAGCCAGCTTTCACATAAATAAATCTTATCACTTACAAGGAGGATTCAGTGCAAGGATTTCAATGGCTCAATATTGGGAATGTTTCATTGCCCTTTACAGGGAGAGAAGAGACTGAGTTTCCAACAACTCAACAATAATATTGTTAATACAATATAACCCCTCCCTGTGCATGGGGAATTCTTCTATCTATCTGGTTGCTGACCAGTCAAAAAAAATGAGAATTGGGAAAGCATTCCCCTTCAACCCTATCTTCTCTCCCTCCCTCCACTCCAACTCCAAGAAAGACCATTAAATTTTCCTCCCTGAATAATTACATCTCATCTGCATCCTCCTTCCTCTTGTATTAGATCTTCTTCTCTGATCTCTGATCTTTCTCCTCATATCTTCCTAAATATCTGAAAAGCCCAGAAAGAGCAGGTGAATGAAGCTGGGGGAAAAGGCCTAAAATGGACTCAGGAGATAAGTTATATCTGGGATCAATTGTGGATGCTGATTGATCACTGCCTAGAAAACTTCCTCAGTCCCTTGAAGACTCCTTATAACTGGAGAAACAACTCCAAGTGTGTGCTATTCGAAAAGTGGGTCAGGGGCTTCATATCCACATTACCTCAAGGAAAGGCTTGTGTGTATGTGTGTGTGTGTGTGTATGTCTGTGTGTGCGTTTATACAAGGTATCCCTTAAATAATGTTTAGCTAGTTTTTAAAAAATTAAATCAGGCGAGCTAGGTGATGCAGTAGATAGAGCACCATTTCAGGAGTCAGGAGGACCTGAGTTCAAATCTCACCTCAGACACTTGACATTCACTAGCTGTGTGACTTTGGGCAAGTCACTTAACCCCAACTGCCTCATCCTGGGTCATCTCCAGCGATCCTGATGATTATCTGGTCATTGGATTCAGATAACTCTGGAGGAGAAGTAGAGCTAGTGACCTGCACAGCCCTCCCTCCCTCAAAAGAAAGTCAAATGCAAGTCATGTCATTATTTCTCTGATGGCATGTCTTCTTCAGTAATGAAGGATGAACACACACACAAACACAAATTTAAATGGTATTTTATTTTTTCCCCAATTACATATTAAGAATTTTTTCTAGCATTCATTTTTATAAGATTTTAGGTTCCAAATTTTTCTCCTTCCCTTCCCCTCCTCTGAAAATGCTAGGTAGTTTGATATAGTTTATATATGTATTATTGCTAGTTTTAACAGCTATTATTTTAGGCATTAAAACAGCACTAAAATTTTTGGGACACTTTGCATACACTATACACACATACATGTCTAGTGTTTATGAGCATGGTGTATATATTTCAGCACCTGCTGAATGAATGAACCAACATAAAAGAAAATCTCATTTTTCTTACTCAGATAAAATACAAGGAAACAAGAAGACTAATAGGAACAACTGCGAAAGGCTACAACAGCTAAATAGAAACATTTGGGGCATACTTTATTAATTGATTTAGATGTTTATCCCTACTAAATTGTTATCTAATGTTCACTGAACACTAGCCATGTATATATGTATATGTACCATCAGGGAAGAGGCTGATGAATAATAGGTCCTAATGGTTGGGTCAATAATGCACTGGAAGTATTCTTACTTATCTACAGTACATCTTGCTTCCAGGCTCTGGCTTATATTATCATCAAGAAGCATTTATTAATTGCCCAATTATCTGCTAGCCACAAGATAATTATCTGTTTGTGTTTCTTAATCTCTGGTAGCCTGAAACCTGGCAGAAAATAACAAGGAATGCCTTGTAAACCAAAGCATTCCAATATTTCCACTGCTTTATACATACTCTGGAAAGTTGTAAGTCAGGAAGGAAGGAGGCAGCACTGATGAAGAAATGCTGGCTATCTTAGCACCTACAACTGACTGGGCAACTGGTAGAGAGTGTCTATAGTTACCCTGAAATCCTTTGCCCATCCATACTCTCCCCCTAACATAAGTCATCTTCCACTGGTGATGCCATAACCTCTAAAGATTACACACATTTGATTCAAATCATCTTCAGATTACCTTAGGCATGATCAAATGGATTTTTGAGCATTAGCTTGCTTACTATACTTGCCATTTTCCCTGATCAATAACTAAATAGGTACTTATCGAGTTTTCTGTCTTTTCCATATTGTGTTGCAATATAAGCCGTGTGAGATACATAGAAAGCAAGTTAGGGGAGACAAGGTACATACAGACACACACACATATGTACATATATATATATATGTGAAACAACTGGAGAAAAATACACGATGACATCTAAATTGTTTACCTAGTACTGAATCAGCCTCTGTAGGAGAAGAGGGATCAGAGTGGACCAGAATATGATGAAGAAGTCTTCATGAAGGAGATAGTGTTTCACAGGATTACACAATTTTAGAGACAGAAGGGACTTTTGGCAACCATCTAGTCCTGGAAAGGGATACTCACTATGACCTTTTAAACATGTGACCATATGAGAAATTTAGGATGCATGCCATCCAGTCATCCTCCAATGAGGGGGAACCCGCTATTTCCCAAGGCAGGTCCATTCTACTTTGGAATAGCTGTAATTAAGAGGAAACATTTTCTTACATCAAAGACCAAGTTCACTTCTCTGTAACTTTCACCCATAACTCCTGTTTCTTCTCTCTGGGGACAATAGAATAAGTCTAATTCTTCCTTGGTATGATAACCCTTGAAAGATTCAAACACAGCTTCACGGGTTCCCCTTAATACTTTATCTTCCCTAGGCCAAACCTTCCCAGTTTCTGCAACTAATCCTTGTGTGGCAGGACCTCGGTGTCATTCTTTTTGTCATTCTCATTAACTTATATTAGGTACTTTCCTATTTATTATGTCCTTCACAAACTGTGGTGCCCAAAATTGAATATAATATTCTCTGGAGTATTCTTGGAGTGGTCTGACTTGGGCTGTAGTATAGTTGGACTACCATTTCCTAGTCTTGGAGTAACTCTTTCTCAATATATCTGCAGAACACATCATCTATTTTTGGCTGACACAGAATGCTGCTGACTCATCTTAAAGTCAGGTCCCCTAAAACTCCCAGATATTTTTTTGTAAGAAACTACTGTCTGAATCATGTTTCCTCTATCCTGTAGTTGTGAAACTGAGTTTTGGAACTCAAATGTAAGACTTTGCGCATTTATCACTATTGAATTTCATCTTACTAGATTACCAAGTTACCAAGTTCTTTTTGGGTCCTGACTGTTTTCTAGTGTATTAAAAATTTCTCACAACATTTTATCATCTAAAAATTTTGTAGGCATTATGCCTTTGTCTGAGCCACTGACAGAAATCTTCAATAGTATGGGATCAAGAAAAGATTTTTGGACTCTGCTGGAAGACCATGGGCAGAAAGGTGGTACAGTGGATAGACTGCCAGGTCTGAAGTCAGGAAGACTCATTTTTCTGAGTTCAAATCTGGCCTTAGACACTTACTAGCTGTGTGCCCTTGGAAAAGTCACTTACAACTCACCCTGTTTGCCTTAGATCCTCATCTGTAAAATGAACTGGGGAAGGAAATGGCAAATCACTCCAGTATCTTTGTCAAGAAAGCTCCAAATAGTAACACAAAGAGTCAGACACGACTGAAATAATTAAACACAACAAAGGAGAGACTATAACAGCTTTTAAATTTTTAGATTTGGAAAGGACTTTGGAAGCCATTTAGTTCAACCCTTTTCACTTTGTATGTGAGTAAATTGAGGCCCAGGGAACACTATGCAACATTGCCTGAAAGAGTTTGCAAACCCAATTTCTTTGATTCTAATTCAGGGCTCTTTCTACTATTCCACACTACCAAAGTTGATATTAAGTCATTAACAATCTCTGAGTCCATCTATTCATTCTGAATCCATCTTTATATTATTATCTAGTTCAGGGATGAGGAACCTGTGGCCTTGAGGTCACATATGGCCTTCTAGGTCCTTAGGTGCAGCTTTTTGCCTGAGTCCAAGTTTTACAGAACAAATCCTTTTATTAAGGGAATTTGTTCTAGGAAGTTTGGATTCAGTCAAAGAACTGCCCTCAAGGACCAAGAGGGCCACACGTGGCCTCGAGGCCACAGGTTTCCCAGCCCTACTGGTACATATCTCTCCATCTTTTCCATAAGAGTAACATGAAACTATTCATAGCAAGGATCTTAGCTTAGCTAAGATCCAGGTAGCAGTTTCCACAGCTTTACCTCTACCTAGTCAGCAACACTACAAAAAAAAGGAAAGATGGTCAGTCTGACATGAATCATGATGAGGCTCACTGGCTCTTTGTAATCATTCATCTCTAGAAGTTCATTGATCACTACTTTAGTCTATAGTTTGTAGACTCTGCTTCTGGCCTTCCTCTCTTGTTCTCCATGCTTGGGTACACCACTGGGCATGGCTCAGAAATCACAATGACTACATGTTAAGTACCTGAGGATGTCTTGTCTGGAGCAAATGACTTGAATTCATCAAGGGTGGACAAGTGCTCTCTGATAGGCTTACAGATTTTATATTGGGTACTATTCCTGTTAGCTTTTTCATTATTTTCAGTGTGACTTCATCTTTGGCAAAGAAAACAGAAGACAAATAAGGACTGATCCGCTGTGCTTTCTCTGTTTGTTAGGCAGATGTGCTAAACCAAGTTCAGGGTAACTTAGGGATCTTAAACCCATCAGTGACTTAGGGGGGTGTCTACCCCAAGCATGTGAAGACTTCCCCTGGTGGAATGGGCAGATTAGAACAATCTGCTCAATGGCCAGGAAGGTGGCTGAAGCAGATTCTGTGGAGTGCTTAGAACTTTGTTAAACATCAAAGATGCCAAGGTCCTCCACTGCATCCTAAACCTTCACTAGTAAGTGATCTTCATTCTCTCCTGCCACTGGGCTGTGATGACTCTGGAGGACAGAGTAAGGCCGATGACTTTGTGCAACTCTGTTTCGCTTAAATCCAATTTATGTGTAAGTCAAAAGACAAAAATAAAAGATATTGTGTGCCATCTGTTATGTGGGCTCCATTTTATGGAAGGGATAAAGCTAGAGTTTTATCCCACTTTCCCTCCAGCCCTGTTTCCTGACTTCAAAACCACTGCCTTTCCCTGTTTCTTTGGAGCCTGCCCACTCCTTTATTTTTTAGCTACTTTTTGTGTGCTATCTTTCCCTACTAGAATGTAAGCTCCTTGAAATCAGAGAATGTCTTTCTTTTTGTTTTTATTGGGAACCAGAGCAGTCAATGTTACAATAACACCATTTCTATTTCTATGATAGGCTATGACTACATAGGCCTACAGTGGTATTTGTACACATTTCAAAGAAAGAAGCAAGTGGGATGTCAGGAAAGAATTTCTTAAGCTGTGGTGGGGACAGGATTTCAAAGAAAGAGGTCCTTGGCCTATAGAACAAGACACTGAAGTTGGGAGTGTTGATGGTCAGTAGACTTTCTGCTTCCTTGGTAATAGAGCATAAACATTTTGTTTCATGAATGATCGTGTAAAGATGTGGTCTATAGAGCATCCTCATGACCCTATAAATCCCGGTCCTCCAAGTCCAGGAAATTTTCCTTCTTGTGGCTACAGACTGTGGCTACATTTGCTACCATCCCAAATGTCGTTTCTATGAAGAAAAAGAGAGACAAGGAATGTTGTTGGCACTCAAATGACCTAGATCCAAACAAAATTCAGAATGGTAAATATGTATTTCTGCTTTCTGTATTCAATAACTTTATCCTGATAACCTAAGGACAACACTATTCTTTTATAATTTCTTTCCCCCCCAGATTACTGGGGCTTAGTTAGGATGCCTTTGAAGTCTCTTCAAACAGTTTCCCCTTTGCTCTTTATCAAAATGCCTTCTCTGCCATGTTGTTCCACCTCTTGCTTTCTGGGTTTCCTCAACTATATTGCCACATATATGATCCTGCTCCCTCACCCCTCTTCATCTCTTCATCCTTGTTTTCTTTTGAATCAGGGCTATCAATCCATAGTCACTCATGCCTTTTTTTTATCTCACCAAATGACAGTAATGTATCTCTGCAGTCAAAACTTCCATTGAGGTGTATTATCCTAACTATGAACTCTGCTATTTTTCTAAGACTTTGGAAATTTGTGGAAAATTGAGGCCAGGGGAGTTCTACTTGCTTTTTCTTAGATTTTGTTCCTCTAAATTCCCAAGTGATCAATGAATAGGCTGTACCTTCTTCCTTCATTTTAGCAGTTACTTGTCCACAGGATATCTGGCTTGGTGGTTGCATTTGATAGGCAGTTTTATTTTTTCTCCCCCTTTGATTAAAAGCAAACAAGCCTTTGGATTCTATTTGCAAGTCACCAGAACAACACATGTATTCTATTCTCTGTGTTCCATTCCTTGGCCTCTGATTACCTTTCATTTAATCTATTTTAAGTCAAGGTCCAGAAGGGCAGTATCTTAGAATGGGATGTTTGGATTCCTTGACTACGACTTAAAATGGAAGATGGCAGATGTTAGCCAAGTCTGAGATTGATGATAGAAGGCGATGAAAATGACCATGACATTTGTCTGATTGGGGTGTGTATATGTGTATTCTTTTGTCCTCACAATATTCCCCACACTCAGATCTGACTCTGGCTCCTGTTGTATCCAATAGCACCTCTCCCTAATGAGTCAGACACTAGCCTTTCTCTAGAGTGAGACAGATTCACATGTTATTCCACCTAAGAACACTTGCCACAACTTCTGTCTGGTAGGCTTTATGGCATTTAGAATCCCCAACATTGTCCTGCCCCTCCTTTGGTAACTCTGTTTTTCTGGTCCCTGAATGTGGTGCACTGAGAAAAAGAACTGAACATGGAGTCCAACAGGGCCTGACTCAAATCAAATTTTCCCACGTCAGCAATGATAACCTTGTGTGGCCTTGAGTGACTTATTTAACCCTCTGGGATGCAAGTTTACTGTCTTTAAAAAGGGAATATATGAACTAAATTACTTATAAATATCTCTTCTATTCTACTGTTTAGCTCCATGATTCCCCCTTCCTTTCCCTGTGTAATACAAGATCTTGTGTCAGTGTCCAGATCAGACATGTTTCTGTCCCAGACCATTGTAGCATTTATGGGGTTTAGAAGGTGACTTCACAAAAATACAGACCAATAATGATAAAGCAATAGGTCTTTATCATGCTACTTCACTGCACAAGGAGAGGTTTAAAATGAAAGGCCTACAATGAAACCCCTGGGGGGCAGGAAGCAGGGTGTGACAAAACAGGAACAATGAAGGGGGAGGGGATACAACTGGGTTCTCAAGTATTAAAAATTCAGGTACTGTGGCTCTACACTCCAGTTCCAGGCAAAGCTGGTCCTAAGGACTGACAGGAAAAGAACATATATCATTGATGGTCTCCCTGGAGAGGTCAGGCTATTCTTGGATGTTGCATAGCCAGATTTGGCCTCCTTGATATGTGGGAAATCCCATTCCTTTGTCTCTTACAGAAGGGCCCCTCATGGATGACAAGTGTTAGTTCCAGGCATATCCTGGCTTTTATGGTGGGAGGTGAGATTGGGTTCAAGAGTTCAGGTGCAACATATCTGATGTCAGTCATTGTTTGGAGCAAGGCCATCCTCTTCCTCCCTTCTCTCCCCTCAACCCCCTCCCTGCCCCAGTCAATGGATATTGTATGGAGATTGTATGGAGATTTCCAGAAAAGAGTGTTGATGTTTGATGCAGAAATAGCCTGGTGTAAACTTGGAGAGGCCCACAAGTCCTAGGTTTTTTGGACTATCACAACCACTTTTAAAAATCACTTAGATTGTTTGTAACAAAGGGAGATATTTATACTTAACCGCAATCTGGCCACCTCACTGTGATTTAGTAAATCCAAATCCGACTTGAAATACTAACTAGCTCTGTGATTCTGGGTAAATCACTTAACCTCTATTTGCCTCAGTTTCCTCATCTGTAGCATGAGGATAAACGTAACACCCCTCTCTCAGGGCTATTTGAAAATCAATTGATATAATATTTGTAAGGCACTTTGCACACCTTATAGCACTAAAATGTCAATTGTTATAATCCTAAGTTGCATTAAGACTTATCTTCCCCAAGAAAGTGAACCATCTATTCAATGTCTACCATATGCAAGATGATATGCTATGCACTATGGATGACATAAAGAAAAATAGGTTCAATTCTGGCCTCAAGGAGTTTATAATCAAGTAAGGAATAAAGAATCTAAATGTATAAAAAGGTAAGTAGGAGAACAAGTTTGTGTAACAAATAGAGAAAATTAGAGGACATGTCAGAAAATACTGTCTTATGTATCAATGTATTCTTTTTTTTTTTTTTTTTGCTTTTGTAACTCTGGGGTCAGAAGCTCTCTCCTGAAATGAAGAGCTAAGTGAAATGTGGAGGTCCTGTCCCAATTCTTCTCAGGTTAGTTTTTTTCTCCCACCTAAGAAAACCTGGGTACTTTTTGACTTGTTTCACTTTTCCCTAAACAGGTCATCCATTCCTCTGCAAATACTCAGGGTATCAAGGGCTTGAAGCACGGAATATATGTAACAAACTTCTCACAGTCATCACGTTCCTTGCCATTACCCTTTGGGTCACTCTCACAGTTTTGCTTCTTTAGAGACTATGTCATTACATGACTCAGGGCTTTACAGAATCATCAGAGTAATATTAATATTAAAAAGAATGAGGTTTTGTTTTGAGAAGTTCAGAGTCACTTAAAGTACTATGAAATATCCCAAAGGCAATTCATTCCAGTCTCTTACTTCTAAATTTTGGGCTTGGTTCATAAATTCTCTCTTTGGTGCATTTCGTTTTCTATGAACACCATCTCTCTTGGTGACCTCATTAGCTCCCATGGGTTTAATGATCATTTCCATAAAGATGACTTTTATACCTATATATTTGACCCAAGTATTTCTCCTTTGTATCATTACCACATGGATTGCCTACTAGATGTTTCCAACTGGATGTCTTGAAGGCATCTCAAGCTTAACCTTTCTGAAAGTGAACTCATTATCTTTCCCTCTCTTACAAAGGTAACTAGAGACCTGGCCCTTGGGTCAGAAAGATCTGAGTTCAAATCCTGTCTTAGCTACTGACTAGTTATATGATGCTGTACAAGTCACTCAATATTTCTCAGTTTCAGTTTCATCACCTCTGAAATGAGGATGATGATAGCATCTCTACCTCCCAGGGTTATCAGGGGGATCAAATGTGATATTTGCAAAGCATTTGACAAACCTTACAATGCTATACTATGACAGCTACCATCATCATTATCATTACCTCAGTATGGGTCCCCTATTTAAGGATGGAATTTGCCATAGATTCAGTACCATAGATTCATCCAGTGTGCTTCAGGGCATCCTTCTCTTACTATAAAGTCATTTCTTTTGCTCCTAGTGGAGATTGCCTTTAGAAGTTTTATTCTTGCTCCTCATTTATTTTTCCTCTTTTATTTGATTTGTCTAAAACATATTCCCTAGCTGATTATTAAGGATGATTTTACTCCTCTTATCAAGCTTCATTTATTATCCTAGGCTATCATGTGGACCTAAGTCTTTCCAGTTATCTCTCAAGGTAACATGGATTACTTCAAATTTTCCAACAGTTGGCATAAGGTTCCACTGTTTCTCACTGTTTTAAAAGCTCATGCACTTTGTTGACTTTCCCCCTAATGTCCTATTTCCTGTCTCAGGGATTCCTCTAACTTTTAGCTCATGTGCAGAGAAATGATTAATGTGCTCTGGATCTAGTGACTGATTACGCCTTTGCCTGACACAAGCTACTAGTTTCCTCTATTTCCTGAGGTTCTCTGATGAGGCAGTCACGTGCCCTCCCCTAGACCTTTCAATCTCCCATTCTCTTCATCTTCATGAGGAGCAAGTGGTGTAAGAGGAAAGAGAGAAGTAACTTTTTCAGAACTGCAATTAGTTTATCATTTTTAAAAAGATGATCAATTTTTAAATCTATAGGGACCTTAGAATTCTTTGAGCTCAACCCTCTTGTCTTACAAGAAGGTGTCCTAGACAGTAAGAGTCAGAGGCAAAGTTTAAACTTAGGTCCCCAGACTCCAAATCTAAATACTTTTACATGCAGGAATAACAAAACTTACTTCAACAGAAGTGTCATTTCCACATAAGGGCATGGGATTAAATTATCTCTTTACTTCCTTCTAGATTCAATATTTTGTAATATTTAGATTCCTTACTGGGTCCTGTGTTTGACAAGCAGTTGAGGTTAGTTAGGGCTTTAGAATGGCAAGTTCTCTGTGTGTATCTAAATATATGTGTGTGTATCTACATATATATGCACACATTTTACATATATGTATGTATGTAAAACCATAGAGAACCTCATGCATTATTTTATATTA
This sequence comes from Bettongia penicillata ogilbyi, assembly GCA_023548195.1. Classification (NCBI taxonomy): domain Eukaryota; kingdom Metazoa; phylum Chordata; class Mammalia; order Diprotodontia; family Potoroidae; genus Bettongia; species Bettongia penicillata. The sequence goes on from JAJHZJ010000472.1 coordinate 6,007,290, forward strand.
TATATCACATACATACTAATATGTAATAACTATATCATATATAACCACACATCACCTTATATGTCACATATATACAATCATATGATATGATATGAGATGATATCATACAATATATATCACAACCCAGTGGAGAAAGTACCAGACCTGGAGTTGAAAACCTGAGTTCAAATCCAGTTTCAGACACTAGCTGTATGACCCAGGGTAAGTCACAACCCTGCTGGTCTCATTTTTTTCTTCTGTAAAATGAACTGGAGAAGGAAATGGCAAACCACTCTAGTATCTTTACCAAGAAATAACCTAAAAAGAGTCCCAAAGAGTCAGACATGACTGAAAAACAACTGCACAGCAACAATATTTTTTGTACATGAACAATAAATAATATTGTTTATATCATTTATATATAAACATTATATATTAATGACATATTATACATTATATTACACACATGACATATTATATATCCAACATATTATGTAAATAATATATAAAAATACAATATGGCATATAAAATATGGCTTATATATGCTTATATTATTTCAATAAAATATATAGATTATGCTATATATTATATATAATAGTGTGTATGTACATGTATACACATACACATAGAATTTAAGATCTCCATTAGAATATTATGTTATTGAGAAGACATTCATTATATCTGTATCCTTAGGGTATAATAGTGCAGTGCCCAACACAGTGTGTACTTGGTGAATAATTGTTGACTGGCTGATTAACCATCTCCCATAGTGGAAGTGAGCACACTAAAGGCTACATAGAGGACAAGAAGAACAGAGCAGATGTCTTTTAACTGTGCCATCTGACCCCTCTGGTCTCCTTATCTTTTCTGGCCTATTAGCACCTGGAGAGGAAAGCACGGAAGTCAGGTTATACCCTCTGATCTAAGGTTTCTTGGATCTTTCTAGTCTGGAGGTAGAGTTAGCTCAAGTCCATATTCCTTCTCTCAGCATTGCAAAGTCCTCTTTGAGCCTTTGCCAACCAGTCTTTCTAGTTTTGGCTCCCATTACTCCCCTTCATGATTCACCTTCTCTGAGTGTTGGGAAGACCTGAAATTTCTGTCAAAACACCATATTTCTAGATTTACAACTTCTATATTCTTAAAATGAAGATATGCCTGGGAGAGAGAACACTCTACATTTTTTTTAGACAACTTCAATAACACCTATTCATCAAGTCCCCTAAATAGAAGTTTTCCCTAAGATTCTGTCCTCAGTTTTCTTCTCCCCTACTTTCCTGTAGTGTAAGATAGATTTTCATACCAAATTGAGTATGTATGTTATTCCCTCCTTAAGCCAAATGCAATGAAAGTAAGACTCACTCTTTTCCTCTCACCTCCTTCCTCTTCCACTCCATTGAAAAACCTTTTTTTTGCCTCTTTTATGTGAGATAATTTGCCCCATTCTATTTCTCCCTTTCTCCTCCCAATTTATTCCTCTCTCACCTCTTAATTTTTTTTTTAGATATCATCCCTACCTATTCAACTCACCTTGTTCCCTCTGTCTATATGTATATAATCCTTCTAATCACTCTAATACTGAGAAGTCTCAAGAGTTACAAATATGATTTTTCCATGTAGGAATGTAAACAATCTAGCTTTAGTAAGTCCCTTATGATTTCTCTTTTCTGTTTACCTTTTGTGTATTCAGCTCTGGTCCTTTCAACAAGAATGTTTGAAAGCCCTCCATTTCATTGAATGGCCATTTTTCCCCCTGAGGATTATACTCAGTTTTGCTGGATAGGTGATTCTTAGTTTTAATCCTAGCTCCTTTGTCCTCTGGAATATCATTTTCCAAGCTCAACTATGCCTTAATGTAGAAGCTTCTAGATCTTGTGTTATCCTGATTGTATTTCCACAATACTCAAATTGTTCCTTTCTGATTGCTTGCAATATTTTCTCCTTGACTTAGGAACTCTGGAATTTGACTACAATATTCCTAGGAGTTTTCCTTTTATAATATCTTTCAGGAGGCAATTGGTGAATTCTTTCAATATCTATTTTGCCCTCTGGTTCTAGAATATCAAAGCAGTTTTCCTTGATAATTTCTTTTCTTTTTTTTTAATATAAATTTATTTATTTAATTTTTACATTCATTTTCACAAAATTTTGGGTTCCAAATTTTCTCCCCATTTATCCCCTCCCCCACCCCAACGCACCGAGCATTCTAATTTTCCCTCTCACCAATCTGCCTTCTCTTCTATCATCCCTTCCTTCTCTTGTCCCCATCTTCTCTTTTGTCCTGCAGGGCCAGATGACTTTCTATTCCCTATTAACTGTATTTCTTATTTCCTAGTAGCAAGAACAATACTAAACAGTTGTTCCTAAAACTTTGAGTTCCAAATACTCCCCATCCCTCCCTCCCCACCCATTCCCTTTGGGAAGGCAGGCAATTCAGTATGGGCCATACCTGTGTAGTTTTGCAAATGACTTCCCTGATACTCTTGTTGTGTAAGACTAACTGTATTTCCCTCCATCCTATCCTGCTCCCCATTGTTTCTATTCTGTCTTTTGATCCTGTCCCTCCCCGAGTGTTGACTTCAAATTGCTCCCTCCTCCCATTGCCCTCCCTTCCATCATCCCTCCCTCCCTGCTTCTCTCCTTCTCCCCCACTTTCCTGTATTGTAAGATAGGTTTTCAAACCAAAATGAGTGTGAATTTTACTCCTTCCTTTAGTCGAATGTGATGAGGGTAAACTTCATGTTTTTTTCTCATCTCTCCTCTTTTCCCCTCCACTAAAAAGTCTCCTGCTTGCCTCTTGAATGAGATATAATTTACCCCATTCCATTTCACCCTCTCTCCTCCCATGACACTTCTCTCTCACCGTTTACCTTAATTTCTTTTAAGATATGGTCCCATCCTATTCAATTCACTCTGTGCTATCTGTCTCTGTATGTGCATGCATGTGTGTATGTGTGTGCATGCACACATGTGTACATGTATGTGTGTGCATGTGCGTGTGTGGTCCCACCAACTACCCAGATAATGAAAAGTTTTAAGAGTTACAAATATTGTCTTTCCATGTAGGAATGTAAACAGTTCACCTTTGGTAAGTCCCTTATGACTTCTCTTTGCTGTTTACTCTTTCATGCTTCTTTTCATTCTTGTGTTTGAAAGTCAAATTTTCTTTTCAGTTCTGGTCTTTTCATCAAGAATGCTTGAAAGTCCTCTGTTTCATTGAAAGACCATATTTTCCCCTGAAGTATTATACTCAGTTTTGCTGGGTAGGTGATTCTTGGTTTGAGTCCTAGTTCCTTTGACTTCTGGAATATCCTCTTCCATGCCCTTTGATCCCTTAATGTAGAAGGTGCTAGATCTTGTGTTATCCTGATTTTATTTCCACAATACTGGAATTGTCTCTTTCTAGCTGCTTGCAAGATTTTCTCCTTGACCTAGGAATTCTGGAATTTGGCCACAATATTCCTAGGAGTTTCTCTTTTTGGATCTCTTTCAGGCAGTGATTGATGGATTCCTTCAATACTTATTTTGCCCTCTGGTTCTAGAATCTCAGAGCAGTTTTCCTTGATAATTTCATGAAAGATGATATCTAAGCTCTTTTTCTGATCATGGCTTTCAGGTAGTCCCATAATTTTTAAATTGTCTCTCCTGGATCTATTTCCCAGGTCAGTTGTTTTTCCCATGAGATATTTCACATTCTCTTCCTTTTTTTCATTCTTTTGGTTTTGTTTTATGATTTCTTGGTTTCTCATAAAGTCATTTTCCTCGATCTGTTCCATTCTAATTTTGAGAGGACTCTTTTCTTCAGTGAGCTTTTGAACCTCTTTTTCCATTTGGCTAATTCTGCTTTTGAAAGCATTCTTCTCCTCATTGGCTTTTTGAACCTCTTTTGCCAATTGAGTGAGCCTATTTTTCAAGGTGTTATTTTCTTCAGCATTTTTTTGGGTCTCCTTTACCAAGGTATTGACCCGTTTTTCATGCTTTTCTTGCATCTCTCTCATTTCTCTTCCCAGTTTTTCCTCCACCTGTCTAACTTGATTTTCAAAATCCTTTTTGAGCTCTTCCATGGCCTGAGCCCACCAGACATCCACCTTGGATGTCTGGGATACAGACACCCAGACCTCCACATCTTTCCCTAGTGGTAAGAATTGTTCCTTGTCATCAGAAATGAAAGGCAGGAACATCTGTTCCCCAAGAAAGTAGCTTTCTATGGTCTTATTTTTCTTCCCTTTTCTGGGCATTTTCCAGCCAGTTACTTGACTTCTGAGATTCCTCTGCACCCTCGCCTAGATCTGTCCAGCTAGTGCTTGAGGTCTGAGATTCAAATGCTGCTCCCCAGCCTCAGGGCTCTCAGCAGCAGGCATGGCTGCTATTCAATGTGAGCTTAAGTTCTGGTGCTCAGGTGGGGGCAGGGCCACCTCCCAGGCTCAGTTCCCTCAGGGATTTTATGCCCTTTGGGCTTTATATACCTTTATATACTAGGGGGTTTTATATGCCTTTGGTAATGGAGCAGAGCTCCTGCCTGTTCTGGGAGTCCCGGGCTGCCGCTGCCTCTGCTGCTGCCTCAGCCACCGCCTCCCGAGGGGGCCCAAGTCACAGAGACATCCCGCTCCCCTCTTGGCCAGCCCAGAAGTCTCTCTCACTGACCTGTAGTGCCTGTGGGTGGAGGGACCTTCGCAGCCACCGGAGATTCTGTCCCTGAAGCTTGCTCGGATCTGCTCCTCTGGGGCTGCATGGGAAGGGCTGGGCAGGGGTAGGCTCTGCTGTCCAGTGTGCGATAGACCTTTGGGGTCAGTTTTTCAGGGCTCTCTGGAGCAGAAATCTCCTCCACTGCGTTGGTGCTGCGGCTTGCTCTGTGGGAAGTTCTGTTTTTTTTTTTTTTTAAGAAACCAATGTTCATTTTTCCATCAGCATTTTTTCCAACATTATTAGATCATCCGGGGTAAAACTTAAGACCACTCTGTGGTAGTTTCTACCCACTCAGTGGCCTGAGCAGTAGGAGCCACAGACCAGTCCTCAGTAGCTGGCTGAGCACTCCAGTCTTCAGTAGGGAACTGCTGAATGGGTACGGAAGGCACCTGTACTCCCTCAGACCAATCAGCCACTTCAGGCTGAGTAGCAGTGAACTCTGGGGCAGGTGCAGTCCATTCACCTTGAAACTCCTCCTTTTTCACTGCCTTCTCAGCTGCAGCCTGCTCTTCCTTTTCAATCTCCTCTGGATCCCTGTAGAAGTAAAGATCAGGCATAACCTCCCATGGGTGTTCACAGGAGATGGTGCCATGCATATATAGGACTTCATGGGCCAGCATCCACCACATCAGACCCACTGAGTGAGCTCCCTTGTTGTTACATGGAATGGCAATGTCCACATAGCTCAGTGCGGAGTCTGTGTTGCACAGTGCAATGGTTGGAAGGTTAACATATGATGCTTCAATCAGAGACTGATGATCTGCCGGAGGATCAGTGACCACCAAGAGGCGGGGCTCCCTGAAAGCTGCCTGGATCTGGTTAGTGAAGGTGCCCGGTGTGAAACGTCCAGCAACAGGCGTAGCACCAGTGGCAGCAGCAAATTTCAGAACAGCTCACTGGCCAGTGTTCCTGGATGAGATGACACTAACATCAGCTGGGTTTTCAATGGCAACAATGGCACGAGCTGCCAGCAGAAGCTTTTCCCAAGTTCTCTTTAAGTTAATGATGTAGATGCCATCACTCTTCCTTTTGTAGATGTACTGTTCCATCTGGAAGTCCAAATTGGTGCCACCCAAATGGGTTCCTGCAGCAAGGAATTTGAAGACATCCTCCTCCTTCATCTGCAGGATATCTAGGGCTCCGGACATCATGAAAGTTTCCCTTTAAAGTTACGACAGAAACCAAGTACAACACCGTATGGAGCCCTGTTCGAGGTAGCATGGAAAGGGCGGGGAGTTCTTTTTGCAGGAAATTTATGGCCTTTGGATTTGGAGCTAGCATACGTGGGTCTTTCTACTCTGCCATCTTGGCTCCTCCCCTTCCTTGATAATTTCTTGAAGGATGATGTCTAGATTCTTTTTTTTATCTTGGCGTTCAGGTAGTCCAAAAACTTTAAAATTGTCTTTCCTGGATGTATTTTTCAGGTTAGTGAATTTTCCAATGAGATATTTCACAATGTCTGCTATTTTTTCATTCATTTGACTTTGTTTTATAATTTCTTGATTTTTCATAAAGTCAGTAGCTTTCATCTGCTCCATTCTAATCTTTAAGGAATTATTTTTTCCAGTGAACTTTTGGGCCTCCTTTTCCATCTAGCTTTTTAGGGAATTCTTTTCCTCATTGGGTTTTTGGATCTCTTTTACCATTGGATTAGTCTATTTTTTAAAGTGTTATTTTCTTCAGCATTTTTTTGTGTTTCCTTTAGCAAGCAGTTGACTCATTTTTCATGTTTTTCTTGCATCACTATTATTTCTCTTCTCAATTTTTGCTCTACTTTTCTTGCTTGATTTTAAAAATCCTTTTTGAGCTCCTCCATGACCTGAGATCTATTCATATTTTTCTTGGAGGTTTTTGGTGGAGGAGCTTTGACTTTGTTTTCTTCTGTTTGCATATTTTGATCTTCCTTGTCACCAAAGTAAGATTCTATAGTCTGATTCTTTTTCTGTTTTTTTCTCATTTTCCCAGCTATTTACTTGACTTTTAAGCTCTTTGTCAAGGTAATTCTCTGTTTCCAGTGGGGATGAGGGTGTCAGCTGCTTGATCTCCCCGCAGTCTGTGGGCCTACAACTTCAGAAATAGCTGTTGCCACCACCACTGCTGAAGCCACATGTTCCTCCTCTGCAGGCCCCTCAATTTCCTCTACCACCCTGAAGCTGGTGCCAGACCACTCTACTCTCTCACACAGGTCCCACAGGTTTTCTTCCATTGAACTTCCAGTTTGTCCTTGGCATTTTGGGGTCTTGAAGTCTGGAAGCTGCCACAGGCGCCTGAGATTCAGTCCCCCTATGGTCTGCTCAGGTCCCATCTGTGCCATTGTGACCCACACTAGACTAAACTTTTCTCCAAGGATGGCATGATAGACACTGCCCAGCCACATTCCAGGCTGTCTTGGACTAGAGATTTGTTTCACTTCATCATTCTGTGGGTTCTGCAGCATCTCAGGAATATCCTGACTGCAACATCCTGCCTGGAATCCTAGCTCCAAGGTCCCCAAGGCTCAATTATAGGTTTGGTAAAAATAATTGTCTGCTCCTAGAAAATGAGGACAAATGAGCTAGAACAAACAGAAATACCCCAAGCTCATTTCTCAGGACCAAAGGTTTAAAAATGAGAGCAAGGGAAGGAAGCCTTTTCCTCCCTCACTAGTTCAGTTGATGGTGTGTATTCATCCTTCATTGCTGAAGAAGACCATGTCATCAGAGAAATGATGGCATGACTTACACTTGACTTTGTTTTTGAGTGAGGGAGGGTTGTGCAGGTCACCAGCCTCACTTTTCCTCCAGTGACCAGATATTCATCAGGATGACTAGAGATGACCCAGGATGAGGCAACTAGGGTAAAGTGACTTGCCCAAGGTTACACAGCTAGTGAGTGTCAAGTGTCTGAGGTGCAATTTGAACTCAGATCCTCCTGACTCCTGCACTGGTGCTCTATCCACTGCACCTGAGCTATGGATGAACAGGACAGATGAAAAGAGTGCACAGGAAGGAGTAAGCCTGTCTCAGTTTGATAATTTTAAAGATGCAGCCTATGCCAGATATGCAGCTAGTTGAAGGATGCTACTCCTACCTATGTGGTAGAGGAACCTTGGATATTTGCTCTCAGAAGCAGAGTGCCTCCATGTTAAGTGATTTGATCATGGTCCTAAACCCTCATTACACAAGCAAAGCCTCATCTTCTTATGTCCTCTCAGGACTTCACACAATGTTTTGCATATCATGCATTTGCTAGTAATATTTTTAGAATAAGTGTTATTAGTTACTGACATCTGAATTTGGCTTCATTTTTTCATGTCTTTCTTAAAGCAAAGTTTTATGGGGCAGGAGCAGAGGGTGGAGGAGAGGAGATATAACAGCCCAGAGGAAGCATATTATTTGCCATAGGAATGCCACTGTGAGAGGGGAAGGTGTGTTTGAAAAGAGATCTCTTCAGATAACAAATATAAATGTGTGTTTGTACTCTTTTTTGCCTAGGGTTGACCCTGGATATAGATTAAGAGAGTACATCAGAAGGAATGTTGATATGAAGGCATTGGTGACCATGGGAAAAGGTTTCTCTATAGACTTATAAAAAGCTAGGAATAAAAGAGACCTTAGAGGTCATCTAATTCAACTTATTCTTTTTACAGATAGGAAAACTGAGGCCCAGAGATAGGCAGTGACATGCCTAAAATTTCAAATTAGTGGCAGAGCCAGTATTAGATGTCTGCTTTACTCATATGAAAACCTATATTGTTTTCATCATGACAGCCAGTTGTCTTTCTACCTTGTACACCATTTCCCCGCAATCATATAATATGCTTAATATGCTTCCCTAACACAGATGCAGTCAGAATTCCAATTTCCTCCTGAGGGATTGTCCAGTTCAATGCAAAAACCCTTCCAGAATCAGAATGGGGAAGGGGTTTCTGCTAGAGACAGGCATAGCCATTGACCTTGGAGAGTATCCTGACATGTGGCAATGAATCCACCCACCTTCCTCACCCTTCTGGGATTTGGCCAGAAACTTTGGGGTTGCTAGACTGTCAGTCAGGGAGCATCTCACAAAATAACAATGATTTCATCTTAGATGATAAAGAGCCATCAAAATGCCAAGATAGATACCAGCTGGAAATACTTACACGCCTTGGGGAGGACATTCATTTTTAATTAATTGCAACCTCGCTAATTGATGACAATGCAAATGCACTAAGTTTTACTAAATCTTTAATTGCCAATGAGAGAGAACTCCAAGTAGGTCTGAGCCTGGGAAGTGCTTGTGAGCAACATGGAGTCCAAAGCACCTGCTAGAAACAAAGTCTGGGAAATGGGAACTAACAAGTATTCATTAAGGGAGAGAGTTGAATCAGCTGTACAACTGACCACTTGAATATCTCTGGGTGCCAGAATGTTTGGGGGCATGGTCAAGATCATATTGTTTTTTCACCATTTGCTAATGAGCTACAGATCATAGGGACTTTCTCATTTTCACTTCTTTCTATTATACAACCCAGCTGTATCTCTTTTTAAGCAAATTTGATTCATTCAGGCATACACAAACTTATAAAGGATTTGTGATTATTATCTCTTTGAACCTCACAATCATGGGAGGTAGGTGTTCTACTATTCCCATTTTGCACATGAGGACCCTGAGGCAAACAGAGGCCAAACAACTAGTAAGTATCTGAGGCTGGATTAGAATTCAGATCTTCCTGACTCTAGATCTGGCATTCTATGCACTGCAACACCTACCTGCCTTAAAACATTCTTCACATACACATGCAAGTTAAATAACTTGCCCAGAGTCACACAGCTAATAAAGTGTCCAGGACAGAATTTGAATGTCGGTGTTTATGACTATTACAGTATGTTCCTCCAGCAGTGGAGAATTCTTCCTACTTTTACAGCCTTTGGGAGAACTTGCTCATGCCCACATTGCATGTGTATGTGAAAAAAGTTTTTAAGACAGGTAGGTGTTTTGGTGCCTCAGTTGACTCATCTGTCAAGGAATTGGATTTGATGGTCTCCAAGATCTTTTAGCTCTAAATGTATGATCTGATCTGATAATTGTTCTGCTGCCTACAAAATATCCTGTCTCCTTTATTACCTCTTTCTTATGTGAATATGATCTAGGTTTCTCAAAGATTATGTGTGTTACCTGACCAAAAGTTTGAATTGCTTTATCTGTTATAAACTGTATTAAAAAAAAAAAAGACTGTGTGTGTTTAGTACAAGCTCTGACAGATTTTACCAAAGTTGCAAAAGTCATAAATATAAGCCCAATAACTATTGTCTGAGCATCAGCCTAACTAAGCTTGGAACAGTTTATCTCCAGAAGGTTGGCTACAGGTACTGCCTTTTTTTAAAGCTACAGTAATTACTAGTTCTTTGCATTTACTTTTTGTATACTTACTTATGCACATGCCATCTCCCTTGATAGATTATAGGGGCAGGTAGATGGCACAGTGGATAGAGCACTGGGTTTGGAACCAGAAAGACTCAACTTTATGAAGTCAAATCTGGTCTCAGACACTTAACATCTGTGTGACCCTGGGCAAGTCACTTAGCCCTGTTTATTTCAGATCCTCATCTGTAAAATGAGCTGGAGAAGGAAATGGCAAACCACTACAGTGTCTCTGGAAAAATCCCAAATGGGGTCATGGAGAGTCAGACATGACTGAAAATTGACTTAACAAACAAAAATGACTTAACAAACAAACATTTCCCTGGTAGAACAGAAGCATCTTGAGACCAGGGATTGCATCATTTAAAAAAAAAATCTGTATCCCCAGCATATAGCACAGTGCTAGGTATATAGCAGGAATTTATTAAATACTTGCTGTTTGAGTAAATAGGCAAGTCATAAATGAGGGGTAAGCCTGCCTAGGGTCAGCAGTAAGACGACAAGTTGCAGAAGAAATTCTGATTCTCTCTGGCACTGTTACTCACTAATATTGTTAATACTATCTTTGTTACTATTATTAATTGTTAATAGTTGTTACTGTTACTATTATTTAATATTGGGTTTTTTCATATTTCATAATAATATTTCATATTATTATTTCATAATGGGTTTCCAGACCCCCTTGGAGTGTAGTAGGGGTTTGTACCACTTCCATCAGATGGAATATCCATGTAGCAAACAAAAGAAAGCTGCCTCCTGGAGAACTATGCTGATAGATAATGGAGACAGGGTGTTCTCCTGTAACTGTCTCTGATTTCATAACTGGTTATGGTCACCTAGCCCACATGATGAAAGGGAAACTCCTTGGTTGCCTTAGAGGCATGTGAAAAGGATTTTCAGCTTTCACAGCTTTGTCTTTGCCTCTCTCTTGGTTGCTTTTCATTTTATTGTCAGCCGTCAGTGGAGTGACAGTGCTATAAAGGAGAGGAAGGGCCATGAGGCTTTCATTTTCTTGTGAGGTCATATAGTCCCTGAGAAAGAGGGTCTACTTGACCTTTTTGGTGGCTATTTTTAGTGCTCAGAGCAGGAAGTAGAGTCTCTGATCTTGGGAGTTTCAAAGACTAGGAAAGTGAGCTAACAGGAATGCAGGAATAAGGATTTAGGTGGAGTTTTGCAGACAGTATCATTCGTCTATGCCCTGAAGAATAAGGAGTCAAAATGTATTGTCAGGAGTGACCTTTGGGACCCTGCCCAGTGGAAAAACTCTTCGGGCAGAGAAGCTACCTTCAGACAAGAACTGGGTGCGACCAATGCTATCTAGGAACTGCAGAGCTAAGTTATGAGGTCAATCCCTCCTGCTCCAATAGACAAGATGTTGCATAGAGGTTATGGCCCAAGATACTGGTGAAAATGTCTATCTGTTTATAGTATGTCTTTAAAATAATTATACCTTTATAAAACCCAATTGATATTGTGTTTATATGAAAAAGAAGGTGCCAATTTTTTGCCCCCTGAAGGAGAGGGAACATAGCCTATTTTTAAATCAATAAGCTTTCATTTCTTTCCCTACCACTCACCTCTAATTTAAAAGGAAAAACCCTTGTAACAAATATGCATAGTTAAGCAAAACAATTTCCTACATTATCCATGTCCAAAACTGTGAGTTTCTTTCTGGAGCTTGAATCCATCACCTCTCTACCAGGAGGAAGGTTGTATAATTCACCAATCCCCTTTGATCTTCCCATTGATCCAAGTTCTTACGGTAGAGGATTTTTCTCATGGAAAATTTGTCATGCTAATGAAGTTACAGATCTGTTCCAAAAAAAGATGACACTCACAAGGATCATCTACAAGGATGTAAAGTGTCACAGTCTGCACCAATGGAAGGTAGCCACACTAATAAAATCAATTTCCTTAAGTATTAAAGTATGCATTAAAGACACATTGAATGAATGACACACAATGAATATTATCATAAAAACAATGTAAATGGTAATGTTGGTTCCAAAATCAATATGCAAAAAGCTATACAACTCCTAAGAGCTGTAAATAACCACCCTATCCCCTCCTCCAAAATCTGGAAACCAGCTAACTCATCATAAGAATTATTTTTAAATTAATTGATTTATTTATTTTTAGTTTTCAACATAAACTTTCACAAGATTTTGAGTTTCAAATTTTCTCCCCATCTCTCCCCTCCAACCATCCCTTTCTGATTATATTCTGATTACTCCTTTCCCCAACCTGCCCTCCCTTCTTTCATACCCCCTCCTTTTTCTTATTTCCTTCCCCTCTATTTTCTTGTAGGGCAAGATAGATTTCTATACCCCATTGTCTGTATGTCTTATTTCCCAGTTGCATGTAAAACACTTTTTAAAATTTGTTTTTAAATGTTTGAGTTACAACTTCTCTCCCTTCCTTTTGAGATTTCCTTTGAGAAGGCAAGCAATTTAATATAGGTTACACATGTGTAGTAATGCAAAACACTGCCATAATAATCATGTTGGGAAAGGTTGACTACATTTTCTCTCCACCCTATCTTGTTCCCCATTTATTCTATTCTCTCTTTTGACCCTGTCCCTCCTCAGAAGTGTTTACTTGTATTTATCCCCTCCTTCATTTGCCCTCCCTTCTATCATCCCCCTTACCTCCACTCATACCCTTCCCACCTACTTTCCTGAAGTGTGAGATAGATTTTCATACCAAATTGAGTGTGCATGTTTTCCCTCCTTAAGCCAAATCTTATGAGAGTAAGGTTCACTCTTTACCTCTCACCTCCCCACTCTTACCCTGTATTGAAAAAAGGTTTTTCTTGCCTCTTTTATGTGAGAGATAATTTACCCCATCCTATTTTCCCCAATATATTCCTCCTCTCTCACCCTGTAATTTTATTTTTTTAGATATCATCCTTTCATATTCAACTCACCCTATGCCTTCTGTCTCTGTCTCTCCCTCTCTCTCTCTGTCTCTCTCTCTTTTTCTCTGTCTCTCTCGATTTATCTCTATCTGTATATAATCTCTCCAACTACCCTAATACTGAGAAAAGTCTCAAGAGTTACAAATGTGATCTTTCCATGTAGTAATGTAAACAGTTCAACTTTAGTAAGTCCCTTTTGATTTCTCTTTCCTGTTTACTTCTTCATGCTTCTCCTGATTTTTGTATTTGAAAGTCATATTTTCTATTCAGTTCTGGTTTTTCATCAAGAATGCTTGAAAGTCCTCTATTTCATTGAATGACTCCATTTTTCCCCCTGAAGCATTATACTCAGTTTTGCTGAGTAGGTGATTCTTAGTTTTAATCCTAGCTCCTTTGACCTCTGGAATATCATATTCCAAACCCTTCAGTCCCTTAGTGTAGAAGCTGATTAATCTTGTGTTATCTTGATTGTGTTTCCACAATACTCAAATTATTTCTTTCTGACTGCTTGTAATATTTTCTCCTTGACTTGGGAGCTCTGGAATTTGGCTACAATATTCCTAGGAGTTTTCCTTTTAGAATCTCCTTCAGGAGGCAATCAATGGATTCTTTTAATATCTATTTTGCCCTCTGGTTCTAGAATATCAAGGCACTTTTCCTTGATAATTTCTTGAAGGATGATGTCTAGGTTCTTTTTTTAACCTGGCTTTCCAATGATTTTTTCCAATTATTTTGGGAAAAAACATGTCTTTCCAATAATTTTTAAATTGTCTCTCCTAGATCTATTTTCCAGGCCAGTTGTTTTTCCAATGTCTGCTATTTTTTAATTCTTTTGGCTTTGTTTTATAATTTCTTGGTTTCTCATAGTCATTTGCTTCTGTCTGCTCCATTCCAATTTTGAAGGAATTATTTTCTTCAGTGAACTTTTGGATCTTCTTGCCCATCTGGAGAATTCTGCTCTTTAAGGCATTTTTCTCCTCATTGACTCTTTGGATCTCTTTTGCCATTTGGGTTAATCTATTTTTTAAGGTGTTATTTTCTTCAGCAATTTTTGTGTCTCCTTTAGCAAGCAGTTGACTCATTTTTCCTGATTTTCTTGCATCACTTTCATTTCACTTCCCAATTTCTCTTCCTCTTTTTCTCTTACTTGATTTTCAACATTCTTTTTGAATTCTTCCATGGTCTGAGACCAATTCATATTTTTCTTGGAGTTTTGATTTTGTTGTTTCCTTCTGGTTGTATGTTTTGATTTTTCTTGTCGCCAAAGTAAGATTTTAGTCTCATTTTTGTTTCCTGTTTTTGAGTATATCACTAGCCAAATATTTGACTCTTTGTCAAGGTAGTTCTCTGCTTCCAATGGGGGTAGGGAGAAGATGTACTGTCAGCACTTGTTTTCCCCACAATCTGTGGCCCTAGAGCTCCAGAAACAGCTGGTGCTACTGTTCCTGCTACTACTGCAGCTGCTGTAGGCTACTCTGCCACCCTGGAACTTTGTCTGGACCACTTTGTCCTCAGCATTTTGGGGTGGTGAAGCCTGGAAACCACCAAGGGTGTCAATGATTCAGCCACCCCACACCCCTCCCCCAGGCCTGCTCAGGTCCCATCTGTTCCTGCAGCCCATGCTGGACCGAGCTTGGCTCCCACACCTATGCAATAGACAATAAATGCTCCCTGTTGACCTTCCATGCTGTTTTGTGCTGGAGATTTGCTTCACTCCATCATTCTGTGGGTTCTGCAGCTTCAGAATTTGTTTAAAGTAATTTTTAATAGATATTTGGCTGGGTTTTGGGGGAAAACTCTGAAGTCCCTGCTTTTACTTTGACATCTTCACTCCACCCCCTCATCATAAGAATTGTAACGATTTCCTGAGGATGATGAAGCAAATGAAGTAGCAAGAACTTCAGTGCAGGAGAGTGAATAGAGCTCCCAAAACTTGATGGGTTGCAGAGGATGAAATAATACTAGTGAGACAGAAGTATATCATGGAAGCCTGGGTTCAATAGCAGGATATTGATAGAGCACAAAAGGGTCAACATGACAAGAATCTCCAGCTCTAAATGCTAGAGAAGTGGGTAAACTGAGACATAAAAAGGCACAGAGCAACAATGTAGAGAAGCAAACCATGTCCTTAAGTCATACTGGAAGTTATATGGAGCCTGAAGATCCATGGTCCAAGAGGGGAGGTAAGAGGAGAATTAACTCTCTAACAATCCCTCTTTGGGGAAGACTCCAATCCAAGATGTTATAAGTTTGGGAAACTGTATAAAACCCCAGGAAAGGAAAAAGTGACCCCAGGGTATAACTCTCTAGAATGACTGAATTTTTTCCTTCATGCTAGAAGGAGTGAGGAGGTCAAACAGGTTTACTATGTCTAGAATAAATATGCAGGGCCCTGGGAGAGAAGAGATTCAGCAGAGAGGGAAAATTTCCTTCTTTCCTTCCTTCCTTCCTTCCTTCCTTCCTTCCTTCCTTCCTTCCTTCCTTCCTTCCTTCCTTCCTTCCTTCCTTCCTCCCTCCCTTCCTCCCTCCTTCCTTGTTTACTTCCTTCTCTTTCTTTCTTTCTTTCTTTCTTTCTTTCTTTCTTTCTTTCTTTCTTTCTTTCTTTCTTTCTTTCTTTCTTTCTTTCTTTCTTTCTTTCTTTCTTTTTCTTTCTTCCTTTCTCTTCCTTCCTTTCTCTTTCTTCCTTCCTTCCTTCCTTCCTTCCTTCCTTCCTTCCTTTTTATTGAAAAGATAGGAGACAATGGGTGTGAAATACTGCATATACTGATATTTGTAAAGTTTGGTTTACAAGTGTTACACATGATTAATGATTGGTTTTACTGAACTGCTTTTAAAAAAGGTTTTGTTACCTGGGATGGTTTGTTTATAGGAGGGAGAGAGAGGGTATATATTTGAAAATGAAGGTGATATAAAAGCAAATTGTCAAAGTAAAATTTAAAAATGCACAATTGATTTAGGTAGAATTCAGTTATAACTTTGTTTCCTCTGTGATAGTTTCTGACCCCTGCACCACAAAATAAAAATTAAGATTCTTCACCCTTGTCTCAGACAGCAGGGATAAATAATTCTCCCTTTTTAGAGTGCCATAATATTCTAAAGATTTACACCAATGATCAAAAAATCTTAGACTTAGAAAGGATTTTAGATATGACTTAATCTCCATTCTCTCTCTGTCTCTGTCTCTATTTGTCTCTCTCTCATATAAAATTCATCCATCATTTCACAGGCTTCCCAGCCCTGAAGGAGATGACTTTTTACAATACGTTTGTTTCACCAAATTAGAAACTTCTAAGGAAGAACACCTAGATCTAATTTATAACTGGATTTAAATTTCAAATGATGGACCATGAGAATGTTTTGCCTGGGGAAATAAAGACTTGGGGGACTCATGATGGCTGTCTTCAATTATTTGAAGGGTTGACTTGTGAAAGAGGAATTAGTAGAGCTAAATTTAGCAACTTTTGCCCTAGAGCAAGTGTTACAAAAACTATACAGGGTTGAGGTAGGGAATCCAGAAAGAGAACAGTAATGACACTGTTAGGTTAAAGGGCATGGGCACTGAGGAGTAGGCAGACCCAGGCCATTGAAGAGCTCACACAGGTTACAATCTCATGGGGGACAAAGTTACTAGGGATTCCTACTTTAATTATTTTTGCTAATTAGGTGCTGAATGCAGTGTTTTCTAGCTGCCTTAAGGACTACAAGACTTTCAATGGCCCCACACTACTTGAGACTAAGGATTAAGCATTTTTCTGATGGTCCCAGAAAGTGAGGGTCCTTAGATTAATCTGTGTGTGTGTGTGTGTGTGATGAACTCCTCTGGTCTGGTGATGCCTTCTTAAAATAATATTTTTAATGCATAAAATAAAAGATGTAGGATTACAAGGCAAATGAATTTGATTGAAATAGTTATCAAAATATTAAAAAAAACAAATTCAGAGAAAGAAAACTGACAGATATATACAAAAAATTTGCATACATACATATGCATATGTGTGTATACATACATACATATATGTATATATATGTTTACATTTAATGGTAGCCATCTATGGGGGAGGGAAGAAAAAAAGAAAAAATAAATTTTCATGATAACTTTATTATATATTTAAAAGGATTAGCAAGTTGTATATAATAGATTTGCAGTTCCATGTGTAATTATCTTTTTATATTATATGTGCATATATGTGTATATATACATATAGAAACATATATATGTATGTATAAAATTCATGTGCTTTCTAAAATCTAGTTACCAACAAATTGAAGGTCTGTAGACTTTTAGCAGAATCACTGCTAAAAAGTAAAAGCAGGAACAACGGGTAGAAGGTGCAGCAAAATAGAGTTTGACCTTGATGTAAGGAAATATTTCAAAGAATTAGAGTTCCAAATTGGACAGTCTGCCTCAGGAAGCTATTGGTTCTTCAGCACTGAAAATTTAAAGCAGAAACCCAATGACCATTTGTGGGGAGTACCTTTAGAGAGAATTTGAGTTCAAATATGGGATTTAGAGCTAGAAGTGACCTTAGAAGTCATCTAGTCAACCAACACTCTCATTTTACAAAAGAAAAACTTGAGGCCCACAGTCAGGTAGTGACTCACCCAAGGTCATGATAATAGATTTTAAAGCTAGAAGGCACCTTAAACCCCAGCTAATCCAAACTCATTTTACAGATGAGCAAACAAGCCTAGGGAAAATGTGACTCATCTAAGGTCACACAGATAAGAAAATAGTTTGCAAGATTTGAACTCAGGTCCCATGGCTCCAAATCTAATAGTTCTTCCACTGCACCCTAAGGCTGAAAGTGACAGATTCAGGACTGGGTGTTCTGCAGTCAAATCCTGGGTTTTTTCCTCTAGAGCATATTCTAATACAGCAGAGAGAAAGAAGGGTGTACGGACTGGGGGAGAAAATATCGGAGCAGCATTTATATCTGAAGCAAAGCGACTGACTGAAGCAGTAAAGTGAAGCAAACGTTGAATAATGCAGCAGGTTTGTTACACTGTTACAATCACGGTGACATGTAGGGTCGAGTTAATTGTGCCTGTCATTTAAGTACCAAGAGGTTGGCACTCAACGCTTAGAGACTGCCACTTAGCAGGCAGAATGGGCTGAACTGCAACCCTGGAGTGCCCCCTGGTGTCTCAAGAAGGAATGTGATGCCGGAGAGTTAACAGCTGGAGGAGATGGGGTTGATGGTTTCTAAGGCAGAAAGAACCCAGAACCTGAGCCCTCCCAACTATTCCAGGCTCCCAGCAAATATCATTCAGTCTCTGTGATTTCAGTTCCTAACTGTATGAAATGCACAGGTACGATCCACAATCTTCAATGGGACCTGATTTAAGGGATCCTGGGAAGCTTTCACACTCTGCCCCAAATGACCATGGAATTTGTTCATCTATTTGTCCAATTGTGTTAAACATTGGCCGGTATGAATTGGCCAAATCGCAGTGCCTATCTGGGCCTCAGTTTTCTCATCTGTAAAGTGAGGAGGTTGAAATGGATGATGTCTCATTTCTGAGGTCTCTTCCAGGTCTAAACCTATAATCCTATGATGTGCTATGTGTGAGGCACCATTGTAGAACCTGAGGCAGGAAATCTGGTGATGTTAAAGGAGTGTTGGCATTAAATCCAATAGATCAATATTTTAGATTCTGCCACTTATGAACTATTGATCTCAAGCAGGTCATGTAACCCAATTATTTTCAGATTAGGAAACTGAGTCCCTGAGAAGGTGGTTTAGGTGACCTCAAGTCCTTTCCATTTCTGACATTGTGGGATATGGGTGTTAATAATGATAATAATAACTCACATTTATGTCACAGAATCAAAAAAGAGAGTCTGGAAGAGATCTCAGAGATCATTCAGTTCAGCATACAGAAAAAGAGGGACGGCCTTCCAGGGTAGTCAAGTCCTCTTTTGGATAGCTTTAATTGTTAGGAGGGTTTTTAAAATACTAAGCTTAAATCAGCCTCTCTACAACTCTAAGTACTAGGTCTTTCTGGAGTCAAGTAGAATAAGTCTAATTCCTTTCCATTTGATTACCCGACAAATGCATGACATCTTAAAGTCATCGGTTGTCATTTGGAAGAGAACTTGGAGGTTTTCTCAGTCAATTCTATCATTTTATGGATGAGGAAACTATAGCATAAGGAACTGAATTTATTTGTCCAAGGTCATGTCCCTATCAAGTAGCAGGATCACAATTGAGATTTACATTTCAAAGATAGCTTATAAAATTTATAGCAGGCCAATGGGGAGAGAGGATAGAAAAGGAAATAAAAAAAATAATGTTGGGCCCAGAAAATAACATAATACGCTAGCAACAGTCTGTTTAGGAAATAATAGAGCAATACTATCACCTCCTTGGTTCTGGAAACTTTGCCTTTAAAAAAAAAAGCAGTTTAAGATAATTTTAGTTTTTTTAGTCAATTATATCACACTGTTGAAAAGCAATATGGATAGAGTGTTAGAGCTATCGTATAGAACAGTGATCTAAAGACTCCTAGGAGTCATCCTGACCCTTTCAAGGAGGTTGTGAGATTAAAAAACTTTTCACAATGATGCAAATGAAAAGTCAGAGGCAGAGTTTCAGGGTAATTAATGATCAATTTATTAATTAGGTTAGCAAATAATCAATAAGTTAACGTCAGTGGCTTTCTCAATGACCAAAGACCCCACATGGAGGTCCTTAAATATTTAAATACCTTTGGGAAAGGGTGTGTCCCTGAGACTGAAAATCAACTGTGATTGATTAACAATTAATGAGGGGGTGGACATATTAATGAAGAGGTGGGCGAAGAGTTTTTAGCTCCTGCTGGTGAGGATGTGCCTGGATGCGAATCAGCTGCTTCCAGTTATCTAGACAAAGGAACCCATCTCCACTCAGACCAATCAAATTGTTGAACAATGGGATGGAATTCACCTTGAATAGATTCTCTTTGTCCTTTAATCAGAAATAATCCCTCCCAGTTGGGTAGGGTCCTGGCAAGATGGAGGAGAAGGTCTCATTGTCAGCCCTGTCCTTCATAAGGGACTGGCTTTGAATGAGGAAAAACTCCACTAATAACTAACCTCCTAATAACTGGTTATTATTAATAAAAAAAGAGGATCTTTAGATCCCATATAGGTTATTAATTCAATAAGAAAAAAATCATTTTTCTCAACAATGATGCTATGTGGTTTTAGTTTCTAATATGGTAAATTTCAATAGCTATATCTCAAATTAAAAAGAAACTTTTTGGGGGTGGAATCTTAAAATAATTTTTAGAAGTCTAAAAGGGGCCCTGAGACCCAAACAACTTGTCTAGAAGACCTACATTAATATTCCACCTTTGACACAATAGCTTTGGGGCCATTCATAAATAACTTCACTATTCCCAATCTTAGATATTAAGACTTTTCTACTAAATGATATATAGCATGAGATCTGTAGTAGGGAGTTCCCATAATGGATTGTAATCAAACTACTCATGTTGAGTTTGTAGTCCACTAACCTTTCTCCAACTCTGAATTCCAACAAAATGGTTTCTAAACATACCTACCCACTTTTATACTAAGGAGCCTCCCCGCCCAAGATGGAGACTTTCTTATTTCTCCCTATTGCATTTCATCTTATCATACTCTCTTCTAACAGTGCCACTGCCTTGGTGTAGGCCTTCATGACTTTACATCTGGATTATTGAAATAGCTTACCCTGAATTACAAGTTTGTCGTCTTTCGGTACCTTGATGATGAGGGTCTCCAAAAGCTTTTCTCTTTCCTCATCGAGGTTTGTCATAGTGGAAGCATGCACATTGATGATGCTGGCAAGAGTAAAGTAGAGGCAGGACTTTTTGTTTGTAGATGATTGTACACTCAATGCAGCCTCCAAGGCTGAGATACAACAGAATTTGGATTTATTTGCTGCCGTTTGTGCTCATTTTACTCTGACATTCAACACCAAGAAAACAGAAGTTCTCCACCAGCCAGTGCCACACCATCACACATGGAACGATTTCTTACAGCAAATGGAGAAAGTTTGAGTGCTATATATATGTAAATTCACTTATCTTGGCAGTATATTTTCCAGTGATAGATGATGAGGTTAATGCAAGAACTGCCAGAGCTAACTGAGCATTTGGGAGGCTCTGAAAGAAGATATGGGAAAGAAGAGGTATTAGACTGCCTACCAAATTGAAAGTCTGCAGAGTTGTGCTGATTTCATTGTTGTACGCCTGTGAAACCTAGACAGTATATTAGCGCAATGCCAGAAAATAGAACCACTTCCATGTGAATTGTCTCAGAAAGATTTTGAGGATTACCTGGCAAGATAATACTGGACACTGACATCTTCTTTCAAGCTGAGTTGCCTAGCATTGAAACCCTACTGCAGAGAATCAACCCCAATGAACTAGCTACATAGCCTGGTAGCTTGAATGCCAAATTTATCTAAAAGACGGTTTTATGGAGAACTTGAGGCAAGGGATCACATGGCAATTAGAAGCAGTTGTTCAAGGACATTCTTAAGATGTCTCAGAAGAGTTTTAGTATTGATTGTGAGACATGAGATATGTTGGCTCAGGATTGTCCTGCATGGCATGCCTGAGTCAAAGAAGATACTGTGCTCTATGAGCAAAGTAGAATCACAGTACAGGAAAAAAATGTGAGATGTGCATATCTAGAGATATCTCCATCTCAAACATTCAAATGGACTGTTTGTGCCTGACCTGCGACAGAGCCTTCCAATATTATTTGAACTGATCAGCCACAGCTGAACACACTGTACCTTGACTCCAACATTGTGATGTCATTGGCCCTCTCAAGTCTTTCCGTACTTCCAACCATACACTATTCAAGTATCAAACTAATCTTCCCAAAGTCTAGGTCTGACCATGTTATTTGCCAATAAAGTCCAGGAGCTTCCCATTACCTCCAACATCTGATATAAAATCCTCTGTTTTGACTTTTAAAACCTTTTATAACTTGACCTTTCTTACTCTCCTCCATGTGCTCTATGATCCAGTGGTACTGGCCTATACTTATTGTTCCTTGCACAACACACTCCATCTCCCATACTCTATGCATTTTTGCTATATGGTCTCAATGCTTGGAATGCTCTGTTTCCTCAAATTTGCTTCCTGGCTACCTTCAACTCTCAGCTAAAATCCTGTCTTCTAAGAGAAGCTGTTCTGATCCTCCTTAATAGTAGTACCTTCCTTCTAAAATTATCTGCAATCTTACCTGTGTAGATCTTGTTTGTACATGATCATTTGCTTCTTGTCTGTCTTATTAGACTATGAACTCCTTGAGAGCAGGGCCAGGAACTCTTGGTTGTTATTATCATTGTTGTTTGTTTTGGGGTGTGTGTGTGTGTGTGTTTGTGTACCTGGTGCTTAGCACAATACTTGGCACATAGTTGGCACTGAATCAATGCATATCAATTTGATCTAATTATTTGATTTGACCTGAAGTTTGTTTATTAATTTCTTTTAAGATTTTGCCTTCCAACATGTTAATATGTCTTCCTAGTTTTTTACCATTCGTATTTCCTGCAAATTTGATAAATGTCTATGTCTTTATACAAATTATTGCTAAAGATGTAAAACAGTACAGGACTAAGAACAGATCCCTGGGATATTACACTAGATACCTCCTTCCAAGATAACATTGAATGATCAATTACCACTCAGCCAGGTCCTAATCCACCTAACTTTTTCATCTGGCCAAAATCTCCATATTATTCACCAAAAAAAGTGTGAGAGATGTTGTCAAAAGCTTTGCAAAAATCTTGATCAACTATATCTGTAGCAAGTGCCACTTTTTTTTTCTAGGCATTCCTTAACCGCATCTTGAGTAGCAGGTTATAGAATTTTGACAGGAATCAAAGCCAAACTCAGTGATCTATAGTTTGTAGATTCCATTCTTTTCAATCTCATTGTAAAACTGTGAAAATTGCCCTTCTCTAGTCTTAACAAATTTCTTCATTCTCCTTCGGGTTTCAGAGGTCACTGACAATAAGTAGTTCACCAATCACATCAACTGATTCCTTCATGACCTTGGGATGTTGTTAAGGTAGCTATCATAATTTAAACCCATTAAAGGCAACTCCAACCTCTTCACTTATTTTGAGTTTCAGCTCCCTTATGGCCATTTTTTTTGTCCTATCTTCCTTTATGGAAAACATCTTCCTTGATGGAAAAAGTGAAAATAAAATAAGTGAAGCACCTTTGCCTTCCCTTTGTCATTTGTTATTTCATCTACTCCTAGGCACTGCCCCTACTTTCTTCTGCCTCATCTTTTTCTAAATAGCTTTTTTTTTTGCAGCTTATTAATACAGTATTTATTTTTCTTCCCTCTGTCAAACCCTGAGCCTGTGGCTTTCCCCAGGACCACCTGGTAAGATGGAGGGGGAGGTATTCACAGGCTGCAAGAGACATGAAAGGACCAGGACGAGGAGGAACATTCAAAAATGTTGGGGGATAGAAATGGCTCCATTACATGGCGAAGAGGATGAGGAAGGCCACCATCAGGCAAAAGAGCCCCATGGCCTCAGACAGGGCAAAGCCCAGGATGGCGTAGGAAAAGAGTTGCTGCTTCAAGGAGGGGTTCCTGGCATAACCAATGATGAGACTTCCAAATACTGTCCCAATGCCAGCTCCAGAGCCAGCCACCCCCACAGTGGCAGCCCCAGCTCCAATAAACTTGGCTGCTGTGTCAACGTCCCTTGAGACTGCGCTAGTTTGGAATCCACATCTGGGGACAAGTGAGGTCAGGGGACCTGATGCTGCCAAAATGCTGAGGTTCTCATCTGTCTGAACCTCCGGCCGTTTTAGTACCACTGAAGATAAAGGTCTACTCAGTAGCTGAGAGCTGCTCCTCACAAGGGCAGGGGCAGAGATGAGCTTGGTGCAGGCATACATTCTCAAGGGGTGAGTGGCAAAGCTGAAGAGCTGCCGGCAGAGCAGAGGAGACAGAGAGGGGGCTCTAAATAGCTTTTAAAACTCCCTACCTCATCTTAATATGTTGGAATATTCTGTGTTATAAAGAATGATGAAAAGGTCAGTTTCAGAGAATCCTGGGAAGACTTGTATGTCAATTAAGTGGTCAATAAACATTAATTAAACACATTGCATGACAGGCACTGTGTTCAGCTCTAGAGGCAAAAAAAAGGGGGGGGGGGGAAGTTCCTGTTTTCTAGGTGCTCACACTCTATCGTGGATACAAGATGCAAACCACTAGATACAAATCAGATGAATACAGGAGAAATTGGAGGTCATCTTAGAAGGAATGTATTATTAGCTTTAAGGGGGATTGGGAAAAGCTTCTTATATAAGATGGAATTTTGTCTGAGACTTGAGGGAAGCCTGGAGAAGTTGCAAGATAAAAAAATAAACCCACAGAAATCACTGGCATTTCTGTATGTTACCATTTCTATATGTTACCGGGAAAGCAGGAATCTGTGAAAAAAAATTTTTTTTTAACAGCAAGCTTCTCTGATAAATGAACTCATCTCTGACATATATAGGGCACTGAGACAAATTTCTAGTAATAAGAACTATTCTTATTGATATATGGGTCAAAGGATATGAGCAGGCAGTTTTCAGAAGAAGAAGCCAAAGCTATCAATTGTCATAGGAAAAAATTGCTCTAAATAATTAATAAGGAAATGTAAATTAAAACAATTCTGAGGTACTGTTTCACACCTATCAGACTGGCTAACATGGAAGAAAGGGAGTATGACAAATTCTGGAGGTCATGTGGAAAAATGGTTACCTGAATACACTATTAGTGGAGCTATGAACCAGTTCAACAATTTTAGAGAACAATCTAGAATTATGACTATATAACTGCATACCCTTCAACCCACTGATACCACTTTTAGGTCTGTACTCCACAGAGATCAAAGAAAAATGAAAATGATCCATCCAAACAAAAATATTTATAGTAGCTCTTTTTATGATGGCAAGGAATTAGAAACAGAGGGACTGCCCACTGGGAATGACTGATCAAGTTAAGATATATGATTATGATGGAATGATACCATGTTGCAATAAATGATAAAATAGTTTCAGAAAAACCGAAGAAGACTTATATGAATTGATACAAAGTGAAGCAAGCAGAACCAAGAGAACACTGTACACAGTAACAGCAATATTCTAGAGACAATCAACACTGAGGAACTTAGCTTCTCTGAACAATATCAGTTCCAAAGGACTCATCATGATGAAAAATACTAATCACTTCCAGAGAAAGAACTCATGAATTCTGAGTGTAGATTAAAGCATATTTTTTCTTTCTTAAAAAGAAAGACCAACTGGAAGGTTTTTGCTGTAGTCCAGGCATGATAAGATGAAGGCCTGAAGCAGTGGTAGTAGTGTCAGAGGAGGGAAGAGAATATGTATAAGAGATGTTCTGAAGGTAGAATTGACAGGAGCATAAACTAACGTAAAGTGAGCAGAACAACCAGGACAATGTATATAATAACACTGTAGAGACAACTTTGGAAGACTTAAAAACTGATTAATGCTGTGACAGACAGCAACTTTGGAGGACAGATGATTAAGTGCGTTGTCTATCTCCTGACAGAGAAGTGATGGATACAGAATGCAGAATGATGCATGCATTTTTGGACATTGCTGATGTTGGTCTTTGTTTTGCTTGACTATGTATATTTGTTTAAAAGAAAGGTTTTGTTTTTCCTTTCTCCACCCCACCCCTGCCCAGGTGTGTGTGTAGGAGGGGAGGGGGAGAGAAATAAACGCTTCTGATCCAGTAGTGAAGGATGTGAATAGAGAGTCCCCAAATAAAGAATTACAAACTATTAACAATCATGAAAAATCACTAATAAGAAGAGAAATGTAAGTTTAAACAACTTTGGGGTTTCACTTCTCAGGCAGCAAAATCATAAAGATGATGAAAGATTAGGAATAGTCAATGTTGGATAAGTTGTGGAAACATGGGTATACTAATGCATCGTTTGTGGAGCTGTTTTTACTTTGCAATTACTTTGAAAAGAAATTTGGAACTATGCAAATTAATGAATAAAATTTCTATACCCCTTGACTTCAGTTGCATTTAAAAAACATTTATTAAGTGCATACTATATCACAGGCACTGTCCTAAGCCATAAGGATATCAAAAAAAAGGAAGAAAGAAAGAAAGAAAGAAAGAAAGAAAGAAAGAAAGAAAGACAATCTCTTTTCTCAGGGGCTCATAATCCAATAAAGGAAGACAAGATAGAAAAGGAAGTTCAATAGGAGTGGGAATTAAATGTCAAGATGAGTAACTTGTATATTTTTACAGGAGTGATAGATAGCCACCAAAGTTCTTCAGCCGGAGAGGGTATGGTCAGCCTTTCTTTAGGAAGGTTCTTTTGACAGCTGTAAGGAATATTAGAGGTAGGAGAGACTGAAAGATGGAAGTTCAATTAGGAAGCTTTTGCATTAGCTCAAGTGAAAGGTAATGGGAAACTGAAATAGAATGGAGAAAAATTGATATTAGGGAGATTAGGGAGATAGAATTTAAAAGGACCTAGCCACTAATTGGGTATGGTGTGTAAAGGGGAAGAAACAGGTGAGGGTGACACCAAGGTTGAAAAATGGGTGACTGGCAATATGGTGGCTCTCTCAACAGAAAGAGGAAAGTTAGGAAGGGATAGATTAATGAGGTCCATTTTGGCCATTAAGAATTTGAATTTGAAATGGCTATGAAATATTTATTTAGAAATGTCCACCAGGCAGTTTGTTGTTGATGTAGAATTGGAACTCAGAAGAGAGATTATGACCGATTTTATAGATTTGGGAGTCGATGATAACTGAACACCCAGAAAATGGTGTAGAAGCAGTGATTAGCAAGACTGTTCACCGGAGGAGCCTAGAATGTTGGCGGTCTTATTGCTCCTTCATAGCCCTACTACATAAATCCTAACTCTCAAAATCTAACCATGACTGGAACAAATTCCCATTTGCCCTATCCTGGCGATGACTCTGCTAAGTGAAGGGACAGTGTCAGATAATATGAAACTATTGGTAATTCCAAATAGTAGATAATATAAATACAATTTCTATTCAGCTTTGGAATCTTTCATGTGATTGATCTAGCAGTAGATTTTCCTTTCTGCTTTCAAGCAAACTGAAGGCAGTACTGGAAAAAAGGACTTTAAAATCAGATGAGTTGACTTTGGAGCCCAGCTCAGCTGCTCATCAGCCCTGTGACACTTGAACAGTTCCTTGACTTCTCTGTGCATTGGGTTCTTCATCTAGAAAATGAAGTGGTTGGACCAGATGATATCTAAAGTCTCTTCTAGCTCTATTACTGGAGAGGAAATTTAGTCTGAATTAGTGAAAACTTTTTAGAAGTATATGCTTAAAAGTATATTTTTGTGTTTTATTTGTGTTTTAAATTTAAAATATATTCTAAAATAATTTTATACATTAAAATTTACAAGTATGTTAAAAATAAGCTTTATCATTTTAAAATATATTGTAAAAATGTTTCCAAGCAGAGATTCCCTAATGATACTGCTTTCACAAATGGAAAAGACATGTTTATGACAAAAATAATAGAATATTAGAGCTGTAAGAGACCATCCCCTTAATTTTACAGATGAGGAACTTGAAGAAGTCAGTTCACTTGCTCACTGGAATATACCTATTAAGTGGCAAAGCTTAGACGAGAACCTGGGACTTTGAAATCCTAAACAAGCTCTTTTTACACTTTTCCCCACTTTCTACTTCCCCACTTTTTACTCTTTTACACCAATTCCACAAATTAACAACATAGCTCTAACTATAGTGTGTTAAGCTGCTGAACAACTCTGCTGAATTCCTTCTTCCACCTTTAATACATCCTCTCACAGAAACTTTTTAGATAGAAATTAGAATGAGTTTTAGACCATAGGAATCTTTGTACTTAAATATTTAGTAAATACCAACTCTGGGACCAGCCCTATGCTCAGGGCTATGGTGGGTAGAGAACAAATATAAGATACAGTCCCTACCTTCACAGAATTAACAGTCTTCTGGAAGGTGCAGTCCATACACAGAAGAAATTAGTCAGACTGTGCTGATGGGAGTCAGTGTGTAGGAAAGGTCATTTTGGGGAGGGGCCATTCAGGGAACACTTCAAGAAGGAAATGGGACTTGAACTGGGTCCTGAAGGGTGGGTGAGATAAGAGAAGCAGAAGGAAGGAGGGAGGGCATCCCAGACTGATTAAGAAGTGGAAACAAAGGCAGGAATAAAGGTGTATCTTGGAGAAAGCATGACAAGACCAGTCTCATTAGAGTAGATAGTACATGGTCAGGAGCACTGGCATTAATTTGTAAGGGATGTGGGGCCAAATTTTAAAAGACCTCAAATGCCAGAAAGAATAGCTTGAACTTGATTGATAGCAAGCCATTTTAAATCCCAGAGAGGAAGAGGCAGGGACACAAAACATAAGCAAAGAAGGCAGTAGAAAGCAGTTGATTTGGACTCAGAAGACATGAATTCGAAGGCTCACTCTGCCCCTTAATATCTGTGTGACCTTGGAGAAAAGACTTCATTTCTGTGAGATGTACCTGGAGGCTGGAATAGATGATTTCTAAGATGATCTCTACCAGCTTTGACTCCTTTGACCCTGAGTTGGGTATTAGCTTGGAGTATGCCAGAGAGACAAATCCAACTGGAACAGAAGCATTTGTATTGGGGAAGAGAGGGGAGGAAGTTGGAAAGATGAGTGGGATGCCAGGATGAGGCATTTCGATATGAACTTATAGGCTATAGGGAGCCAAGGAAAGTTCTAGAAGGATGGGTCAGGAAGTGCAGAACCACTAGAAAGTTCTGTTTGGAAATTTCTGTGCTGTCTTGGTAGGCCGCCTTGCCTGAACTGGTGGAGGCTAAACTCTGCATTCTGCTCTTGCCCCTTAGGGCAGCCAGAATATAGACTTTCCCTGCGAGGAGGGACCAGTCAGTTTTAGGAAGGAAGCTGGATGTTTCAAGGTCAGAGGAGAAGGCTCTGTGAAGTCTGCAGCCCTCATGGACAGTCAGGAACATTCCTTTCTTGAACTTTCAGAAGTAGTGCCTATCCCTCTCCCCATTAGCATAAGTGGTCTTGTGATTCAAAGTACTGATTTTGTGCAATTTTTCTTGCCCCTCCTCTTGGCAGATTTGTCATAGACATTGAATGAGCAAGTGCTATTCTCTCCTCAAATGTTCCCAAATCTGAACGTTGTTATTTTTTTCAGATTTTAAAAATTAAAAAAATTAATTTAATCTTAATAAAATTTAATTTTAATTTAATTTTCTTAAAATTTATAGCCCATTAGAGCTAGGAAATAACAGAAAAGTCAATTACCTCATTTTGTAGATGAAGGAATTGAAGGCCAGAGAGATGAAGTAGATCTCTAAAGTCTTTTACATCTGTATATCCTATGATGTCCCAAAGATCATAGAACTTGTTACTGACACATCAGGGATTCTCTATCAGTCTAGGGGACCCATTGAACTGTGGGAAAATTCATTCATATTAAAATGTTGGTGATTTAATGTGTTGTTTCTTTCAGGTGGATTTATATTTTAAAAGACAAAATCAGAAAGGTTAATGCTTAAACCAAAGGAATGATTCCCTAAGGATATTGTACCTGGGTGGAGATGTTTACAGTGGGAGGAGGCTTCCAATTATTTTATATAATGTATCATCTATGGATGGCCTTAAATCAGACAGAAGGATCTGACTTATATAGGGATTGTCATCTTAACTTCTTTTTTAATCACACCTAATTTCCAATCAAATGCCAAGTTCTGTTTAGTCTATCTCCAAAACACCTCTGGAATCTAGCCCTTCCCCTCTAGCACACTGTCAACAAAGTAATCCAAGCCTTTATTTTTGCTATTTGGCCATGTTTTTAGTCACGTTTAATTCTTCATGACCCCATTTGGGGTTTTCTTGTCAAAGACACTGCAGTGGTTTGTCATTTCCTTCTCTAGTTCATTTGACAGATGAGGAAACTGAGGCAAACAGGGTTAAGCAACAGCTAGTAAGTGTCTGAAGCCAGATTTAAACTCATGACTCTTCCTGATTCCAGGCCTGCCCTTCCAACCCGTCCAACTCTTTGTTGCATTTTTCGAAGAAAATATTTTTCTCCCAGCTGTAGCTTTTTAATTTTTTTATTAGTAGATTGTAAATGTTGTTTCTTTTAAAAAACTTATTGCTGTTTTTTGCTTTTTACCCTTTTTTATTTTCCCAATATGCTCTCATTCCTATAGTCACCTAGACTGTTAAAGCGGTCTCTTAATCAGCTTCTCTGTCTCAAATCCATTTTTACATAATGAGGGACTCAACCCAGTCCTTAAGAGAATTTGTAAAGAGTCACTAATATGGAATATGATGTGTAATGGAAGCATCTTGGAGTCTTTAGCACATGTACAGACATTCCTTCAACTGGTTCCAGTTTCCTTGCCACATGATAGAGAGGAACCTCTTTAATTGGCTATGGCTATGTGGCCAGAACTGAAGGTATATCCACAAGGCACTATTCAACTTAGTCTCTGTCCCTTGCTTTGCCCCTTGTCTTCTTTTGACTTCTTCTAGTTTAAGGATATTCTCATAAGAGAATATGCCATGAGAATTGGCTTGGTCTACCTCCCCGCAAATGAGAGCAACATGAGACTTGGTGAATATGGGCTTTGAGTCCTTAATTTGGGGGAGGTCTGTGAGTGGATTCCAGAACAGATTTTTCACCCAGCCAGCTTAGCATCAAAGCATATCAGAACCCATCTGTAGCTGAAATGGGGATTCACCCAATAGTGATGTCACATTTGAACATAGATTTTGTGGGACCGATACCAAGCAGAAACTGTATAACCACTCCCCAGGGACCATTGCAGTAGAAGGAAGAGTATATCCTCAAGGTGCTGAGTGAAAATGTTTGTACTTTTGATATTGCTATATTTTGGGGGTAGATATACTTTTTAAAAGCTAAGTGATGCTAACTGGTTGAATGGAACTGTAATTTTAGTCACTAGTAATTAACAGTATGGAGAATATACCCAAAATGCGGGTTTGAGTTAATGGCATTAGAAAAAAGAATACACCAAGTCTTCAGGGGGACCCTACCCATAGAATCCCAAGGAGAAATTTTAATCTTTCTTGCTTTGGGAAAGTGAAACCAGAGAGTTCTCACTACCTACATCATGGTTAGAAAATTCTAGAGTGTCACTAGTATCATATTTTAGGACATAACCAAATCCCAAAAGGCTTCCTTTAGGAAACTTGCCCTGACGAGCAACTCCTCTTAGTTCAGGGGTATTTTGCTATTTCCTATCCCCGTAGGACTGAACACAAGTGTATGCTGTATTCATACGTAACTGCATATACCATTATTATAGAAAAAGGCTGTATACTATCTAATGCTATCAAAGAAGAAAAACAATTAGCAAATGTATTCATTAAGATTTTGCTTGCAGTCCTTTTGTCATAGCTAATCATTGTTTTGTATTAGTGAAAATCGTGTGCCTTGAGACCCTGGGTTAGTGAAAACGAGTTTGAGGTTTTCTACATCTCCATATTCTCTGCAATAGGGATTCTTAGACTGGAGTCCATGAACTTGTTGTTTTCATTTAATACATTGATAACTATATTTCAGTATCATTTATTTCTTTTGTAATTCCATTCATTTTATTTTATACATTTTTAAGACATTCTGAAAAGTTTTCAATGTATTGTCAAAGGGATTCGTGATAAGTAAACAGTTAAGAACTGTCCTATAGGGTCCCAGTTAAGCTCAAATTAAAAAAAATTAGTAAAAATCTATTATGTGCATAAATCTATGCTAGGCCTTGGGTCTGACATTCATTTACATTGAGGGATTATAGGTGGACATCTGGAACATGGCACTGGTATCCTTAGAATTATTTTGTGGGTTAATACTGTGGTTAATCTTCCACCATCATCCTCCATAGCTTTGTAGAAATGATTTTCTGTTCTAAATTGGTGTTATTATTGGATGCTGTGTGTCTCTGGTGTAGAATGCTGAGAAACCTGAAGAAAACCTCCAGTACATTGGATAGCTCCTCTATGGGAGACATGAGAGCATATGGACAAATATGGAGATACAAAAAGAGATGAAAGACAATTCCTGTGCTGAAGGAACTTATAGTCTAATGAGGGAGCTAATATGCGAACAAATATGTACAAGGCTAGCCATATGCAGGAAAAATAGGAAATAACTAGCAAATAGATGATACTGGAATTAAAGAGGGATTGAGAAAGGCTTCCTGCAGAAGGTGGGATCTTATCTGGGATTTAAAGAATGCCAAGAAAGTCAGTAGTCAGAGTGGAGCAGGGAAAGTGTTCCAGGCAAGGGAGATACAAAGAATATCCTAAGTCAAGAGATAGAATATTTTATTTGTGCAACAGACAGGAGAATGTGTTACTGAATTGAAGAGTACAAGAGTTGGGCAATAAAGTGTAAGAAGACAGCAAAGGTACAATAGGGCTACCTTATGAAGAGCTTTGAAGGCCAAACAGAAAATTTTGTATTAACTCCTGGAAGCAACAGGAAGTCATTGCATTTTATTGAGTTTGGGGGGAGGGTAATATAATAAGAGCTGCTTGTTATAATGAGAATATATGAATGAATTGCAATCTGTGTCATTGAAAATGATGAAATCACTTATTCATTCAAATTTTGAAATATAGAAAGATGGATACAATTCCTGCTCTCAAGGAGCTCACAGACTAATGAAGGAGACAACATGCAACCAATTATATAAATAAGATATATGGTTTATCCTTTCACAAACATATATGTGTATGTATATATATATATGATATATATATATATATATATATACATATATGATAAATTGGAGGCAACTTCAGAAGAAAAGCTCACATTAACCAATGTTTGCAAAGAGGTGGTTTTCAAAATGTTTTATATCCTTATTGTAGGAATTGCAAATATCACTGTTCAGTCATTTTTTAATGATGTCTGACTCTCTGTCAGCCCATCTGAAGTTTTCTTGACCAAGATACTGGTCTTCCATTTCCTTCTCCATTTCATTATATTGATGAGGAAACTGTGGCAAACAGGATTAGGTGACTTACGTATGGTTACACATGCCTGAGACCAGATTTGAACTCAGAAAGATGAGTCTTCCTGACTCCAGGCTTGACACTGTATGTGCTGCTCCACCTAGCTTCCCCCAACCATAATTACATGCATTGAGTAAGTGACTGAACTTGTGCATGTCTATCTAACTAGAAATCAAGTTTAAGCTCATTGCATCCTCTCAATGTCCTCCTATGGGGGAGGGTGGGTCAAAATGAAGAAAGTAAGGTCCAGAGAAGTAACTTACCCCAAAGTGAGGGAATAATAAAAATGAGATATCCTGCTTCTACATTGGGTGTTCTTTCTTATGGACTGAAGTATCTAACAATAGTCTGTGTGGGCTACTAATATTTTTGAGGGTTTGTGACACTGTCCTTAAAAAAAAAACAGTGTCAGGAGGTGGAGTCAAGATGGCAGAGCAGAAGGATGGACCTACTTAACTCTCCCTCCATAGCCCATAAAATACCCGTAAAAATGACTCTAAACAAATTGTAGAGCAGCAGAAGCCACCAATTGACAGAGGGAAATTGATTTTCAGCCCAAGACAGCCTGGAAAACTGACAAGAAAGGTCTATTGCACTGGGTTTGGAGCAGAGCATAGCTCAGCTTTGGCCACGTAGCATGGACAGGACTGGAGCAGGCTTCAGGGAGTGAAATCACAGGTAGTTTCTGTGGTTCCCAGATTTCTTGACCCACAAATGTCAAAGATAGCTTCAAAAGTAAAAACTCTTTTACCAGAGTGAGAGGGGTCAGGTCCCAGCCCTGGCCCCAGGCTGCAGCCACTGCTGCAGAAACTTCCACTTTTGGAGCCTTGGCCTAAAGACCTGGGGGAATCTAGTGACTGATCTGGGTCTCAGCCCTGAGTGGCAGTCCTGGGGTTGGCACTGGTCTGGTGGAGCTGATGGAGACTGGAGAGGGAATTCTACTCACAGATCCTGGGCAGAAAAGCTTGTGGTTATGCCTAGACCAGAGCACAGACCAAGAGAGGAGTAAGCTCCTCTCCCATGATTGTGCCACTGTGGAGGAACTGAGAACTTACAGGTCCCTAGAATATACCCTTCTCTTGACAAAGGACTCAAAAGTCAAGTAACTGACTGGGAAAATGCTGAAAAAAAAGGAAAAAAACAAGATTATAGAAGGTAACCTTCATGATGAACAGGTATTTTCTTCCATTCTTTCAGATGAGGAAGAACAATGCATATCATCAGAGGAAGGCCTAAAAGTCAAGGCTTCTACATCCAAAACATCCAAAAAACATGCAGTGGTCTCAGGTGATGGAAGAGCTCTAAAAGGATTTTGAAAATCAAGTAAGAGAGGTGAAGGAAAAATTGGAAAGAGAAATGACAGGAATATAAAAAAATTATGAAGAAATGCTGAAGAAAACAACACCTTTAAAAATAGACTAACTCAAATGGCAAAAGATATCCAAAAAGCCAATGAGGAGAAGAATGCTTTAAAAACCAGAATTAGTCAAATTGAAAAGGAGGTTCAAAAGCTCACTGAAGAAAATAGTTCTTTAAAAATTAGGATGGAGCAGACTGAAGCTAATTACTTTATGAGAAACCAAGAAATTACAAAACAAAGCCGAAAGAATGAAAAAATAGAAGATAATGTGAAATATCTCACTGGAAAAACAACTGACCTGAAAGGGATGGAGCCAAGATGGTGGAGAAGAAAGACACACATACTCTAGCTCTTCCCCCACAGCCCATAAAATACCTGTAAAAAATGATTCTCAACAAATTCTAGAGCAGCAGAAGCTACAGAATGACGGAGCAGAGGACATTTCCAGCCCAGGGTGACCTGGAAGGCTGACAGGAAAGGTCTGTCACACCAGAAATGGAGTGGGACCCAGCTCAGCCTTGGCCACCTGGCACCAGGAAGAGCAGGACCAGAGCAGCATGCTTTGGGGGTGGAATCCCCAGCAGAAGCAGCTGAAGTTCTCAGATCCCTCAACCCACAGGTGACAAAGACACTTCAAAAGTCAGTGAGAGAGCTCTTTCACCTCTGTGACAAGGGATCAGGGTCCTCTCTGGCCCCAGGCAGCAGCAGCTGTGGCTGCTGCAGTAGCACCAGCAGTGCTGCCAGCCACAATAGGCAGCAACCAGCATCTATTTTCAGATAAAGCCCTTGGGAGAATTGAGCAGCTGATCTGAATCTCAGTTGTGAGCCCAGCCAGGGAGTAAACCAAGAACTTACTTATCTCCAGAGTATACCCTACTCCTGACAAAGGACCCAAAAGTCAAGTAATTGGTTAGGAAAATGCCCAAAAAAAGGGGAAAAAATAAGACTATAGAAGGTTACTTTCTTGGTGAACAGGTATTCTCTCCCATCCTTTCTGATGAGTAAGAACAATGTTTACCATTAGGAGAAGATATAAAAGTCAAGGCTTCTGCATCCAAAACCTTGAAAATAAACATGCAATAGTCCCAGTCCATGGAAGAGCTCAAAAAGGATTTTGAAAATCAAGTAAGAGAGGTGGCAGAAAAATTGGGAAGAGAAATGAGAGTGATGCAAAAATATCATGAAAAGTGAGTCAACAGCTTGCTAAAGGAGATTCCAAAAAATGCTGAAGAAAATAACACCTTTAAAAATAGGCTAACTCAATTGGCAAAAGAAGTCTAAAAAGGCAATGAGGAGACACATGCTTTAAAAAGCAGAATTAGCCAAATGGAAAAAGAGGTTCAAAAACTCACTGAAGAAAACAGTTCTTTCAAAATTAGAATGGAACAGATGGAAGCTAATGCCTTTACGAGAAATCAAGAAATTACAAAACAAAAGAATAAAAAAATGGAAGATAATGTGAAATATCTCACTGGGAAAAACAACTGACCTGGGATCCAGGGAGATAACTTAAAAATTATTGGTCTACCTGAAAACCATGATAAAAAAGAGCCTAGACATCATCTTCCAAGAAATTATCAAGGAAAACTGCCCTGATATTCTAGACCCAGAGGGTAAAATAGAAGTGGAAGGAATTCACTGATCACCTCCTGAAAGAGATCCCAAAAGGAAAACTCTGAGAAATATTGTAACCAAATTCCAGAGTTCCCAGGTTAAGGAGAAAATAATACAAGCAGCCAGAAAGAAACAATTAAAGTGTTGTGGAAATACAATCAAGATAACAGGATTTAACAGCTTCTACACTAAGGGATTGAAGGGTTTGGAATACAATATTCCAGAGGTCAAAGGATAGAGGATTAAAACCAAGAATCACCTACTCAGCAAAACTCAATATAATACTTCAGGGGAAAAAATGGAATTTCAATGAAATAGAAGGCTTCCAAGCATTCTTGTTGAAAAGACCAAAGCTTAATAGAAAATTAGACTTGCAGATACAAGAATCAATAGAAACATGAAAAGGTAAACAGGAAAGAAAAGCCTTAAGAAACTCATTAAAGTTGAACTGTTTACATTCCTACATGAATTTGTAACACATGAGACCTTTTTCAGTATTAGGGTAGTTAGAGGGAATATATATAGCAGGCGTGTATGGATATGTATGTATGTGTATATTATATATGTGTAGGTATACATATGTTCATGAGTATATGTGCCTATGGGTATGTATCTATATATATCTATATCTATACACACATGCATATATGTGTGTGTGTGTGTGTATACATACATACATACATCTGAAGAGAGGGCACAGGGTGAGCCAAATATGAAGGGAGAATACCTAAAAAATAAAAATTTACTGTTGAATGGAATGTACTAGAAATAAGAGAAAGGGAGAGGTAAAATACAGCATATCATCTCACATACAACAGGGGGAAAATAGCTTTTGCAATGGAGGGGAAGAGAGGGGAAATGAAAGGAAATAATTGAGTCTTACTCTCATGGAATTTTGGCTTAAGGAGGGAATAACACACAGTCCATTGGAAATGGAAATGTATTCCACCCTGAAGGAAGGCAAGGGGGAAGGGAGTAAGAGAGGGAAGATAATAGAAGAGACAGAAAATTGGGGAAGGGGATAATCAGAAGCAAACACTATTGTGGGAGGACAGGTCAAGGGAGAGAATGGAATAAATGGAAAGTCAGAGGGAGATGTGGTTAGTCTTTTACAACATAACTATTATGGAAGTGCTTTGCATTGTTTCACATGTATGACCTATATGTTATTGCTTCTTTTCTCAGTGGGTGGGGAGGGAGGGAGAGAATATGGAACTCAAAGCTTTAAGAATGAATGTTAAATATTGCTTTAGCATACAACTAGAAATTAAGATATACAGGTAATGGAGTATAGAAATCTATTTTACCCTCCAGGAAAATAAAAGGATAGAGGGATGGAAGGAGGGTGTACAACAGAAAGGAGGACAGACTGGAGAAAGAGATTGATGGGATGCATGCTGTCCAGGGGTGGGGGGTGGGGAGAGATGGGGAAAAAATTTTGAATTAAAATTCTTGTGGAAGTGAATGTTGAGAACTGAAAAATAAATTTTATATATTATATATATACATATATGTATATTAAAAAGAACAGATATCAGGATACCTCAAATTTGAAAATTAATTCTATCATATGACTTGGATCAGAATTGTAGAGGATGGGATACTGTCTATCATAGAAAGGAATATTCTTCCATATCGATGACTTACTGAAGCATTGGAAAATTACATTAAAGTGATATTTCATTAAGATACATTCTTTGATCAAAATTGTTTAAATATTTTACTCTAGTATTTTTAAATTTTTTCGCATTTCAGGAATAAAAGATTCTATCATTCCTCATAAAACTGAGAAATGTGAGTTTTGTATAGATTTAAATCTGATATTTTGTATTTAGGATAGAAGATATTGGAGATACTTTTCAATTGGCCTGTCTTTAATTTTTTTTTTGCAATTACATGTAAAAAAATTTTATACTCCTTTTTAAGTTTTGAGTTCCAAAGTCTATCCCTCCCTTCTATCATTGTACCTCAGATAGTAAGCAATCTGATATAAATTATATGTGTACAATGATGTAAAACATTTACATATTAGTACTTTTGTGCAATAGGAGAGACAGAAGGAAAGGAAAAAGAAAGAAAAGAAGGAAGGAAGAAGAAAAAATAAAGAAAGGAAGGAAGAAAGGAAGAAAGGAAGAAGCAAAGAAAGAAAGAAAAATAGCATGTTCAAGACAACATCAGTTCTTTCTATGGAGGTGGATAGCATTTTTCATCATAAATTCTTTGGAATTTCTTGAATCATCATATTGCTGAGAATAGCTAAGTTTTCCACAGTTCATCACACATTTTGTTACTGTGTACAATGTTCTTCTGGTTCTGCTCACTTCACTTTGTATCATTTTATGTAAGTCTTTCCAGGTTTTTCTGAAATCATCCTGCCTGTTATTTCTTATAGCACAACCATATTCCATTAAAGTCATATACTACAACTTTTTCAGCCATTCCCTAATTGATGGGTATCCCCTTGATTTCTAATTCTTAGGCACCACAAAAAGAGCTGCTATAAATATTTTTGTACAAATGGACTCCATCCCCCTTTAAAAAAATCTTTTTAAGATACATATCTAGCACTGGAATTATGGGATCAAAAGGTATGCACAGTTTTGAAGCCCTTTGGTCATTGTTCCTAATTGCTCTACAAAATGATTCACAATTCTAGTGTTCCAGTTTTCCCACATCCCCTCCAACAGTTACCATTTTTTTAAAAATTATTATTATATTAGCCAATCTGATAGGTCTGAGGTGGTATCACAGAGTTGTTTTTATTTGCATTTCTCTAATCAACAGTGATTTAGATAATTTTTTTTTCATATAGCTATGGATATATTTGATGTCTTCATCTAAGAACTTTCTGCTAATATCTTTTGACCATTTATCAGTTTGGGGAAGATTGCATTCTAAGAGATTGACTCAGTACCCTATATATTTGACAAAATGAGGCCTTTATCAGAGATACTTGCTGTAAAAACTTCCCCAACTTTCTGCTTTCCTTCCAATCTTGGTTACATTGATTTTGTTTGTGCAAAAGTTTTTTAATTTTACATAATCAAAATTATCCATTTTACATTTTGCAATACTCTCTATATCTTGTTTGATCCTAAATTCTTCTCTTATCCATAGATCTAACAGGTAAATTATTCTATACTCTCTGAATTTTCTTATGGTATTGTTCTTTTTTTTTTCTTTTTAATTGAATTTTTTGTATAATGTATAATTTTTTTTTAGTATTTATTTATTTATTTAGCTTTTTACATTCATTTTCACAAATTTTTGGGTTCCAAATTTTCTCCCCTTTTCTCCCCTCCCTCCACCCCAATACCCCAAGCAATCTAATTTTCCCTATCTCCAATCTGTCCTCTCTTCTGTCATCCCTCCCTTCCCTTGTCTCCATCTTCTCTTTTCTCCCGTAGGGCCAGATGACTTTCTATTCCTCATTAACTGTATGTCTTCTTTCCTAGTTGCAACAACAATACTAAACAATTGTTCCTAAAACTTTGAGTTCCAAATTCTCCCCATCCCTCCCTCCCCACCCATTCCCTTTCGTACTGCAGGCAATTCATTATAGGCCATATCTGTGTAGCTTTGCAAATGACCTTCCTGATAGTCGTGTTGTGTAAGACTAACTGAATTACCATCCCTCCTAACCTGCCCCTCATTGTTTCTCTTCTGTCTTTTGATCCTGTCCCTCGCCAAGTGTTGACGTTCAATTACTCCCTCCTCCCTTTGCCCTCCCTTCCATCATCCCCCCCGCCCCCGCAATATCTCCTTCTCCCCCGCTTTCTTATACTGTAA
This sequence comes from Bettongia penicillata ogilbyi, assembly GCA_023548195.1. NCBI lineage: Eukaryota > Metazoa > Chordata > Mammalia > Diprotodontia > Potoroidae > Bettongia > Bettongia penicillata. The sequence continues at coordinate 6,047,072 of JAJHZJ010000472.1, forward strand.
GATAGGTTTTCATACCAAAATGAGTGTGCATTTCACTCCTTCGTTTATTCAAATGTGATGAGGGTAAACTTCTTGTTTGTTTTTTTTTTTTTCCTCAGCTCTCCTCTTTTTCCCTCCACTAAAAAAATCTCCTACTTCCCTCTTAAATGACATATAGTTACCCCCTTCCATTTCCCCCTCTTTCCTCTCACTACATTTCTCTCTCACCATTTACCTTAATTTCTTTTAAGGTATGGTCCCATCCTATTCAGTTCAATCTGTGCTCTCTGTCTCTGTATGTGAATGCATGTGTGTATGTGTGTGCATGTGTGTACATGTGTATGTGTGGTCCCACCAACTACCCAGATACTGAAAAGTTTTAAGAGTTAGAAATATTGTCTTTCCCTGTAGGAATGTGAACAGTTCATTTCTGGTAAGTCCCTTAATACTTCTCTTCGCTGTTTACTTTTTCATGCTTCTTCTCATTCTTGTGTTTGAAAGTCAAATTTTCTTTTCAGCTCTGGTCTTTTCATTAAGAATGATTGAAAGTCCTCTGTTTCATTGAAAGACCATATTTTCCCCTGAAGTATTATACTCAGTTTTACTGGGTAGGTGATTCTTGGTTTGAGTCCTAGTTCCTTTGCCTTCTGGAATATCCTATTCCACGCCCTTCGATCCCTTAATGTAGAAGCTGCTAGATCTTGAGTTATCCTGATTGTATTTCCACAGTACTGGAATTGTTTCTTTCTAGCTGCTTGCAAGATTTTTTCCTTGAGCTGGGAGTTCTGGAATTTGGCCACAATGTTCCTAGGAGTTTCTCTTTTTGGATCTCTTTCAGGTGGTGATCGATGGATTCCTTCAATACTTATTTTGCCCTCTGGTTCTAGAATGTCAGGGCAGTTTTCCTTGATAATTTCATGGAAGATGATATCTAGGCTCTTTTTTTGATCATGGCTTTCATGTAGTCCCATAATTTTTAAATTGTCTCTCCTGGATCTATTTTCCAGGTCAGTTGTTTTTCCCATGAGATATTTCACATTCTCTTCCATTTTTTCATTCTTTTGGTTTTGTTTGGTGATTTCTTGGTTTCTCGTAAAGTCATTAGACTCCATCTGTTCCATTCTAATTTTGAGAGAACTATTAAATTCAGTGAGCTTTTGAGCCTCTTTTTCCATTTGGCTCATTCTGCTTTTGAATGCATTCTTCTCCTCATTGGCTTTTTGAACCTCCTTTGCCAATTGAATGAGCCTATTTTTCAACGCGTTAATTTCCTTCAGCATTTTTTTGGGTCTCCTTTACCAAGGTATTGACCTGTTTTTCATACTCTTCTTGCATCTTTGTCATTTCTCTTCCCAGTCTTTCCTCCACCTGTCTAACTTGCTTTTCAAAATCCTTTTTAAGCTCTTCCAAGGCCTAAGCCCACCCGGCACCCCCCTGGGGTGTCTGGGGTACTGAGGCCCCGCCCTCCATGTCTTTCCCTGATGGCAAGAATACGTTCTCGTCCTCACCATCAGATCCGAAGGTCGGGATCATTTGCACTTGTTGGAAAAAACTCTGTATAGTCTTATTTTTCTTCCCTTTTCTAGGCATTTTCCCAGCCAGTTACTTGACTTCTGAGATTCCTTTCCACCTCCGCCTGGATCCGCCCAGCTAGTGCTTGGCCTCTGAGATTCAAATGCACTTTCCGCAGCAAGCTTTAGTTCTGGCGGAGGGGTGGGGGCAGGACCGCCTCCCAAACCCGGTCCCTCAGGGGCTTTCTGCAGAGATTTTCAGGAACGGAGCGAGTGGGGGCAGGGTGGGGGGCCTGCCTCCTATGCTCAGCTCCCTCAGGGGTTTTATTCAGAGGCCTTTAGTAGTAGAGCGGGGTGGGGGCAGGGCCGTCTCCCCGGCTCAGCTCCCTCAGGTTGGAAAGACCTTCAGTACTGAAGATCCTACCTGCTGCTGGGGGATTCCTGAGTCCTGGGCCGCTGCGCCTCAGCCGCTGCCCACGCCTCTGCCTCCGCCGCTTCCTGCCCCGGTCTCTGCCGCCGCCACTTCCTCCCGAGGGGGCCCGAGTCACGGAGACGCTCCGCTCCCCTCCCTAGCCCAGCCTTCTTTCTCACTGACCTGTAGCTTCTGTGGGTGGAGGGACTTTCCCGGCTGCTGGAGCTTCCCCCGGAGCTTTCCTCTCTGAAGCCTGCTCGGGTCAGCTTCTCTGGGGCCGCGGCCAGGGGTGGGGGTGGGGTCCACTTTTCGGGGGCGATGGACCCCGGAGATGGCTCTCCAGGGCTCAGTGGAACGGAAATCTCTTCCCCTATGTTTATGCACCCCCTGAAGTGATTCAGAATTTGTGGGGATCTCCTTTTACCTCAATTCCATGGGTTGTGGGCTCGGAGCTCGTAAATGTGCGTCCTTCTACCTATGGTATTGTTCTTTATGTGAAAATCATGTACTCATTGTCACCTTTCCTTAGTAAACAGTGTGAGATGTTGTCTATACCTCATTTCTACCATACGTTTTCCAGTTTTCCTAGCAGTTTTTGTCAAATAATAAGCTTTTGGATTCTTGGTTTTTTCAAAACCCTGGATTTTGGGGTTTAGTAAACACTAGGTTACTATGGTCATTTACTACAATGTATTGCATACCTAATCATTTCCACTGATCCACCCTCTATTTCTTAACTAGTACCATATTGTTTTGATAATTACTGCTTTATAAAATAGTTTGAGATCTGACAGGTCTGGATCATCTTCTTTCACATTTTTTTCCATTGATTCCCTTGATAGTCTTGACCTTTTGTTCTTCCAGGTGAATTTTGTTATTATTATTTTATCTCTATAAAATATTTTTGGTAGTTTGATTGGTGTGGCATTGAATAAATAGATTAATTTAGGTAGAGTTGTCATTTTTATTATATTGACAGCCTACCATTGAGCAATTAATATTTTTCCAACTGTTTAGATCCAACTTTATTTGTGTAAAAAGTGTTTTGTAGTTGTGTTCATATAATTCCTGGGTTTGTCTTGGCAGTTCAATTTGTAAATACTTTATGTTGTCTACAATTTTTTTTAAAATGGAACGTCACCTCTCCTTCTATTACTTATTGATAGACTTTGTTGGTAATATATGGAAATGCTGGTGATTTATGTGAGCTTATTTTGTATCCTGCAGCTTTGCTAAAGTTGTTAATTATTTCAAGTAGTTTCTTTACTTGATTCTCTATTATCCTATCATCTGCAAAAAGTGATAGTTTTGTTTCCTCATTGCTTATTCTAATTCCTTCAATTTCTTCTTCTCTTATTGAGATAGCTAGCATCTCTACAATGCTGAATACAATGATGAATAATGGTGGTCATCTAATGGGTATCCTGCTTCACTCCTGATTGTATTAGGAAGGCTTCTAGCTTATCTCCATTATCTGTTAATACTTGCTGATGGTTTTAGATAAATATCACTTATCATTTTAAGATAAGCTCCATTTACTCCCATGGTGTCTGATATTTTTAATAGCAATGGGTGTTGTATTTTGTCACAGTCTTTTTCTGCATCTATTGAGATAATCATGTGATTTTGTTTTGTTATTGATATCATAAATTATGCTGATAGTTTTCTTAATGTTGAACCAGCTTTGCATTTCTGGTATAAACCCCACCTAGTTATAGTATGTGATGCTTGGAATACATTGTTTTAATCTCCTTGATGGTATATTTTTTTTGGTAAATTTTTTATTCATTTAAACTGGAATACAAAAGAAGAAAAGAAACATTTTCATGTACACAACATAAGAGAGAATTCAACATAAAATGATAAATTTCAATTTCTAGAAAACCTATATAATAAATACTACACAATTGTTTTCAAAGACACCCAACTTTGCTTTTTTTGTGGGTTATCTTTTGTTCCCTGCTGTGCACTTTTTACTGTATTTTTTCCCTCTCTCCCCTGCCCTAGAGAGGCTACAATTAAACCTCCCTAAGAAAAAAAGTCCAGCACCAAATGGATTCACAAATGAATTCCATCAAACATTTACAGAACAGCTAATTCTTTTTTTTTTTTTTTTTTTTACATTTTCACATTAGTCATGTTGCATAGAAGAATAATAGAGAATGGGAGAAATCATGAGAAAAACAACACATGACAAAAGAGAAAATAGTCTTCTTCAATCTGTGTTCTGACTCCACAGTTCTTCCTTTGGATGTGAATGGCATCTTGCATCATGAGTCCTTTGAAAATGTTTTAGGTCCTTACATTGCCAAGAAGGGCTAAGTCCATCAAAATCAGTCCTCATACACTGTGACTGTTACTGTGTATAATGTTCTCCTGGTTCTGCTTGCTTCATTCAGCATCACTTCATAGAAGTTTTTCCAGATTTTTCTGAATTCCACCTGTTCATCATTTTTTATAGCACAATAATAGTCTATTATATCCATATACCACAACTTGTTCAGTCATTCCTCAATTGATGGACATCCCCTCAATTTCCAGTATTTGGCCACCACAGAAAAAGCTGCTATGAACATTTTTGTACAAGTGAGTCCCCTTCCCATTCTTATGATCTCATTGGGATATAGCCCCAGAATTGGTCTTGCTGGGTCAAGGGGTATGCACATTTTCATAGCCCTTTCAGCATAGTTCCAAATTGCTGTTCAGAATAGTTGAATCAGTTCACAGTTCCATCAACAATGCATTAGTGTTCCAACTTTCCCACATCTTCTCCAACATATATCATTGTCCTGTTTTGTCATGTTAACCAATCTGATAGGTATGGTGTGGTACCTCAGAGTTATTGTGATTTGCATTTCTCTAATCAATAGTGACTTAGAGTATTTTTGCATATGATTATAGATAACTTTAATTTCCTCCTTTGAAAAATACCTGTTAATACCCTTTGACCATTTATCAGTTGAGGAATGTCTTTTATTCTTACAAATTTGACTAAGTTCACACTAACGGTAAAAATTCTTTCCCAGTTTTCTGCTTCCCTCATAATGTTGGTTGCATTGGCTTTATTTGTGCAAAAACCTTTCAATTTAATGCAATCAAGATTATTCATTTTGCATTTCATAATGTTCTCCATCTCTATTTTGGTCACAAATTCCTCCATTCTCCACAAATCTGATAAATAAGCTATTCCTTACTCTCCTAATGTGTTTATGATACCTAGATTGTGTAACCATTGCACTTTATTCTGGTATATGGTGTGAGGCATTAGTCTATGCCCAGTTTCTTCCACACTATTTTTCAGTTTTCCCAGTAATTTTTCTCAAACAGTGAGTTCTTTTATTTTTTACATTTTTTATTAAATTTTATTTCTCATTTTTAACACAGTTCATAACAGATAAAACAATTCAAACTTTTGGTCAAGTGATACTTCTTTTTTTAATATAAATTTATTTATTTAACTTTTTACATTCATTTTCACAAAATTTTGGGTTCCAAATTTTCTCCCCATTTTCCCCTCCCCCACCCCAAACACTGAGCATCTAATTTTCCCTATCTCCAATCTGCCCTCTCTTCTGTCATCCTCCCTTCCTTGTCCCCATCTTCTCTTTTTCCTGAGGGCAGATAACTTTCTATTCCCCATTACCTGTATTTCTTAATTTCCTAGTATGCAAGAAAAATTAACATTCATTCTAAAACTTTGAGTTCCAAATTCTCCCTCCCTCCCTCCCCACCCACCTTGAGAAGAGGCAATCATATAGGCCATATCTGTGATTTTGCAAATGACTTCTATAATAGTATGTTGTGTAAGACTAACTGATCTTCCCTCATCCTTCTGCCATTGTTTCCTATTCTCTTTTGATCCTGTCCTCCCAAGTGTTGACTTCATTGTCCCTCCTCCAATTGCCTCCCTTCATTATCCCCCCCACTCCTCTTATTCCTTCTCCCTCCACTTTCCTTATTGTAGGATAGGTTTCATACCAAAATGAGTGTGCATTTTATTCCTTCCTTTAGTCAATTGATGAGAGTAAACTCATGTTTTTTCCTCATGTTCCTCTTTTTCCCTCCACTAAAGCTCTCCTGCTTGCTCTTGAATGAGACATAATTGCCCCTTCCATTTTACCTTCTCTCCTCTCTCATACATTTCTCTTATACAATTTACCTTAATTTTTTTAAGATATTCCCATCTATTCAATCACCTGTGCTCTCTGTCTCTGATTGTGTCATATGTGTATGTGTGTTGTTCGTGCACAGTGTGTACTTTTTTTATTGTTGTGCTATATATATTCCCACCAACTACCCAATACTGAAAAAGTCTTTAAGAGTTACAAATATCTCATGTAGGAATGTAAACAGTTCACCTTTGGTAAGTCCCTTAGACTTTCTTTGCTGTTTACTTTTTCATGCTTCTTCTCATTCTTGTTTCTGAAAGTCAAATTTTCTTTCACTTGGTCTTTTCACAAGAATCTTGAAAGTCCTTCTTTTCATTGAAAACCATTTTTCCCCTGAAGTATTATATCAGTTTTGCTGAGTAGGTGATTCTTGGTTTTATCCTGTTCCTTTGACTTCTGGAATATCTATTCCAGCCCTTCAATCCTTATGTAGAAGCTGCTAATCTGTGTTATCTGATTGTATTTCCAAATACTAATTGTTTCTTTCTAGCTGCTTGCAATTTTCTCCTTGACCTGGGAATTCTGGAATTTGGCCACAATGTTCCTAGAGTTTCTCTTTTTGGATCTCTTTCAGGGGTGATCGATGGATCCTTCATACTTCTTTCCCTCTGGTTCTAGAATATCAGGGAGTTTTCCTGATAATTTCTGGAAGATGATTCTAGGCTCTTTTTTTATCATGGTTTTCAGGTAGCCAATAATTTTTAAATTTCTCTCCTGGATCTATTTCCAGGTCAGTTGTTTTTCCCATGAGATATTTCACATTTCTTCCATCTTTTCATTCTTTTGGTTTTGTTTATTTCTTGTTTCTCGTAAAGTCATTAGCTCCATCTGTTCCATTCTATTTTGAGAGAACTTTTTCTTCAGTGAGCTTTTGAACCTCTTTTTCCATTTGGCTAATTCTGCTTTTGAAAGCATCTTTCCTCATTGGCTTTTTGAACTCTTTTGCCAATTGAGTGAGCCTATTTTTAAGGTGTTATTTTCTTCAGCATTTTTTGGAATCTCCTTTACCAAGGTTTGACCGTTTTTCATGCTTTCCTTGCATCTCTCTCATTTCTCTTCCCAGTTTTTCCTGCCACCTTCTAACTTGATTTTCAAAATCCTTTTTGAGCTCTTCCATGGCCTGAGCCCATTGGATTTATTTTCAAGGTTTTGGATAGCAAGGCCTTGACTTTATTCTTTCCCTATGGAAACATTGTTCTTCCTCATCAGAAAGGAGGAGAGAATACCTGTTCACCAAGAAAGTAACCTTCTATGGTTT